>CM074721.1:516586283-517086986 GCA_037306005.1 Rhinophrynus dorsalis | reverse complement strand
GCATGTGTGTGTACACCTGGGAACTTTAACTTGTGGCATCCCTCATGTGGTGCTGATGTGGAGAGAGCAATGGGGCAATTTGGGGTTAAAGGGGGCGGGCTTAATCACGAGTAGGGGCGGGGCTTAACATAAATATGGAAAAGTGTTAGTAATAGGCTGGGGAAGGAGGAGAAGTGGGAGGGAAATGCAAGTTTACAGTGTGAGGGGTTTGAACACTCTCCCTGAAGGGTAAAACTTGATACGCAACTCTGTGGCAGTCAGTGAGTTAAGTGTGAATCTGATGGCTGTCTGTCCTGTGTTTTGCATGGGAAATGATGACAGTGCAGAAATAATTGAGCAATGAGGGCCTACCTTAACCCTTTGAGTGCCATTTTGTTCCCCTGGTGCTGCACTACAAGTCCTACTGAGGCCACTGGGAGTCAGGGTGAGTGACTGTGTTGTTTGTGTCAGCCATATTTATTTCTGGCTTTGTGTGTGTATGTGGTGCTGTGTGAGTGAGTGGGGGGCATGTGTGTTTGGTGCTGTGTGGTGGTCTGTGTGTGTTTGTGTGGTGCTGTGTGAGTGGGGCATGTGTGTTTGTCTGTGGTGTAGGAGCAAGTGGCGGCCATATTGTTTTTTTCTGACTTTGATAGTGGTGGGCGGGCTGCATGACTGAATCACCCAATAGGAGTAGTAACTCCTGCTTTATGGCTCCCCTGGGTGTGTTTTGGCAGGCACAAAGTCTTCTTTTATATATATAGAAGAATGAAAGCCCTTCCCCCCTTGACAAGTTTTTCAGCTTTTTCCCTTATCTTAATTGAAGATTGTCCCTCTCTGCAGTCTACCTGGGCACCTCCCTTCTGATGTGGCTGAACGGGGGTGGGGGTGGGGATTACTTTGCTTGTGAATATCTCTTAAACCATAAAGGTTTGAGAGATAAGACTTATATCGTTCTTCATGTTTTTTTAATGCCTACAAAATAAAATAAAGATAAAATGAAGTATTACTATCCCTTTAAAGGCCTCTATGAATTTTGGAGGCCATTAGGACTTTCTGCCCATAGTAAGTAAAGTGAGGCACTTTGATTTGGCTGATTCAATTTCTTTAATTACACTGGTCAACATATGTCCCTTAGCTCTGTCAGTGGCCACACCCACACTCCTCACATGACCCCAACCCACATCCCATCTACTGTTTCCTGGCACAAAAAAATGAATATAACAAGCAAACATGAAAAAAAGTTTTAACCCCTTGGTTGCTAGAGAGATTTCCAATGCAATTGCATTGCTCTGCAATGTGTTGGAGATCTCTCTAGCATCCAAGGGGTTAAATAATGGCCTGTCAAGGGGTATAAAACTGGTGTAGGGAAAATGAGATTCTCTGGCCACACCTCCAATTCAGAATGTGGATGTGGCCAGCAATGCTAATGCCCCGCCCCCAAAATACAGAGATCTAAGCAGCTGCATACTCTGCCCATTACAAAATCCAGGCCCTGTACATTGTTTTATGGACCATATCACTTCAAAGCATCAAACTCCTACACTGGCATTCTTTTTCAGCGACATGTGCACTATCCAGGTCACCCTTAAACATATAAAATCATTTTTAAAAGTTGTCAGATCTTTTATTACACTCTAGAAAATGTTATTTTCAAGATGTTGGTGGTATTGGCTTCTGTTCATATTAATTCTCATGTTGGGTGATATCAAAGTATCTGATGTTATTTCCTGCTCTGCTGAAAGAATCTGAAAAATTTACTCTTTACTGCAGTGGTTCTCAATCTTTTTTGTTCGGGGCACACCCTAACACACAATCTAGATCATTAGGGGCACACCTAACATATTTAATGTACTTTATCAAGGGCATAAGAAGGGTACAATACTTAAATATACAGTTATTATTAGGTCTTATAATCTTAATAACAAAACTAAACATATTGTGCATTACAATTTCTATAAATCTTTATTTAAAAGTCCATTTTTGTCAGTCTACATAGAAAACATGGGGCACCCTAAGTTGATGTTCGTGGCACACCAAAGTGCCATGGTACCCTGGTTGAGAATCACTGCTTTACTGGTTCCAATTCCTTTTCTTTTGATGGATCCTCTAAAATGACTTCATATGGTGGGTCCTCGCCCTGGCTTTCAATATCTAAGGCTCTATACTTTTTACAAAATGTCCAATAGAGCAAAAAGCCAATGATTGCATGGAGGACAACAGTAATTATCACCACGGCATATATAAGATAATATATCACTGTAACATTGCCATAAACCAGTGTTTCATACTCAGAAATTGAGGAAATAATAAACGTATTGGTGGCAATCAAATTATTCTTCTCTTTTGTGTCACACTGGTAAGTTATTGTCTCTGATCCTCTAGAAACCTCAATAACGCTCGTATTGTATGGTAGTATTTGAGGCTTATCTTTACCCAAAATCTTCCATTCATAATTGAAACGGCTTTCAGGAGGAATCTGGTAACAGGCTATCAACGCTGAAACGTTAGTCTCATCCATAGGTTTAACAAAACCACAATCTGTAGGTCCTCTGCATTCTTCGAAGTTTGCAAAGCAGGTGGCTTTGTTTCCTGGACACCCATTGGTATGATAAACCTCACGAATGCCAAGGCCACACGTAGCCAAGCAGGGTCCAGTCGATAAGTCTTTGTTGACTTCTGATTTTTTGTCGGCTGGGAGGTTCTCTACTTGAGAGTCGATCTGGTTTCTCTTTATACTGTATCCACTTGCTGGTTTTGACACAAGCAATAAAAACAAGTACATCCAACTCAATCTCACTGTCGCTTTTGAGAGCACTGAAAGAGCCATTGTGTTCTAATGATATGCTGTACTCAAACTGACTGACGTTTGACACTCACTGCCTTATATTCACAGACCTATTATGATGTCATAATCCCACTTCTGAGCGGAATCCACCGAGTTCTATAACAGACCAATTACAATTCCACTTCAGCACATACAGTGTGTGTGGATTCCACTGAGTAATATAAAAGACCCATTATGATGTCATAATCCCACTTTAGCACATACACTGTGTGTGGATTCCACTGAGTTGTATACATAGCAAACTGTTGATGATATTGCTAATATAGGGCTACAATAAATGGTAATGATGCCTTCTCTGGCGAAGTACTGAAAAAAAAAACAGTCAAAATGCCAATTTCTTTAAATGTGGTTTTTATCCTCTTCAAAGCTAGAAAGGTCTCTAACACTGTGCTTCACAATGCAATGAACAAATCCAGCACTGAAGGGGTTAAAAGCCCCAGTTCAAACAAATGGAATCTGGTGACTTTTTTCCCCTTACACTGGTGTTTTTTGCCAAGAATTGCTCCACTTTGCCCAGATACATAAGGGCCATATAAGGTCACCACGTGCCCTGCATTGCTCAGGACAGTCCTGGACTTTAAATGTGTGTCCTATGTCTGTATATATGTGTGTGTATGCATGTGAGTGGACGTGTGTATATGTGTCCGTGTATGTGTATATGTGCGTATGTGTGTATGTGTATATGTGCGTAGGTGTGGGTGCATGTATAACAAGCCTGCATAACAAGCAAGGGCAGAAAAAAGCTATAACCCCTTCACAATGCATTGGAGATCTCCTTAGCATCCAAGTGAATAAGTAATAGGCTGTAATATAACCTGGTACATGGACAGTGAGAATACTTTGGCCACACCCAAAGTCCAGAATGTGGGTGTCACCTGCACAGCTGAGGCACCACTCTTCTACATTTGTAGATCTAGGCAGCTAACTACTCTGCCTATTGGGGAAATCCAGCATTGGTCCTGGGTAACACTTCTGGTAACCACTCCCTAATATACAAAGGGTGGAAACAAAATAAATTAAAAAATAAGGCAAAATATATGGTACACTTTTCATTTACACTGATTGATACATAGCAGATTGTTGCTGTGTGGACATATGATATTGCTAATATAGAGCTACAGGAAATGGTAATGACGCTATGGGCCTTCTCGGGATAAAGATCCAATAAAAACAGTCAAAATTAGCAAAAGGGGCACAGCATTGCCTGTGGGGATTCAGTCTTTTGAGCGCTTGAGGGTTTGAGTATGTTTGCAGTGTCTGACAGGCAATGAGGTATCCGACCATTCAAATGTGCTGGATACCCCTTTGGCCCTGAAGGAAAACAACAGATTGAGCATTTTGTTTTGTTTCTTTAACCCCTTAAGGACCCTTGACGTACCAGGACCGTCACGGTCCTTAAAATACTCAAGGACCGATGACGGTCATAGTACGGCACGTACTTTTTACTTACAGCGCTCTACCGGGAACGCTGTAAGTAAAAATAGGGCCTGAAATTGACCGCTCCAAGATCGGAGCGATCTCTATCAGGCCCCATAATGACGTGCCGATACACGCGACAGGTCACGTGTACCGGCGCGTCCAAGTGCTCCTATGCGGTCATTATGGGGCGGAAATGTCCCAGGACCGCCGGTCCTTAAGGGGTTAAACCCCTTCAGTGGCAAAGAAGTATCCAACAAATTCCAGTATATAGATACCTCTTTGGGTCTCAAACACGTATCCATTTCAGTGGCACTAACGTACCCAAACCATTGTCAACCAATGTGATGAATACCCCTCAAAGGACTCAAAGGATTTAATCCCCATGGGCAACGGCATGCCCCTTTTGCTAGTATATTTATATATATAAATATATATATATATATATATATATATATATATATATATATATATTTATATATATCTTGTATGGACACAATATGAAGGTGACCAGTATATATATATATATATGTCCTGTACAGAAACAATATGAGGGTGCATAGACTTTCTATAGATCTATGTCATATACAGATTGGATATGATGGTACATATATACTCTATTTCTATCTAGCATATGGACAGAAAATAATCATCTTTAGGTGTATGAAGCACATAAACAGAATATTAAGGTGTATATATATATATATATATATATATATATATATATATATATATATATAGAGTGTTTCTTTACAACGTTGATGGAATAAACTACCACTGATCATTTACTGTTTGGAAGTCCTGTGAGTGTGTTCTTTCTTCTGATTATATTGCTATATATATATATATATATATATATTGTGTTTCTTTACTGCGCACAGACATGCAATCAATAAGGCTCATGTACTAAGTAAAGTGGTGAAGTTCTGCGGCAAACCAACTGCACCGTTAGCACATATAAAAATGTCCACTGATTTGAATTATAGAGGTGTCAGAGTTGCACATCTCTTCAGCATTCCATGGGTTAAAATCACAATTTAAATGAACTGTGATTTTGATGTGTCCCCTATGGGGTAGCTGGGTTGCCTAAAAATGTCTCCAGTTGTTCTCAGTACGTAAACAACATACAGACAGGAGCTAACCCTGTGGATGTTCACCAGGACTGGGTAACCTGTGGCTCCCCAGCTGCCTACTATCAGAGTAGCTGGCGATGACGGGCGTTGTAGTCTTTCAATATCTGAAGAGCCGCATGTTGGACCCCAGTCCTGGTGAACCTGGATACTTCTCAGTATACTGACACACAGTAATCACTGTTTCCATATACTCAGCCTTGTGATACAGCAGTTCACTCAGCTCCATGTTTCCTCCATCAGACATCACTTACGGTTAGTGGGGCTGGTCATGTGACCACCTGTTACCGAGGGAGCAGGCTGAATGGGACCCAGTCATACATGTTTTATGTGTACAAACACACGTGTGGGCAGGGGAGGGCAACAGGTGGCTCTCCTAGTTCCACAGCAGCTCGGGAGCCACACATTGACAACCTTTAACTCTCTGAGTGCCAGAGGAACAACCCTCTGGCTCTCAAAGGGTTAACCCTATATATATATATATATATATATATATATATATATATATATATATATCCTATATAATAATTCACTAAAATGTGCGTAATGCCGCAGTCGTGCTCAATAGAGACTTCCAGTGACGAAGCTGATACAGAGTGGGGTCTCTACTGAGCATGACTGCACCGCGACCAGCTGGCAGTGGCACTGTGTCCCGTGCAACGGAGTCTTCAACTAGTGTATATATATATATATATATATATATATATATATATATATATCAATATAGAGATGAGAAATCCCATCAAATAGCAAGCGCACTGCTGGGTCTATAATCAATAAATAATTTATTCAATTGAAGGATCATCGTTTCGACCCCCTTGGGGGCCTAGATATATATGTGTATATATATATTTATATATATATATATCAGGGGCGGACTGACAGGACCCAGGGCCCCTGGTCCAAAAAGAGGTCTGGGCCCCCTGCAGAAATCTCCACAATGCCCCTTCCACCTCCACAATGCCCCCATCTCCACAATGCCCCCTTCATCTCATCTCCACAATGCCCCCTTCTCTCCACAATGCCCCCTTCATCTCCACAATGCCTTCTCTCCACAATGCCCCCTTGATCTCATCTCCACAATGCCCCCTTCTCTCCACAATGCCCCCTTCATCTCATCTCTACAATGCCCCCTTCTCTCCACAATGCCTTCTCTCCACAATGCCCCCTTCTCTCCACAATGCCCCCTTGATCTCATCTCCACAATGCCCCCTTCTCTCCACAATGCCCCTTCACCTCCACAATGCCCCCTTGATCTGATCTCCACAATGCCCCCTTCTCTCCACAATGCCCCCTTCATCTCCACAATGCCCCTTTGATCTCATCTCCACAATGCCCCCTTCTCTCCACAATGCCCCCTTGATCTCATCTCCACAATGCCCCCTTCTCTCCACAATGCCCCCTTCATCTCCACAATGCCCACTATCTCCACAATCCCCCCTTCCACAATACCCCCTTCATCTCCAAAATGCCCCCTTCCACAATCCCCCCTTCATCTCCACATTGCCCCTTCCTCAATGCCCCCATCTCCACAATGCCCCTTCCACAATGCACCCGTCTCCACATTGCTCCTTCATCTCCACAATACCCCCTTCATCTCCACCATGCCCCTACCTGCAGTCCCTGGTGGTCTAGCAGCGTGGCTTAGCACTGCAATGTCCCGCGCGCCTCTAGTAATGCAGAGGCTGGGAGATGATGTCATCTCCCAGCGCTCTGTATTACTAGAACGGCGTCGGCGTAGGAGAGCTGCTGAGCAGCTCTGGAAGTGGCGGCGGCGGGCCCCCTTCGGTCACGGGCCCTCGGTCCGTGACCGAATGCCCGTATGGTCAGTCCGCCCCTGATATATATATATATACATATATATACACATATATATATCACCTGCACCATTGTGAGTGAAAGTTGACAATGGCTGATCGCTGCAGTGTCCGCAGTGCCAACATGGGAGCAGCTGGACATCGCAATACTGCTGAGCTGGGCTGTCTGTCTCACTTCTTCCCAGTCAGTCTCTCTGATCTCCCCACTCTGTGTCTCAGATCTCCTCGGTCCGTGTGTCATATGTCCCCAACACATTTGGTCGCAATGCACTGGAGAAGACGCTACCTTGCATGTGCTACTTACTGTTTATATGGGTTATTAAATAGGTGTACAACCAAGGAAACTCCTGACATACTCTACATTACGTGCTACAGTGGAAATGTCAATGCCGTCGCCAAGGCACACACAGAAAATAATTACTTAACTCCTTGAGTGCCAGAGGGGTACGCAAAGGATTAAGGAATTGTATTCTGTGCATGGCCTGCCCACCTCATTGACATTGCCGCTGCTGCACGTAATACAGAATATGTCAGGAGTTTCAGGACGCTTGTGTTTTCTCCTGTCTAGTGCATACCTCCCAAGTGTCCCTCTTTAGGAGGGACAGCCCTCTTTTAGACCCAAATCCCTCTGTCCCTCTTTCTCACCCTGATATCCCTCTTTTTAGGAGATCAGATTTTGTGGTGTGTATATAAGTGTATCACATTTCTCCACAGCAATATAACTCACATTAATGTTTGTTTAAATGTCAGTATATGTGTTTATAAATGAGTCTCTGTAAATAAAATACTTTGGTGTTGTCAATTATTAGGTTACACACAGAGGTCTCAACAGGTCATAAAATAGCCTAAAAATTCTTGATAATGCCCCGCCCAGCAGCCACACCGCCAGCAATACCCCCTAAAACACAAGTGTCGCTCTTTGGCAATTTGAAATGTTGGGAGGTATGCTAGTGTCTACCTGTGAGTATGAAGTGTACAAAGAGAAATATGCAGTATAGTTCTGTGTGACACAAAGGATTAATGTGGAAAACTCCTACGTGTGTTGTATCATTTTTGGTACTTCCTGTGTGTAGCTGGCACCTTGCCAGGCTTCTCCTTTTATTAATACAGGTTCTCATTTCTTTAAATGTGGTCTTTAATCCTTTGATTGCTAAAGAGGTCTCCAGCACATTGTTCAGCAATGCATTGGAGCTCTCGTTAGCACTCAAGGGGTTAAAAGCACCATTTAAAATGCTGACATGTTTTTACCTCTATGGTTCAGTTGGCTTGCCCCAAAATGTCACCTTTTTTTGTTCATCCATAAAGAGCAACAAATTGTATTAATTTACAAAAAACAATTCCATGCTTTGGTTTAACAAGTATAACTGCACAAAAATGTCTACAAATAAAGCCCATTAAAAACATATGTATTAACCACTTCAGAAACGCGCAATCCAGGTGTGGGCGTCTCTTGAGGACCACAACACTTTTACACAGATGCATTCTGGGATTGAGTACTCCCAGAATTCCATAACTTGACAGGACTGTCACTATTCTTTAACATCTGGACCTTTTCAGTGAAGGATTTCTTTTTCCATAACTCGATCTCTGCTCTGCTGAAGAGCCTCCTCCGGTCCCAGGACCGGATTCCCCTGCAGTCACCTAGAGCTCTGACGTCAGGGGAGGGGGAACTTTGAAAGAGGATATCTCTCAAAACATAAAGGTTTGAGAGATGCCGCTGGGGTCATTTAATTTGTTTTTTTAAGGGCTTCAAGATGCATTATAGTTAAATTTACGTATTACTATCTTTTTAAAGGGATAGTAATACTTCGTTTTAACTTTATTTTATTTTGTAGGCATTAAAAAAACATGAAGAATGATATAAGTCTTATCTCTCAAACCTTTATGGTTTAAGAGATATTCACAAGCAAAGTTTCCCCTCCCGTCCCTATTACCTAGTGTAAGCCACCTCTTCTCAGATGTGGAATCCAGTCAATACACCAGACAGATAACAGCAGGGGGCAATCTTCTTTATATGAAAAGAATGAAAGCCCTTTCCCCCTTGACAAGTTTTTCAGCTTTTTTCCTTATCTTAATTGAAGATTGTCCCTCTCTGCAGTCTACCTGGGCACCTCCCTTCTGATGTGGCTGAACGGGGGGGGGGGGGGGATACTTTGCTTGTGAATATCTCTTAAACCATAAAGGTTTGAGAGATAAGACTTATATCGTTCTTCATGTTTTTTTAATGCCTACAAAATAAAATAAAGATAAAACGAAGTATTACTATCCCTTTAAAGGCCTCTATGAATTTTGGAGGCCATTAGGACTTTCTGCCCATAGTAAGTAAAGTGAGGCACTTTGATTTGGCTGATTCAATTTCTTTAATTACACTGGTCAACATATGTCCTGCACAGGACCACATTCACATCCCAGGTGCCCTTAGCTCTGTCAGTGGCCACACCCACACTCCTCACATGACCCCAACCCACATCCCATCTACTGTTTCCTGGCACAAAAAAATAATATAACAAGCAAACATGAAAAAAGTTTTAACCCCTTGGTTGCTGGAGAGATTTCCAATGCAATTGCATTGCTCTGCAATGTGTTGGAGATCTCTCTAGCATCCAAGGGGTTAAATAGTGGCCTGTCAAGGGGTATAAAACTGGTGTAGGGGAAATGAGATTCTCTGGCCACACCTCCAATTCAGAATGTGGATGTGGCCAGCAATGCTAATGCCCCGCCCCCAAAATACAGAGATCTAAGCAGCTGCATACTCCGCCCATTACAAAATCCAGCCCTGTACATTGTTTTATGGAACATATCACTTCAAAGCATCAAACTCCTACACCATACCTCCCAAGTGTCCCTCTTTATGACCCAAATCCCTCTGTCCCTCCTTCCCACCCTGATATCCCTCTTTTTAGGAAACTGGGTTGTGCGGTGTGTATATACGGGTATCACATTGCTCCACAGCAATAAAACTCACATTATTGTTTGTTTAAACATCAGTATATGTGTTTATAAATTAGTCTGCTTAAATAAAATACTTTGGTCTTGTTAGAAGTCATTTATTAGGTTACACAAGGAGGTGTCAATAGGTCATGAAATAGCCTAAAAATTCTCGCAAATGCCCCACCCACCAGCCACACCTCCAGCCACTCCCCCTAAAACACAAGTGTCCCTCTTTGGCAATCTGAAATGTTGGGAGGTATGCTACACTGGCATCTTTTTCAGCGACATGTGGACTATCCAGGTCACCCTAAACATATAAAATCATTTTTAAAAGTTGTCAGATCTTTTATTACACTCTAGAAAATGTTATTTTCAAGATGTTGGTGGTATTGGCTTCTGTTCATATTAATTCTCATGTTGGGTGATATCAAAGTATCTGATGTTATTTCCTGCTCTGCTGAAAGAATCTGAAAAATTTACTCTTTACTGCAGTGGTTCTCAATCTTTTTTGTTCGGGGCACCCCTAACACACAATCTAGAACATTAGGGGCACACCTAACATATTTAATGTACTTTATCAAGGGCATAAGAAGGGGTACAATACTTAATATTACAGTTATTATTAGGTCTTATAATCTTAATAACAAAACTAAACATATTGTGCATTACAATTTCTATAAATCTTTATTTAAAAGTCCATTTTTGTCAGTCTACATAGAAAACATGGGGCACCCTAAGTTGATGTTCGTGGCACACCAAAGTGCCATGGTACCCTGGTTGAGAATCACTTCTTTACTGGTTCCAATTCCTTTTCTTTTGATGGATCCTCTAAAATGACTTCATATGGTGGGTCATAGTCCTCGCCCTGCTTTCAATATCTAAGGCTCTATACTTTTTACAAAATGTCCAATAGAGCAAAAAGCCAATGATTGCATGGAGGACAACAGTAATTATCACCACGGCATATATAAGATAATATATCACTGTAACATTGCCATAAACCAGTGTTTCATACTCAGAAATTGAGGAAATAATAAACGTATTGGTGGCAATCAAATTATTCTTCTCTTTTGTGTCACACTGGTAAGTTATTGTCTCTGATCCTCTAGAAACCTCAATAACGCTCGTATTGTATGGTAGTATTTGAGGCTTATCTTTACCCAAAATCTTCCATTCGTAATTGAAACGGCTTTCAGGAGGAATCTGGTAACAGGCTATCAACGCTGAAACGTTAGTCTCATCCATAGGTTTAACAAAACCACAATCTGTAGGTCCTCTGCATTCTTCGAAGTTTGCAAAGCAGGTGGCTTTGTTTCCTGGACACCCATTGGTATGATAAACCTCACGAATGCCAAGGCCACACGTAGCCAAGCAGGGTCCAGTCGATAAGTCTTTGTTGACTTCTGATTTTTTGTCGGCTGGGAGGTTCTCTACCTGAGAGTCGATCTGGTTTCTCTTTATACTGTATCCACTTGCTGGTTTTGACACAAGCAATAAAAACAAGTACATCCAACTCAATCTCACTGTCGCTTTTGAGAGCACTGAAAGAGCCATTGTGTTCTAATGATATGCTGTACTCAAACTGACTGACGTTTGACACTCACTGCCTTATATTCACAGACCTATTATGATGTCATAATCCCACTTCTGAGCGGAATCCACCGAGTTCTATAACAGACCAATTACAATTCCACTTCAGCACATACAGTGTGTGTGGATTCCACTGAGTAATATAAAAGACCCATTATGATGTCATAATCCCACTTTAGCACATACACTGTGTGTGGATTCCACTGAGTTGTATAAGTAGCAAACTGTTGATGTGTGAACATATGATATTGCTAATATAGGGCTACAATAAATGGTAATGATGCCTTCTCTGGCGAAGTACTGAAAAAAAAAAAACAGTCAAAATGCCAATTTCTTTAAATGTGGTTTTTATCCTCTTCAAAGCTAGAAAGGTCTCTAACACTGTGCTTCACAATGCAATGAACAAATCCAGCACTGAAGGGGTTAAAAGCCCCAGTTCAAACAAATGGAATCTGGAGACTTTTTTCCCCTTACACTGGTGTTTTTTGCCAAGAATTGCTCCACTTTGCCCAGATACATAAGGGCCATATAAGGTCACCACGTGCCCTGCATTGCTCAGGACAGTCATGGACTTTAAATGTGTGTCCTATGTCTGTATATATGTGTGTGTATGCATGTGAGTGGACGTGTGTATATGTGTCCGTGTATGTGTATATGTGCGTATGTGTGTATGTGTATATGTGCGTAGGTGTGGGTGCATGTATAACAAGCCTGCATAACAAGCAAGGGCAGAAAAAAGCTATAACCCCTTCACAATGCATTGGAGATCTCCTTAGCATCCAAGTGAATAAGTAATAGCCTGTAATATAACCTGGTACATGGACACTGAGAATACTTTGGCCACACCCAAAGTCCAGAATGTGGGTGTCACCTGCACAGCTGAGACACCACTCTTCTACATTTGTAGATCTAGGCAGCTAACTACTCTGCCTATTGGGGAAATCCAGCATTGGTCCTGGGTAACACTTCTGGTAACCACTCCCTAATATACAAAGGGTGGAAACGAAATAAATTAAAAAATAAGGCAAAATATATGGTACACTTTTCATTTACACTGATTGATACATAGCAGATTGTTGCTGTGTGGACATATGATATTGCTAATATAGAGCTACAGTAAATGGTAATGACGCTATGGGCCTTCTCGGGATAAAGATCCAATAAAAACAGTCAAAATTAGCAAAAGGGGCACAGCATTGCCTCTGGGGATTCAGTCTTTTGAGCGCTTGAGGGTTTGAGTATGTTTGCAGTGTCTGACAGGCAATGAGGTATCCAACCATTCAAATGTGTTGGATACCCCTTTGGCCCTGAAGGAAAAGAACAGATTGAGCATTTTGTTTTGTTTCTTTAACCCCTTAAGGACCCTTGACGTACCAGGACCGTCATGGTCCTTAAAATACTCAAGGACCGATGACAGTCATAGTACGTCACCTACTTTTTACTTACAGCGCTCTCCCGGGAGCGCTGTAAGTAAAAATAGGGCCTGAAATTGACCGCTCCAAGATCGGAGCGATCTCTATCAGGCCCCATAATGACACGCCGATACACGCGACAGGTCACGTGTACCGGCGCGTCCAAGTGCTCCTATGCGGTCATTATGGGGCGGAAATGTCCCAGGACCGCCGGTCCTTAAGGGTTAAACCCCTTCAGTGGCAAAGAAGTATCCAACAAATTCCAGTATATAGATGCCTCTTTGGGTCTCAAACACGTATCCATTTCAGTGGCACTAACGTACCCAAACCATTGTCAACCAATGTGATGAATACCCCTCAAAGGACTCAAAGGATTTAATCCCCATGGGCAACGGCGTGCCCCTTTTGCTAGTATATTTATATATATATATATATATATATATATATATATATATATATATTTATATATATCTTGTATGGACACAATACGAAGGTGACCAGTATATATATATATATATATATATATATATATGTCCTGTACAGAAACAATATGAGGGTGCATAGACTTTCTATAGATCTATGTCATATACAGATTGGATATGATGGTACATATATACTCTATTTCTATCTAGCATATGGACAGAAAATAATCATCTTTAGGTGTATGAAGCACATAAACAGAATATTAAGGTGTATATATATATATATATATATAGTGTTTCTTTACAACGTTGATGGAATAAACTACCACTGATCATTTACTGTTTGGAAGTCCTGTGAGTGTGTTCTTTCTTCTGATTATATTGCTATATATATATATATATATATATATATATATATTGTGTTTCTTTACTGCGCACAAACATGCAATCAATAAGGCTCATGTACTAAGTAAAGTGGTGAAGTTCTGCGGCAAACCAACTGCACCGTTAGCACATATAAAAATGTCCACTGATTTGAATTTTAGAGGTGTCAGAGTTGCACATCTCTTCAGCATTCCATGGGTTAAAATCACAATTTAAATGAACTGTGATTTTGATGTGTCCCCTATGGGGTAGCTAGGTTGCCTAAAAATGTCTCCAGTTGTTCTCAGTACGTAAACAACATACAGACAGGAGCTAACCCTGTGGATGTTCACCAGGACTGGGTAACCTGTGGCTCCCCAGCTGCCTACTATCAGAGTAGCTGGCGATGACGGGCGTTGTAGTCTTTCAATATCTGAAGAGCCGCATGTTGGACCCCAGTCCTGGTGAACCTGGATACTTCTCAGTATACTGACACACAGTAATCACTGTTTCCATATACTCAGCCTTGTGATACAGCAGTTCACTCAGCTCCATGTTTCCTCCATCAGACATCACTTACGGTTAGTGGGGCTGGTCATGTGACCACCTGTTACCGAGGGAGCAGGCTGAATGGGACCCAGTCATATATGTTTTATGTGTACAAACACACGTGTGGGCAGGGAGAGCAACAGGTGGCTCTCCTAGTTCCACAGCAGCTCGGGAGCCACACATTGACAACCTTTAACTCTCTGAGTGCCAGAGGAACAACCCTCTGGCTCTCAAAGGGTTAACCCTATATATATATATATATATATATATATATATATATATATATATCCTATATAATAATTCACTAAAATGTGCGTAATGCCGCAGTCGTGCTCAATAGAGACTTCCAGTGACGAAGCTGATACAGAGTGGGGTCTCTACTGAGCATGACTGCACCGCGACCAGCTGGCAGTGGCACTGTGTCCCGTGCAACGGAGTCTTCAACTAGTGTATATATATATATATATATTATATATATATATATAGCAATATAGAGATGAGAAATCCCATCAAATAGCAAGCGCACTGCTGGGTCTATAATCAATAAATAATTTATTCAATTAAAGGATCATCGTTTCGACCCCCTTGGGGGCCTAGATATATATGTGTATATATATATTTATATATATATATATATATCAGGGGCGGACTGACAGGACCCAGGGCCCCTGGTCCAAAAAGAGGTCTGGGCCCCCTGCAGAAATCTCCACAATGCCCCTTCCACCTCCACAATGCCCCCATCTCCACAATGCCCCCTTCATCTCATCTCCACAATGCCCCCATCTCCACAATGCCCCCTTCATCTCATCTCCACAATGCCCCCTTCTCTCCACAATGCCCCCTTCATCTCCACAATGCCTTCTCTCCACAATGCCCACTTGATCTCATCTCCACAATGCCCCCTTCTCTCCACAATGCCCCCTTGATCTCATCTCCACAATCCGCCCCCTTCTCTCCACAATGCCTTCTCTCCACAATGCCCCCTTCTCTCCACAATGCCCCCTTGATCTCATCTCCACAATGCCCCCTTCTCTCCACAATGTCCCCTTCATCTCCACAATGCCCCCTTGATCTCATCTCCACAATGCCCCCTTCTCTCCACAATGCCCCCTTGATCTCATCTCCACAATGCCCCCTTCTCTCCACAATGCCCCCTTCATCTCCACAATGCCCACTATCTCCACAATGCCCCCTTCCACAATACCCCCTTCAGCTCCAAAATGCCCCCTTCCACAATCCCCCCCTTCATCTCCACATTGCCCCTTCCTCAATGCCCCCATCTCCACAATGCCCCTTCCACAATGCACCCGTCTCCACATTGCTCCTTCATCTCAACAATACCCCCTTCATCTCCACCATGCCCCTACCTGCAGTCCCTGGTGGTCTAGCAGCGTGGCTTAGCACTGCAATGTCCCGCGCGCCTCTAGTAATGCAGAGGCTGGAGATGATGTCATCTCCCAGCGCTCTGTATTACTAGAACGGCGTCGGCGTAGGAGAGCTGCTGAGCAGCTCTGGAAGTGGCGGCGGCGGGCCCCCTTCGGTCACGGGCCCTCGGTCCGTGACCGAATGCCCGTATGGTCAGTCCGCCCCTGATATATATATATATACATATATATACACATATATATATCACCTGCACCATTGTGAGTGAAAGTTGACAATGGCTGATCGCTGCAGTGTCCGCAGTGCCAACATGGGAGCAGCTGGACATCGCAATACTGCTGAGCTGGGCTGTCTGTCTCACTTCTTCCCAGTCAGTCTCTCTGATCTCCCCACTCTGTGTCTCAGATCTCCTCGGTCCGTGTATCAGATCTCCCTGGTCCGTGTATCATATGTCCCCAACACATTTGGTCGCAATGCACTGGAGAAGACGCTACCTTGCATGTGCTACTTACTGTTTATATGGGTTATTAAATAGGTGTACAACCATGGAAACTCCTGACATACTCTACATTACGTGCTACAGTGGAAATGTCAATGCCGTCGCCAAGGCACACACAGAAAATAATTACTTAACTCCTTGAGTGCCAGTGGGGTACGCAAAGGATTAAGGAATTGTATTCTGTGCATGGCCTGCCCACCTCATTGACATTGACGCTGCTGCACGTAATGCAGAATATGTCAGGAGTTTCAGGACGCTTGTGTTTTCTCCTGTCTAGTGCATACCTCCCAAGTGTCCCTCTTTAGGAGGGACAGCCCTCTTTTAGACCCAAATCCCTCTGTCCCTCTTTCTCACCCTGATGTCCCTCTTTTTAGGAGATCAGATTTTGTGGTGTGTATATAAGTGTATCACATTTCTCCACAGCAATATAACTCACATTAATGTTTGTTTAAATGTCAGTATATGTGTTTATAAATGAGTCTCTGTAAATAAAATACTTTGGTGTTGTCAATTATTAGGTTACACACAGAGGTCTCAACAGGTCATAAAATAGCCTAAAAATTCTTGATAATGCCCCGCCCAGCAGCCACACCGCCAGTAATACCCCCTAAAACACAAGTGTCGCTCTTTGACAATTTGAAATGTTGGGAGGTATGCTAGTGTCTACCTGTGAGTATGAAGTGTACAAAGAGAAATATGCAGTATAGTTCTGTGTGAGACAAAGGATTAATGTGGAAAACTCCTACGTGTGTTGTATCATTTTTGGTACTTCCTGTGTGTAGCTGGCACCTTGCCAGGCTTCTCCTTTTATTAATACAGGTTCTCATTTCTTTAAATGTGGTCTTTAATCCTTTGATTGCTAAAGAGGTCTCCAGCACATTGTTCAGCAATGCATTGGAGCTCTCGTTAGCACTCAAGGGGTTAAAAGCACCATTTAAAATGCTGACATGTTTTTACCTCTATGGTTCAGTTGGCTTGCCCCAAAATGTCACCTTTTTTTGTTCATCCATAAAGAGCAACAAATTGTATTAATTTACAAAAAACAATTCCATGCTTTGGTTTAACAAGTATAACTGCACAAAAATGTCTACAAATAAAGCCCATTAAAAACATATGTATTAACCACTTCAGAAACGCGCAATCCAGGTGTGGGCGTCTCTTGAGGACCACAACACTTTTACACAGATGCATTCTGGGATTGAGTACTCCCAGAATTCCATAACTTGACAGGACTGTCACTATTCTTTAACATCTGGACCTTTTCAGTGAAGGATTTCTTTTTCCATAACTCGATCTCTGCTCTGCTGAAGAGCCTCCTCCGGTCCCAGGACCGGATTCCCCTGCAGTCACCTAGAGCTCTGACGTCAGGGGAGGGGGAACTTTGAAAGAGGATATCTCTCAAAACATAAAGGTTTGAGAGATGCCGCTGGGGTCATTTAATTTGTTTTTTTTAAGGGCTTCAAGATGCATTATAGTTAAATTTACGTATTACTATCTTTTTAAAGGGATAGTAATACTTCGTTTTAACTTTATTTTATTTTGTAGGCATTAAAAAAACATGAAGAATGATATAAGTCTTATCTCTCAAACCTTTATGGTTTAAGAGATATTCACAAGCAAAGTTTCCCCTCCCGTCCCTATTACCTAGTGTAAGCCACCTCTTCTCAGATGTGGAATCCAGTCCATACACCAGACAGATAACAGCAGGGGGCAATCTTCTTTATATGAAAAGAATGAAAGCCCTTCCCCCCTTGACAAGTTTTTCAGCTTTTTCCCTTATCTTAATTGAAGATTGTCCCTCTCTGCAGTCTACCTGGGCACCTCCCTTCTGATGTGGCTGAACGGGGGGGGGGGATACTTTGCTTGTGAATATCTCTTAAACCATAAAGGTTTGAGAGATAAGACTTATATCGTTCTTCATGTTTTTTTAATGCCTACAAAATAAAATAAAGATAAAACGAAGTATTACTATCCCTTTAAAGGCCTCTATGAATTTTGGAGGCCATTAGGACTTTCTGCCCATAGTAAGTAAAGTGAGGCACTTTGATTTGGCTGATTCAATTTCTTTAATTACACTGGTCAACATATGTCCTGCACAGGACCACATTCACATCCCAGGTGCCCTTAGCTCTGTCAGTGGCCACACCCACACTCCTCACATGACCCCAACCCACATCCCATCTACTGTTTCCTGGCACAAAAAAATAATATAACAAGCAAACATGAAAAATTTTTAACCCCTTGGTTGCTAGAGAGCTTTCCAATGCAATTGCATTGCTCTGCAATGTGTTGGAGATCTCTCTAGCATCCAAGGGGTTAAATAATGGCCTGTCAAGGGGTATAAAACTGGTGTAGGGGAAATGAGATTCTCTGGCCACACCTCCAATTCAGAATGTGGATGTGGCCAGCAATGCTAATGCCCCGCCCCCAAAATACAGAGATCTAAGCAGCTGCATACTCCGCCCATTACAAAACCCAGCCCTGTACATTGTTTTATGGACCATATCACTTCAAAGCATCAAACTCCTACACTGGCATCTTTTTCAGCGACATGTGGACTATCCAGGTCACCCAAAACATATAAAATCATTTTTAAAAGTTGCCAGATCTTTTATTACACTCTAGAAAATGTTATTTTCAAGATGTTGGTGGTATTGGCTTCTGTTCATATTAATTCTCATGTTGGGTGATATCAAAGTATCTGATGTTATTTCCTGCTCTGCTGAAAGAATCTGAAAAATTTACTCTTTACTGCAGTGGTTCTCAATCTTTTTTGTTCGGGGCACCCCTAACACACAATCTAGAACATTAGGGGCACACCTAACATATTTAATGTACTTTATCAAGGGCATAAGAAGGGTACAATACTTAAATATACAGTTATTATTAGGTCTTATAATCTTAATAACAAAACTAAACATATTGTGCATTACAATTTCTATAAATCTTTATTTAAAAGTCCATTTTTGTCAGTCTACATAGAAAACATGGGGCACCCTTAGTTGATGTTCGTGGCACACCAAAGTGCCATGGTACCCTGGTTGAGAATCACTTCTTTACTGGTTCCAATTCCTTTTCTTTTGATGGATCCTCTAAAATGACTTCATATGGTGGGTCATAGTCCTCGCCCTGGCTTTCGATATCTAAGGCTCTATACTTTTTACAAAATGTCCAATAGAGCAAAAAGCCAATGATTGCATGGAGGACAACAGTAATTATCACCACGGCATATATAAGATAATATATCACTGTAACATTGCCATAAACCAGTGTTTCATACTCAGAAATTGAGGAAATAATAAACGTATTGGTGGCAATCAAATTATTCTTCTCTTTTGTGTCACACTGGTAAGTTATTGTCTCTGATCCTCTAGAAACCTCAATAACGCTCGTATTGTATGGTAGTATTTGAGGCTTATCTTTACCCAAAATCTTCCATTCGTAATTGAAACGGCTTTCGGGAGGAATCTGGTAACAGGCTATCAACGCTGAAACGTTAATCTCATCCATAGGTTTAACAAAACCACAATCTGTAGGTCCTCTGCATTCTTCGAAGTTTGCAAAGCAGGTGGCTTTGTTTCCTGGACACCCATTGGTATGATAAACCTCACGAATGCCAAGGCCACACGTAGCCAAGCAGGGTCCAGTCGATAAGTCTTTGTTGACTTCTGATTTTTTGTCGGCTGGGAGGTTCTCTACCTGAGAGTCGATCTGGTTTCTCTTTATACTGTATCCACTTGCTGGTTTTGACACAAGCAATAAAAACAAGTACATCCAACTCAATCTCACTGTCGCTTTTGAGAGCACTGAAAGAGCCATTGTGTTCTAATGATATGCTGTACTCAAACTGACTGACGTTTGACACTCACTGCCTTATATTCACAGACCTATTATGATGTCATAATCCCACTTCTGAGCGGAATCCACCGAGTTCTATAACAGACCAATTACAATTCCACTTCAGCACATACAGTGTGTGTGTGGATTCCACTGAGTAATATAAAAGACCCATTATGATGTCATAATCCCACTTTAGCACATACACTGTGTGTGGATTCCACTGAGTTGTATACATAGCAAACTGTTGATGTGTGAACATATGATATTGCTAATATAGGGCTACAATAAATGGTAATGATGCCTTCTCTGGCGAAGTACTGAAAAAAAAAAAAACAGTCAAAATGCCAATTTCTTTAAATGTGGTTTTTATCCTCTTCAAAGCTAGAAAGGTCTCTAACACTGTGCTTCAAAATGCAATGAACAAATCCAGCACTGAAGGGGTTAAAAGCCCCAGTTCAAACAAATGGAATCTGGTGACTTTTTTCCCCTTACACTGGTGTTTTTTACCAAGAATTGCTCCACTTTGCCCAGATACATAAGGGCCATATAAGGTCACCACGTGCCCTGCATTGCTCAGGACAGTCCTGGACTTTAAATTTGTGTCCTATGTCTGTATATATATGTGTGTATGCATGTGAGTGGACGTGTGTATATGTGTCCGTGTATGTGTATATGTGCGTGTGTGTGTATGTGTATATGTGCGTAGGTGTGGGTGCATGTATAACAAGCCTGCATAACAAGCAAGGGCAGAAAAAAGCTATAACCCCTTCACAATGCATTGGAGATCTCCTTAGCATCCAAGTGATTAAGTAATAGCCTGTAATATAGCCTGGTACATGGACAGTGAGAATACTTTGGCCACACCCAAAGTCCAGAATGTGGGTGTCACCTGCACAGCTGAGACACCACTCTTCTACATTTGTAGATCTAGGCAGCTAACTACTCTGCCTATTGGGGAAATCCAGCATTGGTCCTGGGTAACACTTCTGGTAACCACTCCCTAATATACAAAGGGTGGAAACGAAATAAATTAAAAAATAAGGCAAAATATATGGTACACTTTTCATTTACACTGATTGATACATAGCAGATTGTTGCTGTGTGGACATATGATATTGCTAATATAGAGCTACAGTAAATGGTAATGACGCTATGGGCCTTCTCGGGATAAAGATCCAATAAAAACAGTCAAAATTAGCAAAAGGGGCACAGCATTGCCTCTGGGGATTCAGTCTTTTGAGCGCTTGAGGGTTTGAGTATGTTTGCAGTGTCTGACAGGCAATGAGGTATCCAACCATTCAAATGTGTTGGATACCCCTTTGGCCCTGAAGGAAAAGAACAGATTGAGCATTTTGTTTTGTTTCTTTAACCCCTTAAGGACCCTTGACGTACCAGGACCGTCATGGTCCTTAAAATACTCAAGGACCGATGATGGTCATACTACGTCACGTACTTTTTACTTACAGCGCTCTACCGGGAGCGCTGTAAGTAAAAATAGGGCCTGAAATTGACCGCTCCAAGATCGGAGCGATGTCTATCAGGCCCCATAATGACGCGCCGATACACGCGACAGGTCACGTGTACCGGCGCGTCCAAGTGCTCCTATGCGGTCATTATGGGGCGGAAATGTCCCAGGACCGCCGGTCCTTAAGGGGTTAAACCCCTTCAGTGGCAAAGAAGTATCCAACAAATTCCAGGATATAGATACCTCTTTGGGTCTCAAACACGTATCCATTTCAGTGGCACTAACGTAACCAAACCATTGTCAACCAATGTGATGAATACCCCTCAAAGGACTCAAAGGATTTAATCCCCATGGGCAACGGCGTGCCCCTTTTGCTAGTATATTTATATATATACTAGTTGAACAGCCTGTTACACAGGCCACAGTGCCTCTGGCAGCCGGTCGTGGGGCAGTCACACGCAGTGGAGACTGCCCGCGCCTCGGCTGATACAGGGCTGGACGCTTCTTCGGAGCGCCCAGCTCTGTATCAGCCGCGGCGAGGGCAGTCTCTACTGCGCATGACTGCAGCACGCGCAGCAGTGTCTACTGCGCATGTCGGGCGTTACACACAACTTGGCGAATTATTATATAGGATATATATATATATATATATATATATATATATATATATATATTTATATATATCTTGTATGGACACAATATGAAGGTGACCAGTATATATATATATATATATATATATATATATATATGTCCTGTACAGAAACAATATGAGGGTGCATAGACTTTCTTTACAACGTTGATGGAATAAACTACCACTGATCATTTACTGTTTGGAAGTCCTGTGAGTGTGTTCTTTCTTCTGATTATATTGCTATATATATATATATATATATATATATATATATATATATATATATATTGTGTTTCTTTACAGCGCACAGACATGCAATCAATAAGGCTCATGTACTAAGTAAAGTGGTGAAGTTCTGCGGCAAACCAACTGCACCGTTAGCACATATAAAAATGTCCACTGATTTGAATTATAGAGGTGTCAGAGTTGCACATCTCTTCAGCATTCCATGGGTTAAAATCACAATTTAAATGAACTGTGATTTTGATGTGTCCCCTATGGGGTAGCTGGGTTGCCTAAAAATGTCTCCAGTTGTTCTCAGTACGTAAACAACATACAGACAGGAGCTAACCCTGTGGATGTTCACCAGGACTGGGTAACCTGTGGCTCCCCAGCTGCCTACTATCAGAGTAGCTGGCGATGACGGGCGTTGTAGTCTTTCAATATCGGAAGAGCCGCATGTTGGACCCCAGTCCTGGTGAACCTGACACTGACACACAGTAATCACTGTTTCCATATACTCAGCCTTGTGATACAGCAGTTCACTCAGCTCCATGTTTCCTCCATCAAACATCACTTACGGTTAGTGGGGCTGGTCATGTGACCACCTGTTACCGAGGGAGCAGGCTGAATGGGACCCAGTCATATATGTTTTATGTGTACAAACACACGTGTGGGCAGGGGAGGGCAACAGGTGGCTCTCCTAGTTCCACAGCAGCTCGGGAGCCACACATTGACAACCTTTAACTCTCTGAGTGCCAGAGGAACAACCCTCTGGCTCTCAAAGGGTTAACCCTATATATATATATATATATATATATCCTATATAATAATTCACTAAAATGTGTGTAATGCCGCAGTCGTGCTCAATAGAGACTTCCAGTGACGAAGCTGATACAGAGCGGGGTCTCTACTGAGCATGACTGCACCGCGACCAGCTGGCAGTGGCACTGTGTCCCGTGCAACGGAGTCTTCAACTAGTGTATATATATATATATATATATATATATATATATATATATATAGCAATATAGAGATGAGAAATCCCATCAAATAGCAAGCGCACTGCTGGGTCTATAATCAATAAATAATTTATTCAATTGAAGGATCATCGTTTCGACCCCCTTGGGGGCCTAGATATATATGTGTATATATATATTTATATATATATATATATATATATCAGGGGCGGACTGACAGGACCCAGGGCCCCTGGTCCAAAAAGAGGTCTGGGCCCCCTGCAGAAATCTCCACAATGCCCCTTCCACCTCCACAATGCCCCCATCTCCACAATGCCCCCTTCATCTCATCTCCACAATGCCCCCATCTCTACAATGCCCCCTTCATCTCATCTCCACAATGCCCCCTTCTCTCCACAATGCCCCCTTCATCTCCACAATGCCTTCTCTCCACAATGCCCCCTTGATCTCATCTCCACAATGCCCCCTTCTCTCCACAATGCCCCCTTGATCTCATCTCCACAATGCCCCCTTCTCTCCACAATGCCTTCTCTCCACAATGCCCCCTTCTCTCCACAATGCCCCCTTGATCTCATCTCCACAATGCCCCCTTCTCTCCACAATGCCCCCTTCATCTCCACAATGCCCCCTTGATCTGATCTCCACAATGCCCCCTTCTCTCCACAATGCCCCCTTCATCTCCACAATGCCCCCTTGATCTCATCTCCACAATGCCCCCTTCTCTCCACAATGCCCCCTTCATCTCCACAATGCCCACTATCTCCACAATCCCCCCTTCATCTCCACAATGCCCCCTTCCACAATACCCCCTTCATCTCCAAAATGCCCCCTTCCACAATCCCCCTTCATCTCCACATTGCCCCTTCCTCAATGCCCCCATCTCCACAATGCCCCTTCCACAATGCACCGTCTCCACATTGCTCCTTCATCTCCACAATACCCCCTTCATCTCCACCATGCCCCTACCTGCAGTCCCTGGTGGTCTAGCAGCGTGGCTTAGCACTGCAATGTCCAACGCGCCTCTAGTAATGCAGAGGCTGGGAGATGATGTCTCCCAGCGCTCTGTATTACTAGAACGGCGCGCCGGGGGCCGTCGTAGGAGAGCTGCTGAGCAGCTCTGGAAGTGGCGGCGGCGGGCCCCCTTCGGTCACGGGCCCTCGGTCCGTGACCGAATGCCCGTATGGTCAGTACGCCCCTGATATATATATATATATATTTATATATATATATATATATATATATATATATATATATATATATATACACATATATATATCACCTGCACCATTGTGAGTGAAAGTTGACAATGGCTGATCGCTGCAGTGTCCGCAGTGCCAACATGGGAGCAGCTGGACATCGCAATACTGCTGAGCTGGGCTGTCTGTCTCACTTCTTCCCAGTCAGTCTCTCTGATCTCCCCACTCTGTGTCTCAGATCTCCTCGGTCCGTGTATCAGATCTCCCTGGTCCGTGTGTCATATGTCCCCAACACATTTGGTTGCAATGCACTGGAGAAGACGCTACCTTGCATGTGCTACTTACTGTTTATATGGGTTATTAAATAGGTGTACAACCAAGGAAACTCCTGACATACTCTACATTACGTGCTACAGTGGAAATGTCAATGCCGTCGCCAAGGCACACACAGAAAATAATTACTTAACTCCTTGAGTGCCAGTGGGGTACGCAAAGGATTAAGGAATTGTATGCTGTGCATGGCCTGCCCACCTCATTGACATTGCCGCTGCTGCACGTAATGCAGAATATGTCAGGAGTTTCAGGACGCTTGTGTTTTCTCCTGTCTAGTGCATACCTCCCAAGTGTCCCTCTTTAGGAGGGACAGTCCCTCTTTTAGACCCAAATCCCTCTGTCCCTCTTTCTCACCCTGATGTCCCTCTTTTTAGGAGATCAGATTTTGTGGTGTGTATATAAGTGTATCACATTTCTCCACAGCAATAAAACTCACATTAATGTTTGTTTAAATGTCAGTATATGTGTTTATAAATGAGTCTCTGTAAATAAAATACTTTGGTCTTGTTATAAGTCAATTATTAGGTTACACACAGAGGTCTCAACAGGTCATAAAATAGCCTAAAAATTCTTGATAATGCCCCGCCCAGCAGCCACACCGCCAGCAATACCCCCTAAAACACAAGTGTCGCTCTTTGGCAATTTGAAATGTTGGGAGGTATGCTAGTGTCTACCTGTGAGTATGAAGTGTACAGAGAGGAATATGCAGTATAGTGCTGTGTGACACAAAGGATTAATGTGGAAAACTCCTACGTGTGTTGCATCATTTTTGGTACTTCCTGTGTGTAGCTGGCACCTTGCCAGGCTTCTCCTTTTATTAATACAGGTTCCCATTTCTTTAAATGTGGTCTTTAATCCTTTGATTGCTAAAGAGGTCTCCAGCACATTGTTCAAGCCCATTAAAAACATATGTATTAACCACTTCAGAAACGCGCAATCCAGGGGTGGGCGTCTCTTGAGGACCACAACACTTTTACACAGATGCATTCTGGGATTGAGTACTCCCAGAATTCCATAACTTGACAGGACTGTCACTATTCTTTAACATCTGGACCTTTTCAGTGAAGGATTTCTTTTTCCATAACTCGATCTCTGCTCTGCTGAAGAGCCTCCTCCGGTCCCAGGACCGGATTCCCCTGCAGTCACCTAGAGCTCTGACGTCAGGGGAGGGGGAACTTTGAAAGAGGATATCTCTCAAAACATAAAGGTTTGAGAGATGCCGCTGGGGTCATTTAATTTGTTTTTTTAAGGGCTTCAAGATGCATTATAGTTAAATTTACTTATTACTATCCCTTTAAAGGGATAGTAATACTTCCTTTTAACTTTATTTTATTTTGTAGGCATTAAAAAAACATGAAGAATGATATAAGTCTTATCTCTCAAACCTTTATGGCTCACTTTAAAAGGGCATTCATGCTAAAATTCAATATTCACATTGTAACAATAACAGGTATATATGTGTTTAAACTTGATTGAACCTACAATATATACATTTTTTGTGCTGTTTTACAGTAGGTTGGGGTAGAATTTTCATTTGCACTTTCTGGTCAGGAAGCTGTGTACTGCAGTGTGACACAGTAGGAAGCATACCTCCCAGGTGTCCCTCTTTAGGAGATATTAGGGGTCCATACCTCCCAGGTGTCCCTCTTTAGGAGATATTAGGGGTCCATACCTCCCAGGTGTCCCTCTTTAGGAGATATTAGGGGTCCATACCTCCCAGGTGTCCCTCTTTAGGAGATATTAGGGGTCCATACCTCCCAGGTGTCCCTCTTTAGGAGATATTATGTGTTCATACCTTCCAAGTGTCCCTCTTCAGGAGATATTAGGTCTCCATACCTCCCAAGCGACCCTCTTTAGGAAATATTAGGGTTCAATACCTCCCATGTGCCCCTCTTTAGGAGATATTAGGGCTCATTACCTACCAAGTGTCTCTATTTAGGAGATATTGGGGGTCCATACCTCACAAGGGTCCCTCTTTAGGAGATATTAGGGCTCTGTACCTCCCAATTGTTGCTATTTAGGAGATATTAGGGCCCCATACCCCAAGCATCCCTCTTTAAAAGATATTAGGGCTCCATACCTCCCAAGTGTCCCTATTTAGGCGATATAAGGTTCCATACCTCCCAAGTGTTCCTCTTTAGGAGATATTAGAGGTTCATGCCTCCCAAGTGTCCCTCTTTAGGAGATATTAGAGGTCCATGCCTCCCAAGTGTCCCTCGTTAGGCGATATTAGGGCTCCATACCTCCCAAGTGTCTGCCCTCTAGCTAACAGCAGCAGAGCCGAAACAGCGTGATCTAAAATACTTCATTGGAACCAAGCACACTTTGTAGACCGTTCCAATTAAGTATTTCTTTTTAGATTGTGCTATTTCGGCTCTGCTGAAGAGCCGCCGGCCAGTCCTGTGACCAGAATCTCCTGCTGTCAGCTAGAGGGCAGACTTCTGTGAAACAGCCAGAAGTGGGGAAGATTAGAACCTTATATCTCTCAAAATATACAAGTTTGAGAGATCAGAGTGGCTTCAATTGATTTCTTTTTTAAATATTTACAATATTAAATTGTGTGAAAATTATCCATTACTAACCCTTTCAATTTCATTCCTCCCAAGTGTCCCTTTTTAGGAGATATTAGGGGTCCATTCCTCCCAAGAGTCCCTCTTTGAGACCCAATCCCTCTGCCTCTCTTTCCCACCCTGGTGCCCCTGTGTTTAGGAGATCAGACTGTGTGCTGTGTGTATAGAAGTGTATCACCCTGGTGTTCCTGTGTTTAGGAAATCAGACTGTTCGGTGTGTATAGAAGTGTATCACCCTGGTGTCCCTGTGTTTAGGAGATCAGACTGTGTTGTGTATATAGAAGTGTATCACCCTGGTGTCCCTGTGTTTAGGAGATCAGACTGTGTGGTGTGTATATAAGTGTATCACCCTGGTGTCCCTGTGTTTAGGAGATCCAACTGTGTGGTGTGTATAGAAGTGTATCACCCTGGTGCCCCTGTGTTTAGGAGATCAGACTCTGTGGTGTGTATAGAAGTGTATCACCCTGGTGCCCCTGTGTTTAGGAGATCAGACTGTGTGGTGTGTATAGAAGTGTATCACCCTGGTGCCCCTGTGTTTAGGAGATCAGACTGTGTGGTGTGTATAGAAGTGTATCACCCTGGTGTCCCTGTGTTTAGGAGATCAGACTATGCGGTGTGTATATAAGTGTATCGCCCTGGTGTCCCTGTGTTTAGGAGATCAGACTGTGTGGTGTGTATATAAGTCTATCACCCTGGTGTCCCTGTGTTTAGGAGATCAGACTGTGCGGTGTGTATATAAGTGTATCACCCTGGTGTCTCTGTGTTTAGGACATCAGACTGTGTGGTGTGTACATAAGTGTATCACTCTGGTGCCCCTGTGTTTAGGAGATCAGACTGTGTGGTGTGTTTATAAGTGTATCACCCTTGTGTCCCTGTGTTTAGGAGATCAGACTGTGTGGTGTGTATAGAAGTGTATCACCCTGGTGTCCCTGTGTTTAGGAGATCAGACTGTGTTGTGTATATAGAAGTGTATCACCCTGGTGTCCTTGTGTTTAGGAGATCAGACTGTGTGGTATGTATATAAGTGTATCACCCTGGTGTCCCTGTGTTTAGGAGATCCGACTGTGTGGTGTGTATAGAAGTGTATCACCCTGGTGCCCCTGTGTTTAGGAGATCAGACTGTGTGGTGTGTATAGAAGTGTATCACCCTGGTGTCCCTGTGTTTAGGAGATCAGACTGTGTGGTGTGTATAGAAGTGTATCACCCTGGTGCCCCTGTGTTTAGGAGATCAGAGAGTGTGGTGTATATATAAGTGTATCACCCTTGTGTCCCTGTGTTTAGGAGATCAGACAGTGTGGTGTGTATAGAAGTGTATCACCCTGGTGTCCCTGTGTTTAGGAGATCAGACTGTGTGTATATAAGTGTATCACCCTGGTGTCCCTGTGTGTAGGAGATCAGACTGCGCGATGTGTATATAAGTGTACCACCCTGGTGTCCCTGTGTTTAGGAGATCAGACTGTTTGGTGTGTATATAAGTGTATCACACTGGTGTCCCTGTGTTTAGGAGATCAGACTGTGTGGTGTGTATATAAGTGTATCACCCTGGTGTCCCTGTGTTTAGGAGATCAGACTGTGTGGTGTGTATATAAGTGTATCACCCTGGTGTCCCTGTGTTTAGGAGATCAGACTGTGTGGTGTGTATATACATGTATCTAGGGTGACCACATTTCCCTTCTGCCATTCCGGGACGTGGTCACCCTATTGCCTTACCTTGAGTCCCTGGTGGTCTAGCGGAGTGCGGAGTGCAAAGTGCTCTGTGCCTCCTCCGGCACAGAGCTGAAGCTCCCACGCGCTGTGCTCAGTAATGCAGAGCGCTGGGAGATGATGTCATCTCCCAGCGCTCTGTATTAGTAGAGCGCTTGCCTCCAGATCAGGTAAGTTGCATTGCCGCCCTGGATGTCAGCCTGCAAGCGGCGTCCATGATGTGACACACCGCTTGCAGGCTGACATTCAGGGCAGCTTGGCTTCATTCCGGGACACTTCATTGTCCCGGTTGAAGGGGACCCGGGACGCGGGACATGTCCCTGAAATAAGGGACAGTCCCGGACGTTCCGGGACCCGTGGTCACCCTACATGTATCACAGTGATCCACAGCAATAAAACTCACATTAATGTTTAGTTAACTCTTTCAATGCCAGATGGGTATGTAACGAATTAGATTGCAATGCATTGGATAACTCTCTGTCAGTAAAAGGGTTAAACTTCAGTATATGTGTTTATAAACTAGTCTGTGTAAATAAAATATTTTGACCTTGCTCTAAATCATTTAACCAGCGACACAAAATGGAGTCAGATGGTTATTAAATAACCTAAAAAACTCTCTGTACTACCCTGACACCAGCCACGTTCCCAGCAACACCCCCTAAAATAAGTTTCCCTTTTTGGCCATTTGAAATGCTGAGAGATATGCAGTTCTCTATTGGTCACACGGTGGAGCTGTTGCTATGCTCACTTTCTCTCTCTTATGCTCTCTCCCCCTGTGAGGCAGGCACACTTTGTAGACCGATTTAATGAAGTATTTCTTGGTAGATAATGCTATCTGCTCTGCTGAAGAGCCGTCCAGTCAAATGATCAGAATTTTGATCTTTCAGCTAAGGTGCTGACATCTGTAAAAGGGGAGGGATGAGGGGGACTTAAAAAGCTTATAAATCTTAAAACATACATCTTTAAGCAACTGGATTTACTTCATTACATTTATTTTTTTTTTCATATGAACCATATTAAACCTTCTTAAATCCAGGTATTACTATCCCTTTAAACAAACATGGCAGTTAAACAGAATGTTTTAAAGCGGAAATGTTACTTATAATAAGTAGCTCTTAAAGGGATAGTAATACTTTGTTTTATCTTTATTTTATTTTGTAGGCATTAAAAAAACATGAAGAACGATGTAAGTCTTATCTCTCAAACCTTTATGGTTTGAGAGATATTCACAAGCAAAGTTTCCCCTCCCGCCCCTTTTACCTAGTGTAAGCCATCTCTTCTCAGATGTGGAATCCAGTCCATACACCAGACAGATAACAGTAGGGAACAATCTTCTTCCTATGAGAACAATGAAAGCCCTGCCCCCCTTGACAAGTTTTTCAGGTTTTTCTCTTATCTTAATTGAAGATTGTCCCTCTGTGCAGTCTACCTGGGCACCTCCCTTCTGCTCTGGCTGAGCAGTGTTACATCAGTAAAAGGGGCAGGAGGGGGACACTTTGTCATTGAATTACTCTTGAACTACAACTCTGACAGAAATGAAATAACACTCTCCAAAGTCCAAATACTATGATGATTAATTAGAGCTGCTTTTATTATGAAACATTACTATCCCTTTAAGCTGTATAATAGAAGGAATTACTTAGGCAGGTGCCATTCATACAGCAGTCAGTTATATCTCTGCATTGTTTCTTGCATTTGAACTATGTTGTAGTGTGTAACATGTTACCTTCTTGAAAATGTTTACTTAACATGGCTAATCTCAGACTGACTGCTAAAATGTATTGTGTATTGTGAGGATTGACATCTAAGCTTGCTCAGTTTATATGATTATTCCAATTATATGGTTGTAGTGCACCAATATGTATGTACTGATGGATGCTTTATAGAACACAATAGTGAAGTGATTGGAATGATAGAATACAGGGTTGCCATTTTAGGGGACCTGTTATGTGTCTAAGGCAGTGCCACACAATTTGATCATTCCAATCAATGGTACTGGATTATTTGTATTGATTGTATTCTAGGCTGACCAGATCTCACCTTTAACCAGGCACACGTAGAAAATAGCCATTTTTCAGAACTTCACTGAAATCAAAGCAGTCCTGCAGTATGCATTTTTCCTATGCATCCCCGGTTAAAGGGGAGGTCTGGTCAGCCTATTGTATTCATTCATTCATTCATTCATTCCAGATTAGGCTGACCAGACCTCACCTTTAACCGGGGACACATAGGAAATAGGCATATTCCAGGAATGCACTAAAATCAAAGCAGCCCTGCAGTATGCACTTTTCATATGTGTCACCAGTTAAAGGTGACGTCTGGTCACCCTATTCCAGATGACTGTATCGAATTATTTCAATCTATTGTATTTGATCACTCCTATCGATTTAATTTGTTTATTCCAATTGCTTGTATTTAATCAGTCCAGTTGATTGTGTTTGATCAATTGATTCCAATTGTTTGTACTCAATCACTCCAATCAATCATGTTAGATCATTCCAATTGAAGGTATTAGATCATTACAATTCATTGTATTCAATCATTCCAGTTGACTGTGTTTGATCATTCCAATCATTCGTACTCAGTCATACCAGTGAATAATGTTAGAGCTTTCCAATAAAATGTATTAGGAAATTAAAACTGGTTAATTATATCATTCCACTTATTACACTACATTTTATTTGATCAATCCAATCAATTGTATTTGATTATTGTTTGTTAGATCATTGTTGTGCTCAAATACATTGGAACTGGCTTATGCACCCTGGAGAATACCAAAGCACAAACCAAAATATCTTAACCCTCTACGAAAACACCTTCTGCATCTGTGTATTTATGCATGTCTTTCCATGTTTGCATATAACCTCAGAGAGATAATAAAGCATGGTTGAGGCTAATTTGGCAAACGTGTTTGCTTCTTTTCTTATTTGAAATTATTTGTTCTCATTTCTTATTTGAAAAAAGTTTCTTATTTGAAAGATGATATTGCAACAATAAAACTCTCTCTGGTCACAGACCAATCAGGTGGAAAGGAATGGTTTTCTCCAACCTACTGAAAAACAGCACACACAATTCCATCTGCAATAAGTTAGAGACATCAGCAGCATCCAAGAAGTTATCATTTTTAACACATTTTCACTTTTAAGTGGTTATTGCGATTTATCATGCAGATCCTGTAATTGTCACAAGGTGTCAGCAGTGGCCTGACAATTTACTTAAAGGAAAATGTAACCACTAGAATATCCTATCTAGTATTAAAGTGATAGCAATGTTTAACAGTAAAAGCAGCTCCAATTAATCTTCATAGTATTTGGGCCATGGAAAGTGTCATTTTAATACTGTCAGAGTTGTAGTTGAAGAGTAATTGAATGATAAAGTATCCCCCTCCCACCACTTTTACTGATGTAACACTGCTCACCTCAGCGCAGCAAGACTGTCTGGATGGATCGCAGTGAGGGACAATCTTCAGTGAGGATAAGGAAAAACCTGTCAAGGGGGCAGGGTTTTCCTTATGATCACAGTAAGAAGATTGTCCCTTGCTGAGATCTGTCTGGTCAGCTGACCAGATTCCACATCTGCGGGGAGGTGGCTTACACTAGGTAAAAGGGGCAGGAGGGGGATACTTTATCATTCAATTACTCTTGAACTACAACTCTGACAGTACTGAAATAACACTCTCCATGGCCCAAATACTATGAAGATTAATTGGATCTGCTGTTTTTGTGAAACATTACTATTCCTTTAAGGAACCATTAATATACAACAACTTACAGATATCATTGCACCAATACAACACACACAAAACAACCAGGTCTTCTCCGTCTGCCTTCCTAGTACAAGTGGAACCAATTAAAAGACTAAAGAAGCAATTAACTGAAGCAGAATATATAATAGATCTCACTGAACTCTCACCCTGAGAATTTGGCCATTCACTCTGAGACCATGAGACTTGGGTAAAAACCCAGGTATGCCAATGCTGGAAAAATTAAAGTTCATAGTAATATAAATTGATCTTTTAACCCCTTGAATGCTAGAGAGGTAGAGTTACCACATATCTCTTTAAATCAGTGACGCTAATGTAAATACCATTCTGGAGGCCTACACAAGAATCCGTACAACCCTGTAATGTGTGTTTTTATAAGAATCTCTGATGTAAAGGGGTAGAAACACACTGTAACTCAAAGGGTTAAACCACATTTATAAATATGTCGCTATTTGAGAGAATTCGCTAATGAGGACTTTTTTGTTCACAAGTTTACCTTATACAATTAACATCATAAATTAATCAATTGTGAATAATTATTCCCGGCATTAACCGTTTGAGTGCCAGAGGAGTATGCAACGCATTGCTTTGCAATGCGTTGCATACCCCTCTGGCACTCAAAGGTTAAAGGGATAGTAATGTCAGAAAAAAAGTATTAACTATATGGTAGATACAATTAAAAGAGAGTACTTGCACTTATTAATATCTCTGAAACCGTTCTGGTTTGAGAGATATAGGAAAATAAAGTTGTCTGGTCCCTCCCCTTTCTGCTTGACGAGCTGTAAAGATGTCAGAAGCAGATTCTGGTCACATGACCAGATGTGGCTCTTCAGCAGCGCCGATATAAAGATATCTAATGACAAATACTTCATTTAGAACAGTCTACAAAGTGTGCCTGGTTTGCAAGCACACTTTGTAGAACGATCCAATTAAGTATTTATTTCTAAATAGCGTGATTTCAGCTCTGCTGAACAGCCTCTGTCTGGTCAAGTGACTGGAATCTGCAGCTGTCAGCTAGATGGCAGACTTGAGTAAAACAGCCAGAAAAAGGTAACTTTAGCAAGTTATATCTCTCAAACCATAAAGATTTGAGAGATAAGACTTACATTGATGTTAATCTTTTTTTAATGTCTACAATATTAAATCAACTTAAAATTAGCCATTACTATCCCTCTAAAACCTATCCACTAGAACTGCTTTTAGTTTTCTCAAAATTATCAGATGTATTTTCCATACACTACCGTTCAACAGTTTGGGGTCACTTAGATATGTCCTTGTTTTCCATCAAATGAGTTGCAAAATGAATAGGAAATACAGTCAAGAAGTTGACAAGGTTAGAAATAATGATTTTTAATTCAAATAATAATTGTGCCCTTCAAACGTTCATCAAAGAATCCTCCATTTGCAGCGATAACAGCCTTTCAGCCCTTTGGCATTCTAATTGTCTGTTGAGGTAATGTGAAGAGAGTTCACCCCATGCTTCCTTAAGCACCGCCCACAATGTGGATTGGCTTGATGGGCACTCCTTACGTACCATACAGTCAAGCTGCTCCCACAACAGAAACAAGGAAATTTCTATGTGACCCTAAACTTTTGAACAGTAGTGTATGTCGTAACACAATCTTATTTGGATTAGTGATGAGCGAGCATGCTCGGCCGAAGCTCGGTTCGGCTCGAGCATCGCTCTGCTCGGCACATGGCGGTACTCGTACGAGTACCGCATGTGCTCGCCCGCCATGTTCGGGTCTCCTCCCCGCACAAGGCGCCTGCCTAGGGCCCGGCCAAATGAGGGGGGCCCGGAAAGCCTCATTCAACTTGAATGAGGCTTTCCGGGCCCCCCTCATTTGGCCGGGAGATTCAACCCCCACGCCCGCAGCTTACCTGATCTCTCACTCATCTCGCCGCTCTAGTAATACAGAGCGCTGGGAGATGACATCATCTCCCAGCCTCTGCATTACTACAGCGGCGCCGGGAGCTTCAGTCAAAGAGATCTGTGCCGAAGGAGGCACAGATCTGTCAAGTACACCGCTAGACCACCAGGGGAAATGTGAAGATGAAGGTGCAATGTGGAGGTGAAGTGGAGATGGGGGCATTGCGGAGATGAAGGGGGCATTGTGGAAGGGGCATTGCGGAGATGAAGGGGGCATTGTGGAAGGGGCATTGTGGAAGGGGCATCGTGGAGATGGAGATGAAGGGGGCATTGTGGAGATGGAAGGGGCAGTGTGGAAGCGGCAGTGTGGAGATGGAAGGGGCAGTGTGGAGATGGAAGGGGCATTGTGGAAGGGGCATGGTAGAGATGAAGGGGCAATTGTGGAAGGGGCAGTGTGGAGATGAAGGGGACATTGTGGAGATGAAGGGGGCATTGTGGAAGGGGCAATGTGGTGATGAAGGGGCAGTGTGGAGATGAAGGGGCAGTGTGGAAGGGGCATTGTGGAGATGAAGGGGGCATTGTGGAGATGAAGGGGCAGTGTGGAGATGAAGGGGGCATTGAGGAAGGGGCAATGTGCATCCAGACATCCTCCCTATGCTGTCCCTGAACCATTTCTGTGGTGTTTCCATCATTTTCTGCCCTTTTCCTATGGACCAGGCACCCTCCCCTCATCAGAGCAGGGGGTGCCTGGTGTAATGCTCGAGTCCTCCCATTGACTTCAATGGGGCTCGGGTGCTCGGCCGAGCACTCGAGCCTCCGGGGGCGCTCGGCCAGAGCACCCGAACACCCGAGCATCGGGGTGCTCGATCATCACTAATTTGGATCACTCCCATATGTTTTCAAAAAAGTCAACCGATTGGCCTTAGTATTTATTGAAAATATCACTAAACTTTCATATATGCGGTATATATAGATCGAGAAGAATGACCACTCTCACAGGACTGTGCAAATTTATTACATCAGTATTTCTGTCCACACTGGGGCCTTTCTGGACTGAAACGTGGTACTAATAAATTTGCAGTTTTCTCTTCAATCGTGTCCCATGAGTTTGGTTATTTTTATTGATCCACAGGTATTTTACTTTATATAACTGGCACCCAGGCAGAAATTTGTCGGTAATATTTTTCTCAGCGGTGGGGGGAATTGAATTAAGTCCCAAATTCAAAGTAAGACCCTCCAGGGTAGTGTTTTCTGAAATGCCACCAGTGCCATGCTACAGTGCAGGTACGCAGAGGGAGATCAGGGAGCTTAAAGGGGATGTATCACCTCAATATAACTTAGCCTAAATAGTTAGGTTATATATAACATATGACTAAAAGTGTCTTCATTTTTTTTACTCATTATTTGGTCTAAATTGAAAGGGACAGTAATGTCCCATAAAAATGTTTGCTTGTTCTGTAGAGGTTTAAAAAATAAGTTATTTGGCACAAATCCTATCTCTCAAACCGCTATGGTTTGAGAGATATTCTCTGGTAAAGTTTCCCTTTTCCTGCTGTCAGCTGTAAAGACCGCAGTTAGCTGCTCTGTACTGCAGTCTGTCACTTTGCCTTTGTTCCCCTCCCTCTGTCCAGCCTCCTACAATGACGGAGGCTTCTGTCTGCAAGATGGAGCGCTCTCATTGGCTGAGATCGATATCTAGCCAATGAGAGTGCTCCAGCTTACAGACAGAAAATCTCCATCATTAGAGGAGTCTGGATAGAGGGAGGGAGCAGAGACAGAGTGATGGACTGCGGTTACAGAGCAGGTAACCACAGTCTATGAGGAAGTAGCTACAGGGCACACTTTATATCTTCAATTTAGACCAAATAAAGCGTAAAAAAACAAATTAAGACAATTTTAGTCATATTTGATATACGATCTAAATATTTTGGCTAAGTTATATTGAGGTGATACATCTCCTTTAATCTATGGCTTAAAGTGATAGCAATGTCTAAAAAAAACTTTTTTGCATTTAGAAGAGCTTAAAAAGCTGATCTAAATGCAAAAAAAAACGTATCTCTCAAACCGCTATGGTTTAAGAGATACGGGCGTTTAAAGTCTGATTTCTCCTACTGACAGCTGTAAAGCTGTCAGCAGGAGATCCGCGTCGGTCGACATGGAGGCGCTTGAGAAGTTCCGGGATCTCGTTACTTACACGGAATCCCTTCATTGGAATGGTCTAAAACGTGTGCCTGAACACTAGGCCTGAACACTAGGCTCACATTTTAGACCATTCCAGTGAAGGGATTTTGTGTAAGTAACGAGATCCCGGCACTTCTCAAGCTTTACAGCTGTCAGTAGGAGAAATCAAACTTTAAACGCCCGTGTCTCTTAAACCATAGCGGTTTGAGAGATACTTTTTTTACATTTAGATCAGCTTTTTAAGCTCTTCTAAATGCAAAAAAAGTTTTTTTTAGACATTACTAACACTTTAAGTATTAGAGTAAAAAGGGGGGGTTGGGTTGTTTATAGCACTGGGCTGACTTTGCTGTTCGGTACAATCTGTATGGTGGTGATGGATTGCACTTAAATGGAAAGGTAGCTGCTGTGCTAGGGGATAGCATGCTTACAAGACTGGAGGAGCTTATAAACGAGGAATGGGGGGGATATAAATATAGCTATCATGGTGACCTGCAGGGCTTAGAGTTATGGAACAGTCAAGCATTTAAAACCGAGTGCCAGAGACATATCTAGATTCATTGCAAAGCACTCAAAGGGTTACAGGGCCTTGTTTTGATCTTAACATGTTTCAAAATCCCTGAACATTTGTATCTGCGGTTACATGAATAAAACTCTACTGGTGACAGAGCCGGATCATCCATTATGGCAACCTAGGCTACTGCCTAGGGCCCAGGCAAAATGAGGGGCCCTGCCTCCAGTTGAGTGGTCACAGGCAGAGGCCCTTCTTTTGCTGCTACTAACATCTTGTGTCAGACGCCCTTTTTGTTGAAAGAGACAAGCATTATCCAGTTGCTGCCACTTCCATTAGAGCCAAAATGCTGGTACCAGCTAGCAGCCTTCTGTGTCAGAAACACCGGATCAAGGCATGTGGGGCCCCAAATTGGTACCTTGCCTAGGGCCCCATGGAGCCTTAATCCGCCTCTGACTGGTGATTCATATTCAGTTACCTCAAAAGGTGAAATTCTGGTGCAAACAAACTGCACCATAGGAGATATAGCAATACACATTCCTAATGGGATAAGTTGTTTTTTTTGCCACTTGAATGCGAGAGAGGTTTCTAACGCATTGATTATCCTTCAAGGGGTTAAAAGCCCCATTTAAGTCAATGGGAATTTTGAGATTTCTCTTTCTAAGGCAAATGATTTGTCCAGAACTGCACCTCCTTAACGTACTAAATAAGCCCCTGTATGCACAGTACAGATTGTTACATATCATGCTGTGTTAGCTGGCAGTGCCCATGGGCATGCTCTGATCACCCGGGGATTGTTTGCTTGCAAAATAGCTCCTGGCTGTTCTGTTACATGTGTCCCAGGGCGACCTCCAACCAATCAGGTGGCAAGTACCGGGGAGAGTGCGGATGTACTGAGAGGTGTTTACAACCTGCATCACATTATATGCAGGTATGGGAAATCTCCAGTGGGCATCAGCTGAGCGCATGAGGAGACAGAGCGTGTGTGACAGCAGCAAATCTGAAAGTAACTGGCAAGATCCTGTGTCACCCTGCAGTGGGAGGGAACAGACTCCATGTCCCATAGCTCCTTCCTGTCTGTGTCACCCTGCAGTGGGAGGGACAGACTCCATGTCCCATAGTTCCCTCCAGTCTGTGTCACTCTGCAGTGGGAGGGACAGACTTCATGTACTATAGTTCCCTCCTGCCTATGTCACCCTGCAGTGGGAGGGACAGACTCCATGTCCCTTAGCTCCCTCTTGTTTGTATTACCCTGCAGTGGGAGGGACAGACTCCATGTCCCAAAGTTCCCTCCTGTCTGTGTCACCCTGCAGTGGGAGGAACAGACTCCATGTCCCATAGCTCCCTCCTGTCTGTGTCACCCTGCAGTGGGAGGGACAGACTCCATGTCTTATAGCTTCCTCCTGTCTGTGTCACCCTGCAGAGGGAGGGACAGACTTCATGTCCCATAGCTCCCTCCTGTCTGTATCACCCTGCAGTGGGAGGGACAGACTCCATGTCCCATAGCTCCCTCCTGTCTGTGTCACCCTGCAGTGGGAGGGACAGACTCCATGTCCCATAGCTCCTCCTGTCTGTGTCACCCTGAAGTGGGAGGAACAGACTTCATTCCCCATAGCTCCCTCCTGTCTGTGTTACCCTGCAGTGGGAGGTACAGTCTCCAACACACAAAACAAACCCACAACGAGCACACAAAACACACAACAAACACTCATATTCACACGCACATGCAAAAAACACACAACATACACACACACAACACAAACACACATGTGCACACACAACACACATCCTCACACAACACAATACACACAACATACATGCACACACACACAAACACACACACACACAACATACACCCACAAACACACACACAATATAAGTACACACACACAATACATACACATGCAACACACACAACGCATTCACTCAACAAACCAGCACATTTTTAGTATATTGTGCTGACACATCTTTTTTTTTAACCCTTAAGGACCAGAGGGGTGCACATTACATTGTGGAAGAATGTAAAGTGTACTCATTGGTCCTCAAAGGGTTAAAGTCCCAGAGCCTGTTTGAGTCACGACTGACACAGACCCACGGTCCAATTCTCTGTAGGTTTTCGTGTGAAGAGGAAATGCAGAGAGGAAAAATAATTTGTACCTCCGGGGACCTGCTACATAATTATTCATGGCCCACATGCTGACAGTTAACCCTTTAATTGGCCGAAAGGTGTGTAACTCAGTGCACTGGACTGCTCTCTGGTGCTCCAAGGGTTAAAGAAGAAAAAGGAAGGGGCTCACCATTGCTGTTCTTCTCTTACTGGCCATTTGTGATGATGTCAGCAGCCGCCAGTCAAGACAGGTAACTGATGTGATGTAAGGAGGTCACAGTATAGCGCGCAGCCAATTCCCCCTCCCCTTGGATTACAGACCCTGTCAGAATTGCACAGTAGTCTATTACACTGGCGAGCAGCAAACGCTGAGGGTTACAGCTGTGCTTTTAAAATGTTACTGGCATCAAAATGGAGCGTTTAAAATGTTGCTGTCATCATAATGGAGAGTTTAAAATGTCATTACTTGTGGTGTTGGTGAGGTGTGCCCCAGAAACAGAGAATATTACACTAGGAAGCACCTCCTTTTTCTCATTTCTCCTTCAACATATATATGTGTCCCCCAATTAATTTTTACTATAGCGGTAAGCATATAAATCGTTTTATAATCCTTATTAAGTCCGACATTATTTAGAAATCTAAGTTCTTAGGAGACTCACCGCCAGATGACAGTGCAGACATTTTGCTGAAGAGGCATCTGTACATCCCTGTCTCCTCACTGATTGGCAAGTAACCTAAGAGGGAGTTGCATTGTACCGCACGGTACAGACAGGGACAGAAGGCGCAGGCCCAAAGATGCCTCTTCGACAAGATGTCTGCGCCATCGTCTGGTGATGAGTTTCCTAAGAACTTAGATTTCTAAATAATGCCAGACTTAAAGGGATAGTAATACTTAAAATGTAAAAAAATATATGTTGTAGGGTTTATCCACCTGAGTAAAACAAGAGTACTCCCACTGCTGAAAGGTGTTTCATTCAAAAGTTATTAATTTTCAAAGATGAATTTTTTAGGTGCAATATCACAGTGGCCTAAAATTGTACAGTGGTGCTGTTGCTACACTAGCCTATGGAGATTTATGGTCCCGGGACCAGAGCTGTCCATAGGATCGTGTAGCAACAGCGCCACTATACAATTTCAGGCCACTGTGATATTGCACCTAAAAAATTCAACTTTGAAAATTAATAACTTTTGAATGAAACACCTTTCAGCAGTGGGAGTACTCTTGTTTTACTCAGGGGGATAAACCCTACAACATATTTTTTTTTACATTTTAAGTATTACTATCCCTTTAATAAGGATTAAATAAGGATTTACATACTTAAAGCATAAAAAATAATTGAGGGCACTTTTATATGAGTGATAGCTCGTCTTTAAAGAACCAGGTCTCAAAACTATTGAGCCAATTGGTTTTGATCTGTTGGTAGCCGCTAAGTAGCTGATCCTGACAGCAGCAAAGATAGTGACAGAGAAGAGAGTTTTAACCCTTTGAGTACCAGGGAGGCATCCAATGCTTTGAGTTGTAATGTGTTGTAAACCTTCCTGGTGCTCAAAAGGTTACACACCTGAATGTCAAATGGGGAAAAACACATTTCATGTAACACATTAAAAATATTAACTAATAACTCAAGTGTAGCAGGTTTCCTTGTTCCATCTTCCTGGCAATTCCTGCTTGGCCTTTGAGAAACTGTTTCACTATAAACGTTTTTGTAATTTTAACATAACCATTAAATGGATAGTAATGTTTCATAATAAAAGCAGCTCTAATTAATCATCATAGTATTTGGACTTTGGAGGGTGTTATTTCAATTCTGTCAGAGTTGTAGTTCAAGAGTAATTCAATGACAAAGTATCCCCCTCCCGCCCCTTTTACTGATGTAACACTGCTCAGCCAGATCAGAAGGGAGGTGCCCAGGTAGACTGCAGAGAGGGACAATCTTCAATTAAGATAAGGGAACAACCTGAAAAACTTGTCAAGGGGGGCAGGGCTTTCATTGTTCTCATAGTAAGAAGATTGTCCCCTTCTGTTATCTGTTTGGTCTATGGACTGGATTCCACATCTGAGAAGAGATGGCTTACACTAGGTAAAAGGGGTGGGAGGGGAAACTCTGCTTGTGAATATCTCTTAAACCATAAAGGATTGAGAGATAAGACTTATATCGTTCTTCATGTTTTTTTAATGCCTACAAAATAAAATAAAGATAAAATGAAGTATTACTATTCGTTTAAGCTTAGAAAAGAAAAGAGTATCAGCATCTTTCTTTTTAATAGCTGAATCCGTTAGCTGAGCTTGTGAACACGCCAGCAAGTAACAGGAGGAGCAGGGCCCTATTAGACTTTGCTAGTAGAACAGATTTCTGCGCTTTAAACATTAGCCAGTTGTTCCATGCATTTAGGATCTTAATTACCATGGTATAATACGTACCTGTGTGTAATATATCAGTGTAAATTATACCCAAAATTTTAGTGGAAAACAATAGGGCCTATGTATAATACGCACCCTTGTTTTCACTGTCATCTCACAAAAAAATGTGGTTTTTGGTGCAGATTCTCTCCCTCTCTTCAGTGAAATCCGCTCTCAGCTTGCCCTCCTTCCACTCACCCCTCCGGAGTCGTGTGTTATCTCTTCACAGCGGGCAGCATGCTTGCATTTGCCACCCGCTTCCAGCAACAGCAATGCCCTGAGAGGACCTTTTAATTGAAATCTATGGTAATGCCTTTGAGGACCTCAAGGTCCTCACAGGGCAATACTGCAGACAGGGCCGACCTTTACATGGGTCCCGGTGGGTCCATGGACCCAGGTGGCACTTTGACAGGGGCGGCAATTAGTCACTCCAAAGCATGTTTATTCCATGCGCTGACAGCGCCAGCCACCAGCTCTGTCAGTGTTACAGTGTGTCCCGGAATCAATAGTCTCATGGTCAGCCCTGTTCTAAGCGGTGCTGCCAGGTCAGCTCAGTCGCAGCCTACAACATACGCACGTTGCATGCACCACCATACCAGCCAATGAAGGGAGTTTGCACAATGTTCCTCTCCTCATTGGCTGACTGGTCAGTGTGTGTGTACTGTGAAGTGGCACACGCATGCCATGTGAGTACGAGTGAGCAGCAGTGAGAGTGACACAGTGTCTCTGGGAACAGTGAGGCGGCTACAGACACAGAAGGATTAGGAAGACAGGTCACGGAAGATGTTGTTGCAGAAGAGGAGAGAGCAGGATTGGAAGAGTGAACAGCATGAGCGCACACTGCAGTGTCTGTGAGACTGAGTCCCGTGGCTAAATGGCTCCTGCTGGCTGGCAGCGCTGAGAGTGAGTGACTTCCTGATCTCCATGGCCTGGCTTAGTCCCTTTAGTCCTGAATTTGTAGATCTATTTTAGAATCAAGTACTTGCCGAAGTACCCCCTCTGGCACTCAAAGGGTTACCATCACAGAGTTTGCTGCAGAAAGCAACTTTTAACAGACCTATGTATTAGCCGCATTTTGCTCCCAGAAGAGATATAACGATTAGTTTAAAGAGATTCTGGTCATTAGGAATCGGTGGCTTTTAATTTAACCCTGTAAGGACCAGAGGAGGGGGCAACTCAATGTGCACCCCTTTGGTCCTTAAAGGGTTAACAACAAGTTTGTGTTCTTCATCCAGTTAGTGCATAGAACATTTTGATGGCTAGAGCGGTGCGCAATGCGTTGCATGCCCCTCTTGCTCTCAGAGCGTTAATATATGTTGTATCATATTACTAGTTAGAGATGTTTCTAATGTAGGGTGACCAAGTGTCCCTGATTGCCCAGGTGATGAAAGGGTTACAGTGGTGTCCTGTGTGAAAGATTGCTAACACTGCTGCAATTGTAAAAAATGGACAGTTCTAACATATCACATAATAGATGTGGGCGTGGTTTGGGGGGCAGCATTTCATCCTTGGACCCAGGCAGCACAATGTCTTGGGCCGGCACTGACTGCAGATCCAGTGTACATTGGATCTACAGTATTGCCCTGCAAGGACCTTGAGGTTCTCAAAGAGCATTACCATTGGCTTAAATGAAAAGGTCCTCTCAGGGCATTGCTAGTGCTGGAAGCTAGGGTGACCACACATCTCGGAATGCCTGGGACAGTCCCTTATTGCGGGTCTGTGTCCTTCGTCCCGGGTCACCCCCCATCTGGACAACAAAGAGTCCCTGAATTGAGCAACACGCGCCAGTCCAGCCAGCCAATGAAATGTATTTGCTATATCGTCCTCATTGGCTGGCTGAGCAAATACATTTCATTGGCTGGCTGGACTGGAACGTGCGAGACAGCTGGGTTGGAGCAGGTATGGTGGCGCTGCAAGTGAGACCAGTGGCTGAGGCTTCCGCCGGCGCTGACCATCTTTCTGAGGCTGACACAGAGTAAGAGTTCCCACTATGTCAGCCTCAAAAAGATGATCAGCGCTGGCGGGAGCCTCAGCCGTGGGACTAGGGTGACCACATGTCCCCGAATGGCAGAATGGAAATGTGGTCACCCTACTGGAAGAGGGTGGCAAATGCAAGCATGCCGCCTTCTGAACAGAGGTCACAGACTACTTTGGAAGGGGTGTTGGGGTGCGGATTGCACTCGGGGAGAAGAAATAAACATATGGACTTTTTATTGTACTCATGTATAATACACACCTTCCATTTCATATAAGAGGGCAAAATTGTGAAATACAGAATAAAAAAATGGAGCAAATAATCAACAAATGAACCCAAATACAAAAAAATCTGTCATAATCAATGAATAACTAATTAACTAAATAAAATAATAAGAAAAGAGTAAAAAATAAAACAAACAAAGGTCCAAATCACAGTCCAAAAAATGACTGTTAATGAAATAAAAATGGATAAAACTGTCCCTAAATGATATTACAAAAAGGGCAAAACTTCTTCTTTTTCCCAGGGAAGTGCATGGAAAGGTTTCCCGTCATTATCAGAGCTGGTCCCGTCCCTGATCCCCTGCGAGTTTCCTCCCCAGCCCGCACTGGACTGTTTGTCCTGCCATGTTGCTATTAGTACTTCAGTCCCTTTGCTTCACTGCATTGAATATTGGATGCCGAACGCTACCTATATGAATCTCACCTTAAGGACTTCACCGGTTGGGTGACCAAGTGTCCAGGACAGTCCCGGATTTTAAATGTGTGCCCCATGTCCCGGGCAAACTTCTTCTGGAAGAATACAAACCCCCTGAATGAAGAAACAGCACAGAGCTCTAAACACTAGAAGGGGAACTGCCCATTGCCTGTTGTGACAGGAAGTGATGTCTCTGCTGGGCTACAAGAAAATGGCTTCTAGACAGATCTCTAAATGCTAGACCTGAGCCTTGATTCTACATCAAGCAGGAGCTGCAGTGCAATTTGTAGTGTAATGCTAGCCTAAGGACTTGGGCACAGAGGCGTAACTAGATGTCATGGGGCCCTGGTGCAAGAATTTCCATGGGTCCCCCCAACCACATTGGCCACCTCCACATTGCCCCCCATCTCCACATTGACCCTCAATCTCCACATAACCCCTTGTACAATGCCCCTCAATCTCCACATTGCCCCTTCCACAATGCCCCTCAATCTCCACATTGCCCCTTCTACAATGCCCCTCAATCTCTACATTGCCTCTTCCACATCTCCCCTTCCACAATGCCCCTCAATCTCCACATCGCCCCTTCCTCATTGCCCCTCAATCTCCACATCGCCCCTTCCTCATTGCTCCTCAATCTCCACATTGCCCCTTCTACAATGCCCCTCAATCTCCACATCACGCCTTCCACATTGTCCCTCAATCTCCACGTCCCCCCTTCCACATTGTCCCTCAATCTCCACATTGCCCCTTCCACATTGTCCCTCAATCTCCACATTGCCCCTTCCACATTGTCCCTCAATCTCCACATCGCCCCTTCCACATTGCCCCTCAATCTCCACATCGCCCCTTCCACATTGTCCCTCAATCTCCACATTGCCCCTTCCACATTGTCCCTCAATCTCCACATCGCCCCTTCCACATTGCCCCTCAATCTCCACATCGCCCCTTCCACATTGTCCCTCAATCTCCACATCGCCCCTTCCACATTGCCCCTCAATCTCCACATTGCCCCTTCCACATTGCCCCTCAATCTCCACATTGCCCCTTCCACAATGCCCCTCAATCTCCACATCAGCCCTTCTACAATGCCCCTCAATCTCCACATTGCCCCTTCTACAATGCCCCTCAATCACCACATCGCCCCATCCACATTGCCCATTAATCTCCACATTGCCTCTTCCACAATGCCGCTCAATCTCCAGATCACCCCTTCCACAATGCCCCTCAATCTCCACATCGCCCCTTCCACAATGCCCCTCAATCTCCAGATCACCCCTTCCACAATGCCCCTCAATCTCCACATTGCCCCTTTCACATTGCCCCCATCTCTACATTGCCTCTTCCACAATGCCACTCAATCTCCAGATCACCCCTTCCACAATGCCCTTCAATCTCTACATCGCCCCTTACACAATGCCCCTCAATCTCCACATTGCCCCTTCCACAATGCCCCCATCTCCACATTGCCCTTTTCACATTGCCCCCATCTCTACATTGCCCCTTTCACAATGGCCCTTCCACAATGCCCCTAAGTCTCCTTCCTCCCTGGTGGTCCAGTGGCAGAGGACAGGTCTGTGCTTCTTTCTGCACAGACCTCTTCTCCCGCACTGTCCTCTTCAGTAATGCAGAGCGCTGGGAGATGATGTCATCTACATTAATTCGAAAAGTGCAACATGCCATTCAATTTATCCAGAAAACAGCTTCAATCACGGTATAAAAACATCAATATTTATTGAACATTTGACATTAAAACATACAGAAAATACCTTTAAATTCATCCAGCTATTATAGGAGAACAATAGTGGGCACCTCTTCGCAAATATCTCTTATGAACCTTGGATCAACATGTTTCGCGTGTATGCATGCTTAATCATGACCAACTAAATCCCAGTATGCAAAGATCAGTATATTTGAATTAAATCACATCCAATCATGGTCAAACATCTCAGCTTCTAATCATCAGGTCTAATAACCACAGGTCTATTCGACAAACCATAGATGCTCCATATCACTAATCATCTAATTAACCTCTTCTGTGTTGCACAAAACTAAGCGTGCTACAAAGATATTCAAAATGTGTATGAGCACTTCTGTTCAAAATGTCCATATATAATCATTCTGAAGTGTTACCAATTAATGACATACACATCAGAACGAAATCATTTATGAGTATTCCACATACTTCAATAAAAATCATACCAATCTTGCAACCAAGACAAGAACAGAAAACACATACACCTTATTAACCACTGAAGAGGTGAACAATATATCAAAGTTAAACGGATTCCAAGGGGTCTACGAATAAAGAAAACCCCTACATTTATTAAAGAGGATGATGAATTTATGAATAAGTAGAATGCTGCCCTGGATTTGTGTTCTAATACTTTGATTGATCTTATTATGCAATATAACGGAATATACTAATGGAAGCACAGAAAGAGATTAAACAGAAACAGCTGACATTAGAATCCTGTAAAGAACAACCAGATTTTAAAAGATTGGATGAGAAATTTTCTACTTAACTTGAGAGACTGGAAGACTCCATCATGGAGACAAAACAACGAAAGTTCCAACGGGATAAGGAAGACTATGACTCCGGTAATATCTACAAATTTCATAATGACTACTCCTTTAGGGAGCGGAAGTCCCATTTTAGATCTATACTTAAACAGAAAAAAGTGAGTTTTTCATGTGTAGATACTGACTCATCGGATATGGAGGATACGCAGAGGATGAATACCGGTCTAAGTTATCTGGCATGGCGATTGATTCAACAGAAGGAGCAGAAACAACAATTTCATCTTTTTTTGTCACACGGTCAGGAAGAGAAAGCATTACAAGCTTTTGCGAACAAAGAAACTTCTCTGGTACTGCCACCTCCGAAGAGGACATCCTCGAGAACGTGGAAACAAAATGGGAAAAGAAACCAACAAGGAGGGGAGGCAGACAGAGAAGCAAGTCGAGGAGAAGAACCTGCCATTTTGATTTGTTTCAGACAGTTATTGATGTCAATCGTGTAGTTAGGAAATCAACTTTAAAAAATTTTTTTCAACAGACATCCTCTGACGTGATTCCTGGCACCCATGGCATTAGTGAAGTCACCATTTGTTCGGCGTCGTCGGTGATTGGTTTGGGTGCTGGTAACCATGGCAGTTGGACTTTTCAAGACGTCTGTGCAGTAGGTGATTTAGAATCAATGCAGGACGAGGGGAGATCTGTGGTGGAGGGTGATCCAATCACTAGAGTCAAAGTTGAATTGTCAGGTAAATCTACCTTTTATCCGGTTAACAGCAGGTTTAAGGTACTGGACAGTTTTCAAGATCTAATAGAACAGGATTTAATTGATCTTAAACATAATAATTTAAGGGGGACAAATAATCTCACCAAAGAGGAAAGATTGACTTTAAATAAGTTGGCCCAAAGGGAAGACATTGCCATTAAGAATGCTGATAAAGAGGGTTCGGTGGTTATATTAGACACCACTTATGACGACAAAGAAGCCCTCAGGCAGTTATCTTGTATAGAAACTTACACCAGACTAAAGAGTAATCCTACCCCAATATATGCCCGGGATTTGGGGTCTATCTTGTGGCATGGTTTATCAGAAGGTATATTAACTGAATGGGAGGTGGATATGCCGACGGTAGTTGATCCTGTCATACCCATCTTTCATCATTTACCTATTCCTCTCGAGGTTTAATTTGGTAGTTTCCTACCTCCCTGGTACTAAAAACATTAGAGCATATGCTCTTTCTCTGCAATTTGGGGCCAAGTCCAAGGAGGAGTCTCCTCTGGTTCCTATTATTCCTCCTGACCTCATCTTGGCTACGATACGTACCAGTATTAACCCTTTGGGTTCCAGAATGGTACGCAACGCATTGCAAAGCAATGCGTTGCGTACCACTCTGGCACTCAAAGGGTTAAATCTCTGTTGGGCGAGGAGATTTTGGCTGCTCAAGCTTCCTCCCCAGCGGATAAACCTAATGGGAAGTGTTTTGTGCCTGAATCCCTCCGTACCAGATTGCTGGAGACGTACCATTCATCGAAAGCTGCAGGGCATGTTGGGAGAGACCAACTAATATGGTCTATGACTAGACTCTTTTTTTGGACCAGCTTGAGGGCAGATTACTGCGCATTAGTTGCCGCATGTTCCACTTGTGTGTGGACTAAGACTCCTAGACACCTCCCAATTGGCCTCATGCAACCCATTCCGGTAGTCTCAGATCGTGGGAGCATTCTGCGGTCAGATGGGCATCCAGCTCTCATTCTCCTCGGCTTACCATCCACAGTCGAACGGTGCCGCAAAAAGTTCTAATCAGACGCTGGAACAGTTCCTCCATTGTTTTATCTCGGACCATCATGACAATTGGGCAAACCTGTTACCGTGGGCAGAGCTGGCCAGAAATAGCGCAGGCAATTCCTTTTCTCAGAACTCTTCCTTTCTGATTAACTACGGGTTCCAACTTTCGCTGCTGCCAGAGTCCTTCAAGGCTCAGAATATTCCTGCTCTGGAGGAGCACTTGAGGGCGCTCCGCTCCACATGGGTACGGTTTCAGCGATCCCTGCAGAGTTCCACGTTGCGCTATAAGAGACAAGCAGACTGTAGACGGCTACCGGCTCCAGTGTTCCAGGTGGGAGAAAGAGTATGGTTGTCCTTATGCAATCTCCATCTCCAGGTGCCTTGTAAAAAGCTGGCTCCCTGATTTATGGATCCCTTTCAGGTTCTCCATAGGATTAACCCTGTAACCTATGCCCTTGAACTCCCTGCTAAAATGCACATCTCTAATGCTTTCCAAGTGTTGTTACTGAAAGCATTGGTCTGTAACAGATATACTACTGCTCTTGTCCGTCCCAGACCCGTCCAAGTGGGGGACCATGAGGAGTATGAGGTACAAAGTATTTTGGACTCTCGCAGGGTCACAGGCCAGGTACAATATCTAGTCCACTGGAAAGGTCAAGGGCCTGAGGAGCATTCCTGGGTCGTCACGAGAGATCTGCATGCACCTGGCCTGCTCAGTGAATTCCACTCCCGCACTTCCTCTGGTGCTGGTCCTCTTCTGCAGGGGACAGTTGTTAAAAGGGGGGTACTATCACAGTATCCCTAGGCAGCCTAACACTCCTGTGCTTCCTACTGCTGTATGGCCACCGGCTGGCATGGCCTCCGGCCACTTCCTCATTCTGACATCAAGTAAGAGCACTAGCACGAACGCCTGTTTATGGGCCTATTCTGGGTAGCCTAATTGGGTCCCGCCTCCTTATTCTCCTTTATAATCCTCCTTGGAGCTAGAAGTCATTGCCTTTACGTGGTGTTCCTGTTAGTTACTCTTGCGCTCCTTGTTAATCCTGGCTTGTCTGACTATCCACATCGGTTCTGACTTGTGGCTCTGGCTGACTTACTCAGTCCCCAGTTAGTCTGTCCTCCGGCTCCAGCTCCTGTCTTGCTCCATGCATCCCCGGCTTGTCTGACCTGTGGCTCTGGCTGACTACTCGCTCTGTACGCTCCTAGCCTGCCTGACAGTTAGCCTCTGTGTCCCGCGGCTCTGTACGACTCTCGCTTCCCGTTGCCTTTAGTCTTCGGTACCTCGCAGTAGTGCAGTGCATAGCACAGTGTGCAGCTCCGGGTAGGAGGTTAGGACCTATCATCCGGTGTTCTGGGGTTGTGTGGGATATTATCATCGCTACATCTCATATATTATTATCACTGTATATTCCAATAAAGGTGGTTATATTTTATTACTGTGTCTATCCTTCTTTGCCTGATTACCGTGACACTTTCTTACATTACGTCTAAACTTGTGTCCCTCTAGTTTTAGACTGTGGCCTCTTGTCCTAACATTTTTACTCCTTTGAAACGTACTTCCCTCCTGCACTTTGTTGAATACCTTCATGTATTTGAATGTTTCTATCATATCCCTTCTCTCTCTTCTCTCCTCCAAGCTATACATGTTCAGATCCTTTAGTCTATCCTGATATTTCCTTTCCTGTAAACCAGTCACCATTTTAGTAGCCCTTCTCTGAATTTTCTCTAGAGTATTTATATCCTTCTGGAGATGGGGTCTCCAGTACTCCAGGTGAGGTCTAACTAGAGATCTTTAGAGTGGCATGACCGCTTCCCTTTTCCTGCTACTAATGCCCCTAGCTATACAACCGAGCACCCTGCTTGCATTCCCCACCACTTTATTACATTGCCTGCCTACCTTTAAGTCTTCAGAAACAATTACTTCCAAATCCTTTTCTTCTGTTGTCTCTGACAGCACAATATCCTTAATAGTATATTTTTCCATTGGATTTTTATGTCTCAAGTGCATTATTTTACATTTATCAACATTAAACTGCAGCTGCCACACTCTTGTCCATTTGCCTCTCAAATAGAACGTTAACAGACTAACTCATTGGAATGAGACCATTAGAGGGCACTGTTAATGTAAAAAACACAAGTTTTAAATGTCATAATGCTAGAAATATCTATCAGCAGTGGAAGTAGCCCCATTTCAATCACTGGACATTTTCATTTCTCCTCATCTGATGCAGTTGGATTGCTTGAGAAATGTGTCTATTTATCTTTTTCAGTATAGCCCAGTAAGAATGAATGATTTATGGTTAGAGTATTCCACGCTCATTTGGAACACACCCAGAGGTAACACTGAAATTCCATTTAGGAGGGCTAGGCAATTGCCTTGAGCGCCATATCTTAAAGTAGAAGTAACGCCTCCTAGTAATTTAGAAACATAAAAAATAAAACACACACAGGATGCCCAATAGTGTCAGTCCATAATCAAGTAAAATATATATAATAGATATTGTGCTACTTACATGTATGATAGTCAGAAACAGATCTGACAAACCAGCAGGTGGAGATATTAACCCGTCTCCCCTCGGGCGGTTTCACGGATTATATGATGATAGAAAGCTCATCTAATGAGACTTTAAAATTAAACCATATACATGGTAGTATAAAAGCTTTTTTTTATTTTTTTTTCATAATTTATTTATTTTTATAAAGTTTCTCCCAATTTGGAGAGAGATTCCACATCCATTACAAGCGTTGAGAAAGAGACTCTGGTTACAGCGAATGCGTGAAACCACCTGAGTGGAGACGGGTTAATATCGACACCTGCTGGTTTGTCAGATCTGTTTCTGACCATCACACTTGTGAGTAGCACAATATGTATTATATACATTTCATATGATTACGGATTTACACTGTTGGGTGCCCTGTGTGTTTTTTTTACATTTTTTTTATGTTTCTACATTGTTTGGCCATTTTAGGAGAGTGAGTTTTGCCAGGATTAGCCCTTTTGTAGTGTTTATAAGCGAATGCGTTTGGGATAGTCAGATTTCCCATCCCTATTGCTGTGTACTACATATGTAGATCCACAGCCATCTATTTTATGAGCATACACCTGTTGGGTGACTTATGGTGGAGGACTGTGTATACTAACTACTACACAAGGAGGCACCTCTGTTTCTCTGTTTTTCTGTATTCTATAGCTTTTACCTCCTAATAAAAATGTTGCAGTGTTTTTAATTTTGTAATAAACATATGTTTATGCTTTTGTTTTGTCTGTTGCACTTTTTATATATACATATACTTTATGCATCTCTGTGATTGCGTTTTTTCACATACCATCGATGCACGATGGTGAGGTTCCATTGCGAGGAGAACTGACATCTTAATTCCCGGCTGACAATCAATCCGGTGCACTTTGCTTGGAAACCGGTCATGGAATTGAATTGTGAGTAGTATATGCTTAAGACTTTTGAAGTGTTCACCATTGGACTGTTATTGGCCCACTCTCCTTCCACTTGCTGTGTTTCTGATTTGTAGGACTTAGACTTGTATTAGGCCCAAGCTCCGAGGAAACATTGATTTGTAGGACTTAGACTTGTGTTAGGCTCAAGCCCTGGGAAAACATTGATTTGTAGGACTTAGACTTGTGTTAGTTCCAAGCCCTGAGGAAACATTGATTTGTAGGACTTTGGCTTGTTAGCATCACAAGCCCTGAGGAATCAGTGATTTGTAAGACTTAGGCTTGTTAGAAACAGGCCCCCAAAAAGAACAGGATCTGAGAAAAAAAAGTCCTACTGGCTTAGTGCCAGCAGGTCATGTTGTGTTGGCCATTGGCCACTGGCCATTGTCAAATGCCCTGGTGTCACTGCAGAACTTCTTCTTGCTGCTGTGAGTTGTTTAAACAGCAGGTTGCTTAGACAGTATGGAATCAACAACAGCAGTAACGGGTGATGGATGATCAAGGTTCCACTTGCCACTACTAGCTCCAGTGATTTGCCTGAGGCAGTAGCAATCTTACAACTACCCCTCACCACTTCAGGTATGTGTGGAGAAAAGAAAATGACCAATAATGCTTCTCCACCTGCCCCTCCTCTAAAATCATGGGTGTGTTATTAGAATCTAAATTTTTCCTTTGCGAGCAGGAACTATGGATCTCATCAGCAACTGCAATGTGCCCAGTGTGTATGGTAAATAAGGGAAGGACTGGGAACAATGGGCACAACGGCACTCACATCAAACACCTGACATAACTGTACCCAAACACCATAACGCTTAGGGTCCCCAATGTGAAATTATCCCACCAGAAACCAAGTACTACTGCTGTCACAATGCCCCTTGTCCACTCCCTGCTAAGGACATGTGACAACTTGCAGACAGTTTAATAATAATGATGAACCCTCTTTGCCACAAGCTTGGTGTATTCTGCGGGATGGAATCTCCTCAGATGCCGCTTGATGCCACACGAACTGCCACATCCTGACATCTACTGAATAGCTATCAGGTGGTGGGGGAGGTAAAGATGAATGAGGTTGATCACCAGAAGATATAGTTACATGATCTTCCCGTGCCTGGTCCCTAGAGCAAGAAGGTGATGGTGAGCCAGGGGTTTCACTCTCCATCAAACTTTTAGCCACTGGCTGGGTTTCGCTATTCTTCCTCCTCTTTGATTTTCACCTCACCTCTTGTTGCCTTTGGGGAGACTCAGGAGGTACAGCAACAGCGGTGCCTGATTTCTTTGGTGGGGGTTTGGTTTTAACATGTTTCACATAAATATCATGGTGTCTGTGTTTCATGTGTGTTATCAGGATGGTTGTGCCAAGATGCATTCCCTCCTTTCCCCCTTTTCATTGATTTATCACAAATTGTGCACAGTGCTGTTGTTGGTGATGAGTGCACTGTGCCTGCCCCAAGAGAAAAATAGTCCTACACTCATGACTTCAAGGGGGAAGGGAAAGGTGGAGAAGAATGGCCTCTTTCTTCGTCTCCTCCACATGCCCCTTCACAGGCTGGGGCAGAGAACGATGATGCTGCTCTTCCTGCTACTGCCTAAGAATCAGCACTACAACTAGGACAAGGGGTATTGCTGCTGGCAAATGGAACCTGTCCTTGTCCCAGATCACTGGACCCCATTCCCACTGTGTCCACTGTGGTCTGTAACACACTAGCCTGCTCCTCAGCATCATGCTGCCCTTGCAACTCAGAAGCACCATAAATTACAGCAGCAGAAAACGCCGCAAATTCCAAAAGCTCAATGCTGGTGGTGGTGGTGATGTCCATCCCTGTCTCCCATTCCTTCTCAATTTGGGCTAAAAAGACCATTAATGTCTCTTCCAGCCCAGCTTCTCCACCATCATCATCAGACCACCATCAGTCCCTCCTAGCTGCTGCTGCTCTACTACAGACATCTCACCAGTTGTAGGACGTGATGAAAAATGTGACACAGGGTCCCCTACTGTTACACTTGCCATCTCTTGTTGAGCTGAAGAAGGCAGACTGCCAGCACCAGCAGCAGGCAGAGGCAGCCAATCTGTGCTCATGGTGGTGGTTGTATTATAGCTGCTAGGCAACAGTTCTGCCTTCTTAGGATCATGTTCCATCTGGGCAATGCAGCGGGGGGAAAGGAAACTCCCAGGGTTAGGGGAATGTTGTGTCCGCTCTGCATTACTGCCACCTCAGTATTAGTAGGAGGATCTACTGTGGTAATGCTAGTCCCACCAACTGCTTCGCCATCACTGTTACTACTACTAACACCAACCACATCAATTTCAGTCCCTGAGTCTTCCTCCTCACTAGTAGTATGATCACCCCCTCACTCCCTCCTAACACTCTGAGTCTGTAGCTGCTGGGCACTCTTAGTACTACTAGTAGTGGCAGGACTGCTTGGGGATGGAAAGTGAGACTTAGAGTCCCCTGCTGTCACACTTGGCATCTTCTCCTCCTTCCCCCCTCCTGAGAATCACAAGACACCCTAGCAGGCACAGCACTGGCAGCAGGCGCAGCAATTGCAGCAGGTGCAGCAATGGCAGCAGGCAGCTGACCTGTCCTGCTCACACTACTACCCTCTTTTTCCTCTGCCTGTGATACAAATTTCTTCAAGATGTAAGGGGACTGGCCATTATTGGGTCTGGGGAATCAGGGCATCCAGACTCTTTCATGATGGTGGTGGTGGTGGTCACTTCCTGCTCCTCAGACTCACTGGATGCATAACGGTCCTTCCAGCTCCTCCTGTTATTATTATTCCACTTGCTCATAGTGATAGCAGTCACAAATTTTTGGCAAAGACGGGAAAGATTTTAATCGCTTTATTTAAAGTGTATTTTCCTTGAAAAAGAGAACAACCTCGTGGTTTTTGCTGATTTTTCCACGGGAACACTACAGAACCTTTAGCCTACCCCTAAGTAATATAGTCGTGTTAGTCAAGTGGTGTAGATGCCAAATGAATCACTATCGCAGTATATAATAATACCTTTTCTACTGGACTAACGTTCAGTTTTAAAGTGGAACTTTCATCCGAATAAAACTGCCCCCAAATAGATTACTAACCTAGTGATATGCAAAGTTATACTATCCTTAAGCTCAATAAGTTTGTGGTATTGAAGAAAAAACACATCTTCGGTAGGAACCAGAGGGCAGACAGCGCAGACATCTTAGAGGAAATGTATCTCTGAGTGTGTGCTGTCTGTCCCGTTTACTGCCAGCATTGGTGAGTGGCGTTCCTTGGTGCCTTATGGCACAGGAAGGGACTGACCATGCAGGCGCACAGAGCTTCTTTTATAAGCTCTGTGAGGCCTAATGCCTACAAAAGATGTGGTTTTCCTTCAGTACCACTGACTTATTATGCTTAAGGATACTATAACTTTGCATATTGCTAGGTTAGTAATCTATTCGGGCGCAGTTTTATTAGGATGAAAATTTCGCTTTAAAGGGATAGTAAAGTTCCAAAAAAAGTATGTTTTAAATGGTAGTTGCACTAAGAAAACACTTAATGCGCTTAATCCTTTATCTCAAACCGTTATGGTATGAGAGATAAGAAAATAAAGACCTCTGCTCCCTCCCCTTTCTGCTTGACGAGCTGTAAAGCTGTCAGAGGCAAAATCCGGTTGCCCGACTGTAGGCGGCTCTTCAGGAGAGCTGACATCTAGATATCCAGGTATAATTACTTCATCTGTATGGTCTACAACGTGTGCCTGTCTTGCAAGCACACGTTGTAGACCAATCTGATGAAGTAATTATACTTAGATATGTAGATGACAGCGCTCCTGAAGAGCTGCCATCTGGTCCCGGAAGCAGGATCTCATGACGTCAGCTGTACAGCGGATGCATGAGAAGGGGGAGGGAACGGAGGTCTTTATTTTATTACATCTCTCAAAGGATAACGTTTTGAGAGAAAGGATTAAGCACATTAAATGTTTTTTAGTGTAGCTACAATTTAGAACATACTTTTTTTGGGACTTTACTATCCCTTTAAAGCGGAATTTTCATCCTAATAAAACTGCGCCCGAATAGATTACTAACCTAGCAATATGCAAAGTTATAGTATCCTTAAGCATAATAAGTCAGTGGTACTGAAGGAAAACCACATCTTTTGTAGGCATTAGGCCTCACAGAGCTTATAAAAGAAGCTCTGTGCGCCTGCATGGTCAGTCCCTTCCTGTGCCATAAGGCACCAAGGAACGCCTTTAAGGACAAGCTATCAAGAGTAACAAGCTCCCTTTATCAAGTCAAAAGCATAATGTGTTTAAAAAAAATGAAACATATACATTAAATGGCTAGTTATGGAAAACACAAACTGATAAGCTACAAATCATATCAACCTGATATCAAAAGTTTCTTGTTGTCTGTGATCAAGCCTACGGGTGAAACGAGCATCAGAATTTAATGCTTTCTTTTTATTCCTTATCTGAGTGATGGGCAATTATGATTTGCCTTAATGAATTGAATTGAGCATGACATCCGACTCTAAGGAGAGAATGACCATTGATTATTGAATTAGACACTGACAAGCTGTCAAAGATTCAGTAACCCTTTCTGTGCTGCAGCACCTTGAAAGACTTGTTTTATTTGTGTGTCTGGAAGGAGAGACCGGATACTTACTATTAGTTACTTCTAAACCATTAAATATACAACAACGCTTTTGATGCTGCAGCATTTTGAAAGACTTGTTCAGTCCGTCCTCTCATTAACGTAATAGGCATAAAATGCCAGTATGAGAACTGTAGTGAAAGATTCCATATAATAAAAGATTTGGTTAAACTGGGATAACAGAACATATGTTACAAGCAATTGAGTATGTGGATGGAGGGAAAAGATGATTTCTGCTCTCTTTGAAATCTTAGGATAAAAATTTATTAGCTTTCTCTGGAAACTAACTCGTAATCAGTGACTGATTCTGATTAAGTGTGAATTGTATACTGAACATCACAAAACACAATGGATTGCGGGTCCAATTATTTAAAGGGATAGTAATGTTTCATAATAAAAGCAGCTCTAATTAATCATCATAGTATTTGGACTTTGGAGAGTTATTTCAATTCTGTCAGAGTTGTAGTTCAAGAGTAATTAAATGATAAAGTATCCCCCTCCCGCCCCTTTTACTGATGTCACACTGTTCAGCCAGAGCAGAAGGGAGGTGCCCAGGTAGATTGCAGAGAGGGACAATCTTCAATTAAGATAAGGGAAAAACCTGAAAAGCTTGTCAAGGGGGACAGGGCTTTCATTGTTCTCATAGGAAGAAGATTGTCTCCTTCTGTTATCTGTCTGGTGTATGGACTGCATTCCACATCTGAGGGGAGATGGCTTACACTAGGTAAAAGCGGCGGGAGGGTAAACTTTGCTTGTGAATATCTCTCAAACCATAAAGGTTTGAGAGATAAGACTTATATCGTTCTTCATGTTTTTTTTAATGCCTACAAAATAAAATAAAGATAAAATAAAGTATTACTATCCCTTTAAGTATATGTGGTTATATATGCAGTATTTTTCATCTTCACGGGATAGATAATTTGATATGCACAAAACGACCTGAGGTGATTTTCTCCTCTTGTTTTTCCAGGTGATTAAATCAAACACACTTATTATACATTTGAGAAACAGGTAGTTGCAAGCCGGATTGTGCCCCGGCAAAACTCAGATAGGAATGATAATTATATTTTAACTGATTGGCCCCCTTTTTGTTTTTTGTTTTTTTTTATTTGATTTTATAATAACAGTTAAGTTTTAGTAATTTGCTAAAATACATTTTTCCCAATAACTCTAATTCTGGTGCTGAGATACCTATTTCGGTATGACTGCTAGTGCAGCAGGGATATCTGTTTCTTCTTTTTCATATATATATATATATATATATATATATATATACATCAATTAAAAATGTATTTATCATGTTACATAAGTACAGTTGCTATTGTAAAATTATATAAACTCGGGAGGGAACTTTTCTTGTATATCATATTTTATCATTTAACATTGCTATAGAAATACATCATCAACTAGTTGGATTAAACAATAATATCCCATGAATGTTTATTCCAATACCATAAAGTATTAAACTGTGTAGGATAAATCAATGAATCTGCTGAAGTTCTACTAAGTCAATATACGTTAGGCTATCACATAATCGTGACAATAAACAACTAAATAGGTAAGTAAATACATGAGATACAGTTCATCAATCCCATGGAATATTGAAGCTCTCCTTTATTTTCAAGAGGTGAAATCCTTGTTGGCAAATAAATCTATTTTGGGTCTGTATACTTGAGGTTGCATGTATTTAAGGTAAACTATTGAAATACAGCGCTACATGACCCTCGTTATATGAGGATCAATCGGAGCTGCATTTTTATTCAGTTTACTTTTAAATGGTTGCATACAAAACATTGTGTGCACACACAACGCATTAACCATGTCACTGTGGTTAAAGTGGTGACATGACAATCTCGCACTGCGTGAAAGCGCAAGATTGTCATGTCACTTCCTGAAATGGAACATTGATGTTTGTGACATGTGTTCCATGTTTAATTATAGGAACTTACGTAGGTACACCAGCCTGCATGTGTTCCAGAATTCTTTCCCTCGGTTCAGCTTAGTTGATGTAATAAGTAACATGGTTTTCTCTCTTCTTCGTTCAGTCCGCATTGACGTTATGAAAGGGTTAATTCTTACAGAGAATTAAACCAGGTGACAATAAATCAGGTGACAAGGAAGTGGAGTCATCAATGCGGGCTGAAGCGCTGTTTATGCTGTGGGCTGAATGAAGAAGAGAGAATACCATGTTATTTATTACATCAGCTAAGCAGAACCGAGGAAAAGAATCCTGGAACACATGCTGCAGTCACAAACGTCAATGCGCCGTTTCAGGAAGTGACATGACAATCTCACTCTTTCGTGCAGTGTGAGGTTGTCATGTCGCCATTTTAACCACGATGGCATGTGACCAGTTAAATGGATACCTTTTTAGTCCGCTATTACTATCCCTTTACATAGATAAAGAGACCGTTAATATGGCTATAGTTTCTCTTTAGAGTTATTGATAAAGGCACAATATTCTATTTAAAGGAGCAGTAATACCTCCTAATGAATAACCCCCATGTAACCTTAACCTGCACAAAATATCCTGATGGTCACTATGGATTAGTTCTTTGTAGATTGGATGACATGTCCATTTAGGCATACATGATTCATTTTGCAGGACTCCAAACTTGTACTACTGCAGGCTTCTTAAAGGGATAGTAATACTTCGTTTTATCTTTATTTTATTTTGTAGGCATTAAAAAAGCATCAAGAACGATATAAGTCTTATCTCTCAAACCTTTATGGTTTGAGAAATATTCACAAGCAAAGTTTCCCCTCCTGCCCCTTTTACCTAGTGTAAGCCATCTTCTCAGATGTGGAATCTGGTTGTAAGACCAGACAGATAACAGAAGGGGACAATCTTCTTCCTATGAGAACAATGAAAGCCATGGCCCCCTTGACAAGTTTTTCAGGTTTTTCCCTTATCTTAAGTGAAGATTGTCCCTCTCTGCAGTCTACCTGGGCACCTCCCTTCTGCTCTGGCTGAACAGTATTACATCAGTAAAAGGGGCGGGAGGGGGAAACTTTGTCATTGAATTACTCTTGAACCACAACTCTGACAGAATTGAAATAACACTGTCCAAAGTCCAAATACTATGATGATTAATTAGATCTGCTTTTATTATGAAACATTACTATCCCTTTAAGAAGGTTTCAGTGGGAGGAGATTGGGGTAAGGTGAACTACATCAAAAAAATCATGTCTGCCGCAATGTAAAAATATGAAGGACTAATTAAAGATTTATTTTGGAAAACCAATGCCTTACAAAACTGATCCATTGTGTAAATGTGGGGGTTAGTTATTAGGTAGCGTTGGTATTGATTTAAGTGGGAATTATACCTATAGGAATAAGTAGCTCTTATTCTGTAAATGTCAGCACATGTCAGCACGTCACCTCCCTTTCATGGATACCATCCATAGAATACTGAAAATAGGCAATAAAGTTTAAAAGTGTTGACATCATTTAAAGGGATAGTAATACTTTGTTTTAACTTTTTTATTTTGTAGGCATTAAAAAAACATGAAGAACGATATAAGTCTTATCTCTCAAACCTTTATGGTTTGAGAGATATTCACAAGCAAAGTTTCCCCCTCCCGCCCCTTTTACCTAGTGTAAGCCATCTCTTCTCAGATGTGGAATCCAGTCCATAGACCAGACAGATAACAGCAGGGGACAATCTTCTTCCTATGAGAACAATGAAAGCCCTGCCCCCCTTGACAAGTTTTTCAGCTTTTTCCCTTATCTTAATTGAAGATTGTCCCTCTCTGCAGTCTACCTGGGCACCTCCCTTCTGATCTGGCTGAGCAGTGTTACATCAGTAAAAGGGGTGGGAGGGGGATACTTTATCATTCAATTACTCTTGAACTACAACACTGACAGAATTGAAATAACACTCTCCAAAGTCCAAATACTATGATGATTAATTAGAGCTGCTTTTATTATGAAACATTACTATCCCTTTAAAATCATACCTTAGTATCGGACCTACATGAATAGGGAGAGTGCTGCCATCTTGGCAAAGTGGGTTCTGTGAACCCCTGTCTGTGCCACTCACAGAAAAAAATGTCGCCTTTTCAAAAGGATGAGAGCATGCCAGGTCATGACAATAAGCTGTGCAGGTTGAGGGAGAGATTTGCCAATGGGGTGATTTGCATTTACCGCACAGACCTTGGAAGCGACGTCATCAAGTACATTTTAAAATTAATAATTCTCGCAATATACATATAATTAAAAAAAAAAAAAAGCAAAATTGAAGATAGCTTTAGTACAGGGCATAAAACTTGAACTCCTTTGCAATGAACCAGACCTGAAAAGTTACCCGCCACTGCAAGCCATAACATACCAACCAGGGCTGAATTACTACTCACCATTGGCTAGTGGCGAGTGGAAATTTTGAGCCCTGCTTTAGTAGATGAACCTAACAGTAGGGGTGATAGTTCCACTTTAAATTATTAACACAGACACTTACCTAAGGTAGGAATCTTTCATACACATACCTGGGAGCTCTCCGGATTTGCCCCGGAGACTCCGGTTCTGACAGAGCTTTACCGGGTCTCTGGGGCAGAGGCTGATTCCTCCGGATGTGGAGAGTTTCTATTGAAACTCTGCCACATCTGCTTTTTCTCCCGTTGTGCCTCCGTCCCCAGCCTTCTGTGTGACACCTTTAACCCTCTGAGTACCAGAGTGGTAAGGTACCACTCTGGCACTCAAAGGGTTAAGTCCCCCCCCTCACTCGCGGCAAGCCCCGCCCCTTTTCGACGCGATTAGCGTCATTTTTGTCACCCCCCTCGTGAACAGAGGACTACCCTCCGGGTAGCCCTCAACTGGAAGTTCCCAGGTATGCTCAAACAACAGTCCAGTAAATACTAAATATATATAGATTTTTTTTTGCATCGTATCTGCAGATATCTGTATTTTATCCCACCATTTTACATCTGTATTTCTTTTTCCCCTCTACCCAATAAGCAATAGATTGTATCGTTCCAAATTAGGTTAGCCTTAGTGAAAGACCTGACAATGATTCTAATGGGACATGAGAACATTCTCAATGTAGTAAAATGTCTCTGTTCGGTTACAGACATAAGCAGGGTTCAAATGCAAAAACAGTAATTACCTAGTTGTTCTAGGATGGACAAATTCCTAAGCAATTCCTTCTAATATACAAACTAAGAGCCACTTATTTCCAGGATAAAGTTGACATTTAACAATAAGAAGAGTTTAGTACTTTAAATAAAACACACAGCTAGGTAGTTGTACAAGGCCACACTTCCCTGCTTTAGAGCTAGCATCTTGCCTAATAAGCCATTTTATATTTACCAGTAAATAAAAGTCAGAATAAAGTTAGAAAATCTGAAAATATTTTAATTGAACAGAAAAACTAAACTTTCCAACATTACATTTCACTGTTTCCCTATTTATTGGTGAATTATCAAATCACTGAACACAGTGCTCTGTATAATGGTGTTGTTAAGTATCTCTCTAGCCCTGGGTGGGCAATTTGAGGCATTCCAGCTGCTACTGGACTGCAACTCCCATCATCCTCCTGGAGGATGAAGAAAATTATAGTCCAGCAACATCTTAAATGCCTCACATTGCCCACCCTTGAGCAAGAAAAAGAATAAGATGAATTGTATAGTCATGCAATCTAGGCTAAGGGAAGGCAACCTCTTCTTCTCTATGGAGATATGCACTATAAGGTTCAATAATATGGTGAAGTGTGCTGGCAATGTGATGAGATCACTACACCATTGAGAAGATGACACACTTCCCCATATGCACTAAGAATTCAGTATGCAAGGAGATGAGGAGAGACTGTGATCATTAGCATATAATGCTGGCTTAAAGGTGCCAACGTTTTGGGGAAGGCAGGAACAGAGCAGATAGGATGCATGCTGACACTTCAGCACCAAGAAAAGCAGCAGCCCAACCTCAACCCGTTGAGTGCCAGTGCAACACATGTCAAAGCAATACATTGCTGACCCCTGCAGGACTCGTTGTTTTAAGGTGCTTCCTGCCTGCTTTCAATTAAAGTGGACCTATCATCTTGAATGTTTTTTTACATATTTGAAAATGTTATTCAAAACTGCCTGTGTGTCCCGTTATCAAAAATTCCAGCAGATGTACAGTTTAGGAAATTTTCATACTTTTATTTCTGGAGAAGAAGTGAAAGTCTCCTGGTGCAGCGCAGAGCTTAATTAGAATATGCAACGTCACATAAAACTTTTATTAGCATATGAAATGTCATTGAAATGGAGTCATTAGCAAATGAAAAGTCACTGAACAGCTTAATTAGCATATGCAGTATCAGAGAAAAAATATTAGAGTATGAAATGTCATTGAATATATGAATTAGCATATGAAACATCACTGGTATAGCTGGATACCGTAATTAGCATATATTAGCATACAGTACCAAGCATGAATCTCCTTAAGTGTTCATTTGCTGTTTTTTGGCTAACATGACAAATAAGCAGTTTTTAATGAAGTTTACAAATATACGAACTTGAATCAAGGTGACAGGACCACTTTAAGTAGTGGCTTCTCACAAACACTACAAATTCCAGTGATTAACCCCTTCAGTGCCACTGGGGTGTGCAATGCAATGCACAGTGGGTCTCTGCGTGATGTTACAGTACACATGTAAAGAGACATGCTTTGTAAGTCAACCAGAGTAGCACCACTGACTTTGGAAGTGTGTCTTAACAAAGGTGATCAATGCATTGTTCTGGTACTCAAAGTGTTAAGGAAGGGCTGTGACCATGGCTGTGGCTGCATAGAAACCTATGGGGAGATTCCAACTTCCTCAGCCTCATGCTGGCAAAGTTGGGGCTGTAAACTTCAATAGCACAGGCAGCTATCGGAGTTTAGTGCATGTGGCCAAGTACCACATTAACATAAACACACCCACACGAATACAACAATGACTTATGAAGCTGCATTTCATTATGCAAATGAGCTGCTGTCAAAGTGGTCGCTGCAACATCATAAACCTGATGCAAGCATGGCAGAAGCATAGCTATGCTGACGTACTTGTGGAGTATTCACAGAGATATGATGGAGAAAACATCTCAGTGCATATGTCGAGATGGAATCGAAGTGAATACACCACTAAATCGCCAAGCTGGGCCTATACTGAACCTTAGTGCATCTCCTCAGAGCTGTTGTTGGCTACAAGTCCCATTATTCCAAGAAGTCAATCTCCAGCAGCTAAATGGCCAAAGATTGTCTTCTCTGATCTAGACAATTCCACTCCATTATATAATCAGCCATCTTGTTACGTAGGAGGACCTAATGGTAAACAGACAATAAACAATCACTAGAGATTGAAATCCTCAGTATTTGTATCGAAGTCCAATAGTAAAACCCCAAATCAGGCATTATACAGAAGGACAAATGGACGCTAATATTTTTTCTGGGTTACAGATGCTGCAGGAAAATCAGTGGTCATCCTTTCCGCCATTATAGAATGTACTACCGCTCTGTTGTTGATTATTTATTGCTGCCGATGTGACAGAAGAGTACAAGAGAGACGATCATGGCTGCAAGCTGTGAAAGGGTGAAAAACAAAGTTTTATTAAGGATAATACTAGATAAAACCTTTGCAGGCTTAAATCAATACTGTGGGTGGGGCTTAATGGGAGTGGGTGGGATTGGACTGAGAAAAGGCAGGGCTTGTCCTGAAAAAAGACAGTATGGGGTGGAAAAGGTGGGGAAGTGTGCGGGGCTAACAAAGAACTCACTAACCTGGAGAATTAAAGTGTTAGTAATGTCCAACAAAAAGTTTTCAAGCACACGTTTTAGACCCTTCCAATTAAGGGATTCCTTGTAAGTAACGAGATTGCGGCACTTCTCAAGCGCCTCCGTGTTGACAGACACGAATCTCATGCTGACAGCTTTACAGCTGTCAGTAGGAGACAGCGAACTTTAAACGCCTGTATCTCTTAAACCATAGCGGTTTGAGAGATATGGTTTTTGCATATAGCTCAGCCTTTTAAGCTCTTCTATATGCAAAAAAAACTTTTGTTGGACATTACTAACACTTTAACCCTTGTCCTGGAGATCCAATAATTAATTGGAGTCTCCAATGCAGATCTGCAGAGTTCTCAGGTATGTACACCCCCCCCCCCATTTTAATGATGAGTAAAACAAGGATACGCCCACTGCTGTTTTTTTTTTAACCCTTTGAGTGCCAGCTGTATTTGTATTTGAATTAACATTTTGAGTGCAATGCATCGGGTATCCGATGCATTGCACTCAAAATGTTAATTTAAAGGAGCAGTAAACTTTTTTTATGAAAAAATATACATTGTAGGGATTTTCTTACTGAGTAAAATAAGGGTACTCCCACTGCCGAGGGATTTATATTTCCAGAGTTTATACAGTTTAAACCCATGGTTTTTTACATTAGCAGTGCCCTCTAGTGGTCAAATTCTAATTATATTTCCTGTTAGAGTCTAATGGAGAGGAAAGTCAGAGACATACAGTTCTCCATAGAATGTGCTAGAAGCTGCCTGTCACTTCCTGTCAGTTAGAACTATCAGGAAGTAAACACAGTACATTCACTTCCTGATTATTTGAACTGTTATAAATTTTGACAGCAGTGGGAGTGACCTTGTTTTATTCAGCAGGAAATGCTCTATAAAATATGTTTTCATAAAATACAGCTTGGTCTTCGTGGGCACACCAGCTGCACAATATGGGGAGCACACTCCCATCTGTTTTAAATGGGGGGGTGGATTAATCTCCTGAATGCTGGAGAGGTACCCGATGCATTTAAGGGGTTAAATCTAAAGGAATTTTTTTATTTCTCCCCTGCAGTTTGTCCATACTTTCACCTCTTTTTGATTTGTGCAGATGACGTAAGTACAGGAATAAAATACAATGACAGTCTTACCTCGAGGCAGCAGATTCCCAGCGCGACACCCCCCACAATTTTGCCATTCTGGGAAAGAAAATGTTCAAAAGCACGAAAACAGCCCTAGAAAAAAATAAAAAAGAGAGGACGTTGTGAGGATGATGTACTAACACAGGTGGAGTAATCCTAGTGGAAATCACCCCCCATAGATGTCAGATAACACTTTGACACCTAAAGGACCAGTGACGTGTCAAGACCGTCACAGCTGTCCTTGACTAAAGGATAGGAGACGGGACTGGCACGTCACGTATTTTGTGGGAGTGCTGTGAGTAGTAGCGGGGTCTGAAATTGAATGCTCCAAGACTGCAGCGTTCACTATCAGACTCCCGTTCGGCACGATGGCACACCTAATCAGTCACGCGTGCCGGTTCCCCGAACATCCTCTATCTTATCGGGACTTCACCCCCAAGGACCGCTGGTCCTTATGGGCTTAAATTGGTATTTTAACTCCTTGAATGCAAGAGAGAACTCCAACACGAGGGATTACAAATTAATGGGGATTTTGGGAACTGTCATTTGTCCTATATGGTGGTAATAATAATAACTAGTATTTATATAGAGCCTTTCTCCGGGTGGGATTCAAAGCGCTTTTAGCACACGCTTTCGGAATTAACCGAATCGGCAGCTGAATAATAGATGTTGTCTTTACCAATCAATAGTACTCATTTATCGACCTCAGAAGGATGAAGGGCTGAGTTGACCCTGCCAGGAATCGAACCTGCGACCTTGAGGTTTGTGCAGGCTCTGCAATCAGGGCATTTACCCGTACATTTGGATTGAACTAGAATCCCTCCAATTTATCTTGGTACATAAACTTCTGTATGTTTAATTGTATTTTTATAGTATTCATGTTTTAATCAGTAGCTCTATGAATATATATTTCATAATAAATTATTTTTGTCCCTTTAAGTTGTGCATGTAAAGACACTGAAGTGTTCTGGGACTGAAGATGGAGAGTACTAAGAAAATCCAGGGGGAGATGCACTAGGGTGCGATAAACAGATGATCACTTCATCAGCCTCTATGCTATTCTATGGAGCTTATGCACTACTGGCGCGATGCAGGAAACGTGCGCAGTCGCTATTTCCCGTGTGAAAACCACTAGGGAATACGTTTGCGCATTATTTTGTTGAATTGCGCATGAAAATTCAAGATTAGCGAACGGCTGCGTATATTTTTTTTTTTTTGTGGGCGTGGCTAAGATTACCGAATCTGTGTGAGTGGAATAGCGAATGCGCCTAACGCAAGAACTACTATTGCAAATTAATTTATACGTCTGTGTATTGTTGTCGTGAAATGGAATTTTTCAATCGCAATTCAAGAAGCGTTCGGTATTTAGCATCCTGGATTAGAACATGCGCAAAATCTATCTGCGCCCAAAAATGCCTTTATCTGATGCGAACGTTTCTTGCATCGCGCCAGTACGTTTTTTCAGAACTTAGTGCATAGGCTCCACAAAATAATATGGAAATGGAGAATTTATCATATTGGAAGAATGATGTCCTCTTTATCCCCTTAGTAGTGTAGATCTCCTCCTCTATAACTAAAGTTCTCCCATAGAATAACAAAGGAACTGGATAGCTTACCACACTGGAGAAGTTATCTCCCCATTGTCACACCTTATTATATTTCCCCTGCAGTCTATAGCTAAAAATCTCCCATAGAATAACATAGGAACTGGAGAGTTTATCGCTTTGGAGAAGTTATCTACTCTGTTTCACACCTTAGCATCTCCCCCTGTAGTCTATAACTAAAGATCTCCCATAGAATAACATAGGAAATGGGGAGTTTATCACTTTGGAGATGTTATCTCCTCTGTTTCACACCTTAGTACATCTCCCCTGTAGTCTATAACTAAACCTCTACCATGGAACAAATATGCTTATCAAGTGTCTTGGTGAGTGGATCAGGGTCTCTGGCTACGTCGTAATAGGAGTTGTTTGCAGCTATCTGTAGTGGGTATCACCGTCACAATCCACGGCACTGTATATCTCAACAGAAAGAGCAAAAAAAAACAAAGAAAGAGAAAGACGATACAATCTTCTAAGCATAGTATGCACAATAAATCTTTCTTTGCCCTTATCCCACGTGGTTGTAGTCACATTCCCTGGAGGCTTCTCCTGACTCCCAGTAAATATAGCAATCCGAGTCGATATCTCAGGTAGAACTGCTTACATCGTTATTTCAAGATGGTTTGTTGATTCCAAAAGTGAGAATGTATGTCAGACTGTATATATAAAATATATGGATTATAAACTCCAACTAGGGAGACATACTGGGAACAGGTGTAATAAAGAGGAGATAACTTCAGTGAAATAAGCTCTCCAGTTCCTATGTTATTCTATGGAGACATACTGGGAACCTTTAGTGGTATCAAAAAGGTGTATACAAACTAAACCGTAAATAAGATCCTAATGTATATACATATACATAGATCTTTAAGGGAAATTATTGAATATGAGCATAATCTGATAAAATGCAAAAATTAAAACTATAGATAGCATATAGAATATGGAAAACAAATAATTAATAAAAAGCAGGGGTAGAGACCTTATAGCTTCCATTGTGGTAGTCACGAAACGTATTGAGCTGTGACAGCTGTGTATCAACACGGTATTCTTTTATATTATATTATTTTATTATACAGTGGTGACACTGGTCTATATACACCACTAGTCATTGTTATATCATTGTGAACATACCCCTATGGGTATTGCTTTTTATTAATTACTTGATTTCTGTTTTCTATATACTATCGTTTTAATTTTTGCATTTTTTCAGATTATGCTCATATTCAATAAAGTATATGCCCATACTTTCCCTTAAAGACCTATGTATATGTATATACATTAGGATCTTACTTCCTGTTTAGTTTGCAGACACATTTTTGATACCACTAAATGTTCTCAGTATGTCTCCATAGAATAACATAGGAACTGGAGAGTTTATCTCACTGAAGTTATCCATACCTCCCAACATTTCAAATTGCCAAAGAGGGACACTTGTGTTTCAGGGGGTGCTGCTGGGGGTGTGGCTGGTGGGCAGGGCATTACCAAGAATTCTTAGGCTATTTCATGACCTAAGACACCTCTTTGTGTAACCTAATAAATGCTTTATAACAAGACCAAAGCATTTTATTTACACAGACTCATTTAAAAGCAAGTATACTGACATTTAAACAAACATTAATGTGAGTTTTATTGTTGTAGAGCAATGTGATACACTTATATACACACCACACAGTCTGATCTCCTAAAAAGAGGGACATCATGATGGGAAAGAGGGACAGAGGGATTTGGGTCTAAAAGAGGGGCTGTCCCTCCTAAATAGGGACACTTGGGAGGTATGGTTATCTCCTCTTTATTACACCTGTCACTCCGTCCGTGTGATTTTTCAACCCCTTGATTTCAGGTTGGTTACCTGGACTTCAAATCCTGCAATTTCCCAGCTTCCTGTGTCCCATCTTTGAGCTCATTCTGCGTTTCTACTTGAATGTTATCCTGCAATTGTTTCTTCTGGTTTGACCGCAGCTAGTTTATGACCTCCAACTTAGTCTGCTCATGTTGTGCTGTTCAGATTTCCCATTGAGACCAGGCCTGACTCTACCACTCCAACTCTTCTACTTGATCTACTGGCTTTGACCTGAGCTCCCCCTGATATCAACCTTCTCTGCTCTGAAGCTGTTGTCATCCTAAGAGGCTTCTATGCTTTTGGCAGTGCCCTGCATACCTTTTGACAGCCTGTTGGATTGATCCTAGCCTTCTTGCTGTCCTATGCTGCTGTGTGTCTACCCACGCCAGCTCCTGCACATTCAGTTAGGTGAGTGGATCAATCTCTGACTTAGGCCGGCCCTTGTCTCCAGTTTCCCAGTCTTATAGCTCTCCTCCTGTTCTTGCTGCTCCAGCTTGATCACTGGCTCCCTGTGTCTGCTTGCAGCACCTCGTGGCATTCACCAACGGTCTGTGTCCATGCCATCGAACTGGCGTACAACCGCTAACAGCTGAGCACAGTGAGGCATTCATTGATACCCAGCGTCAACTCCATCCAACTGGAGTACAACCTCTGACAGCTGAGCACCGTGTGTAGTCCATCAACACTCCGAGTCCACGCCAACCCGGTGTACAACCTCCAACATTCAAGCACAGTGAGGTGCTCATTGACACTCCATGCCAATGCCACTCACTCAGAAAATATTCTCCGCCAAGCAGAAATTCAGGTGGTGAGTCTCGACTCTCTCTACTTCACCCAGCTTCCTGCAGAGTCTTTGTCTTTTATTCTTTGACTCTGCAGGTCCAGCAGGGGTCCCCCTTCCTCAGCGTCTTTCCTCACTAGCCGGTTTTGCTCTGTAGCGCCGCTCTCTACAGTCTTTGGGAGAACTACTACTGGATCCTGTTACAACACCTTAGTGAATCTAACCTGTAGTTATAACTAAAGCTCTCCCATAGAATAACATAGGAACTGGAGAGTTTATCTCACTGGAGACGTTATCTCCTCTTTATCACACCTTAGTACATCTCCCCGGTAGTCTATAACTAAAGCACTCCCATAGAATAACATAGAAACTGGAGAGTTTATATCACTGGAGAAGTTATATCCTATTTATCACACCTTAGTACATCTCCCCTGTAGTCTACAACTAAAGCACTCCCATAGAATAACATAGGAACTGGAGAGTTTATCTCACTGGAGAAGTTATCTCCTATTTATCACACCTTAGTACATCTCCCCTGGAGTCTATAACTAAAGATCTCCCATAGAATAACATAGGAACTGGAGAGTTTATTACACTAGAGAAGTTATCTCATCTTTATCACACCTTAGTACATCTCACCTGTAGTCTATAACTAAAGTTCTCCCAGAGCATAACACAGGAACAGGAGAGTTTTGTTTATTTTAATTTTTCAAATACATTTATTGAAAGAAGCTAGGCATGTAACAATGTGACTAACATATGGAATGTGACATACAGCCAATGATCCAGCATACAGTAATCAAAATAGCTTTACTTAAATACTTAGTTTTATTAACTAAACCTCTACCATAGAGTAACATAGGAACTGAAGATTTTGCTCACACTGAAGCAGTTATCTCCTCTGTATCACACATTAGTACATCTAAGAAAACCCCCTAAGGACTGAAACCAGTTCCAACAGAGATGTACCAGAACAAAGATGAATTTCATGTGTCAATGAATACCTACACACCAAACCAAATAACAAAACAAAAGGTTACTTGAAGAAAAGAAACAAAGGATACCTATACGGGCCCAACTGATTACATTACCTTCTGTCCAAAACTGGCTTCACCTGATGCCAAAACATTGACTCAGTTGTGTTTAGCAAACATGTGAAGGGACATCCACATCATCCCCTTGCGCAACTGCTCCACAGAGGCCTGGCCCTGGTGGAATAAGCCATGACCCTACAGGGCACCGGCTTTGTCCTAAGGACACAGGCCTGGCAAATAGTTGCCTTAAAGGCATAGTAACAATTAATATGTAAAACCAAAAAAATTTTATATTTGTAGGCTTCATCCTCCTGCACCTAAAAAAATTAAAGTTTGAGCTGCAGTAAAACACCTCTCAGTAGTGGAAGAAATGTTGTTTTACTCAAGGGATAATCTGTATAATAAATATTTTTTTAGATATTAACTATTGCTAACCCTTTAATCCAATAAGCCATAATCACTGGGAGGCAGCTTGTCCTGAAGAAGAACGGTGGAGAAAGTCCTTTGCCAGCTAGAACTACTTCATGGGTTCTTTCCCTGGATACTGAGAATCAGACTGAAGTCAGGAACAAGTAGCCACAGTTCGCCTGTAGACCGGTGGAGCTAGGGAATAGCTGCAGAACCCAGAGTAAAGTTCCTGGAGCCGCACTCCAGTAGACCGGAGAGGCAAGTGATTGAGCTCTTGCAGTGGTTGAGGTGTGATTCCCCAGCCAAAAATGCAGCCAAGACTTGTATAAAGGAGGGTAGAACAGAACAAGTTTTATTTACCAAACACATTGCCCTGGGGACCAATCATGGACTGCTCTTTAGTAGTGATGAGCGAGCACCCCAATGCTCGGATGTTCGGGTGCTCTGACCGAGCACCCCCTGAGGCTCGAGTGCTCGGCCGAGCACCCGAGCCCCATTGAAGTCAATGGGAGGACTCGAGCATTACACCAGGCACCCCCTGCTCTGATGAGGGGAGGGTGCCTGGTCCATAGGAAAAGGGCAGAAAAAGATGGAAACACTACAGAAATGGTTCAGGGACAGCATAGGGAGGATGTCTGGATGCACCTTGGACTCCAACATCGCTGCTGGGAACGATCTTTCGCCCGTAGTACGCCATTTTTACAGACTGACCGTAAAACACACAAAAAGGAAAATAAAAACGACTTTAGGCGAAAAATTGTTACCAAACAGTATTTGCTGTATATTTACTTGTATATCATCTGCAAATTCTCCCAAAAATTTCATCGATTTTCTGAAGTGAGGCCATGATTAAGAGGGAAACGTGCGCAGAGGCAAATTATCCCAAAAATTTCCTTGATTTTCAGAACTGAGGCCATGATTAAGAGGGAAACGTGCGCAGAGGCAAATTCTCCCAAAAATTTCCTTGATTTTCAGAACTGAGGCCATGATTAAGAGGGAAACGTGCGCTGAGCTGACCATCTAAAACATTATGGGTGAGGGTCTGCTGCAGAGCTGACCATCCTAAACATTATATGCGAAGGCCCGCTAGTGAGCTGACGCTATAAAACATTATATGAGAGGGCCCGCTAGAGAGCTGACCCAATAAAACATTATATGAGAAGGCCCGCTGGTGAGCTGACCTATATAAAAATTGGCAAACAGGGCCCGCTGGTGAGCTGGCCCTATATAAAAATTATATCACAGGGCCCGCTGGTGAGCTGGCCCTATATAAAAATTATATCCCAGGGCACGCTGGTGAGCTGGCCCTATATAAAAATTATATCCCAGGGCATATGGAAGAGGAGGAGGAGGATGAGAACATTAAGAGTCAACCATATACCCGTTTTTGGGGTGGAAGGGGTGAATGGGAATACAGAGTATTCCCATCATTGTAAATAACATATATAAAGTGAGTTTATGTTCCCCCGGGGCTTTCCTCCAGTGGAGTGGAGAAGTCAGGGGAAATCCAGGCCTTGTTCATTTTTATAAGTGTCAACCTATCAGCATTGTCGGTGGAAAGGCGGATACGCTTATCTGTTATGATGCCACCAGCAGCACTAAATACCCGCTCAGACAGAACGCTGGCGGCAGGGCAGGCCAGCACCTCCAAGGCGTAGAGTGCCAGTTCATACCACGTGTCCAGCTTGGACACCCAGTAGTTGTAAGGCACAGAGGGATCATTGAGGACGCTGACACGGTCTGCTACGTACTCCTTCACCATCTTCCAAAACTTTTCCCTCCTTGTGACACTAGGCTGCGCATCAGGGTGAGGGTGCTGGCGGGGTGTCATGAAGGTGTCCCACGCCTTGGAGAGTGTTGCCCTGCCTTTGTCGGAACTGCTGTGTGCTCCCCTTTTCTCCCCTTCTCGGTTGGCCAAGGTAGCACGTACTCTGCCGCCAGCGTTGTCAGATGGAAAATTTTGGAGCAATTTTTCAACAAGAACCTTCTGGTATTGCACCATTTTGCTTGTCCTCTCCACCGGAGGAATGAGAGATGAGAAATTCTCTTTGTAGCGGGGGTCCAGAAGGGTGAACACCCAGTAATCCGTGTTGTCTAAAATGCGTACAACGCGTGGGTCACGGGAAAGGCAGCCTAACATAAAGTCAGCCATGTGTGCCAGAGTACCAACAGTCAAGATTTCGCTGTCCTCACCAGGAGGCTGACTCTCAATATCCTCATCCTCTTCCTCCTCTTCTGCCCACCCACGCTGAAGAGATGGAACTAAAGTTCCATGGCTACCCTCTGTAGCGGAGGCAACCGTGTCTTCCTCCTCCTCCTCCTCCTCCTCCTCCTCCTCCGCCTCCTCCAATTGTCGCTGAGAAGACGAAGTGAGGGTGCTCTGGCTATCACCTTGTGTAAGCTCTTCCTCCCCCATTTCCACCTCTTCCACATGCAAAGCGTCGGTTTTAATTGTGAGCAGCGAGCGTTTCAGTAGACACAGAAGTGGGATGGTTACACTGATAATAGCGTTATCGCCGCTCACCATCTGTGTCGATTCCTCAAAATTGCGTAAAACCTCGCAGAGGTCTGACATCCATTCCCACTCCTCACTTCTGATTACAGGAAGTTGAACGGAGAGGCGACGACCGTGTAACAGCTGGTACTCCACTACTGCCCTCTGCTGCTCACAAAGCCGGGCCAACATGTGGAAGGTGGAGTTCCAGCGCGTGCTCACGTCACACAGCAGCCGGTGAGCTGGCAATTGTAAGCGCTGCTGCAGCTTCAACAGGCCGGCCGAAGCTGTAGATGACTTACGGAAATGTGCACACACGCGGCGCACCTTGGTCAAGAGATCATGCACATTGGGGTAGGTTTTTAGAAATCGCTGCACCACTAAATTAAATACATGCGCTAGGCATGGTACGTGTGTGAGCTTGCCGAGCTCCAAAGCCGCCACCAAGTTACGCCCATTATCACACACAACCATGCCTGCTTGCAGGTTGAGTGGCGAGAGCCACTGCTCGGTCTGGTGACTAATCCCCTGCAACAGCTCTGAGGCCGTGTGCTGTTTGTCCCCAAGGCAGATCAGCTTCAGCACGGCCTGTTGACGCTTCCCCACTGCAGTGCTACACTGCTTCCAGCTACTGGCTGATGGGGGAGTGGCGGTGTGTGTAGAGAATTCGGAGGTGGAAACGGAGGAGGAGGAGCCAATAACGTAGGTGCTGGTGGAAACCCTGATGGAGGTAGGGCCCGCAATCCTCGGCGTGGGTAGCACCCGTGCCATCCCAGGGTCCGAGTCGCTCCCAGCCTCCACGACATTCACCCAGTGTGCCGTCAGGGAAATGTAGCGTCCCTGGCCACAAGCACTTGTCCATGTGTCAGTCGTTAAGTGGACCTTCCCAGTAACTGCGTTGGTCAGGGCACGGGTGATGTTACGGGACACATGGTGGTGTAATGCGGGGATGGCACACCGGGAAAAGTAGTGGCGGCTGGGGACCGCGTACCGAGGGACAGCTGCTGCCATCAGGCTGCGGAAGGACTCAGTGTCCACAAGCCTAAATGGCAGCATTTCGATGGCCAGTAATTTTGAAAGGTGTGAGGTTAGTGCTATGGCCTGTGGGTGGGTGGCTGGGTATTTTCTCTTGCGCTCAAATGCCTGGGGTAACGACATTTGGACGCTGTGCTGGGACAGGGAAGTGGATGTGGTCGCTGATGGTGCTTCAGATGCTACAGGTGCAGGGCGGGAGGTATGCGGGCCTGCGCCTTCGACAGGCGATTGGCCGGCACCGAAAACAGGGGAAGAGGAGGCAGTGGTGTGGCCTGCAGACACAGATGGGCGATCCAGGCGTTCCTCCCACTTACTACGGTGCTTGGATGCCATGTGTCGGATCATGCTGGTGGTGGTGAGGTTTCTAGTGTTCATGCCTCGGCTCATTCTGGTGTGGCACAGGTTGCAAACTACAAATCTTTTGTCGTCCGCACTTTCCTTAAAAAAACGCCATACCGCGGAACACCTACCCCTTGGCAAGGTAGATTTACGCAAGGGGGTGCTCCGTGGAACATTTGCGGGCCGGTTTGGTGCGGTCCGCCTTCTTTCTGTAGCCACACCACTGCCTCTTCCAGCCTGTTGCGGTGCTGCAGATGGCTCACCCTCAGGACTGCTGTCATCGCTCGGCTCTACACCTTCCCAGGTGGGGTCAGTCACCTCATCGTCCACCAAGTCCTCCTCCACTTCCTCACTCTGATCATCCTCCTCAAGTCTTGATCCCACCACATACTCGGTCATTGACAACTGTATAACATTCTCCTCAACAAGGTCTTGAGAAGGAAATAGTGGTTGATTTAATGGCAACTGTGTCTCATCATCATCATCATCATCCACTACTTCCTTTGACCTTAAATGCCGTTCACATCTGTCATCTTCTTGTGATTGGGTAGCCTCTAGAGGTTGTGAATCAGGGCACAAGATGTCATGTTCCTCTGCAAGCGTGCTTGGAGAGAGGGTCAAATGAAGGATTGGTGATGAGACGAGCTCATCACTATATCCCAGTGTGGGATCACTTCTTTGACCAGACCGTGTATGGTGGGAGGAAGGATGATCAGAGTGAGGATTATGTTGACCAGACTCTTGGCTACTGAGAGTGGACTTGGTGGAAGACAGGGTGGTGCTTAACCGACTGGAAGCAGTATCAGCTGTCATCCAACCGACCACCTGTTCGCACTGGTCGGACCTCGAGAGTGATGTCCTGCGACGCCCTGTGAAATCAGACATGAAGCTAGGTATGGTGGATGTCTTTCTTTCTTGTGCTCTGGCACCAGGCACAGTTTCTCCGCGTCCTGACCCGCGCCCTGAACTTTCAGGATCACGTCCACTTCCCCGTCCCTTTTTACCCGCCTTCTTCATCTTACACGATATATATGACTTTAATATATATGAGTTTGAAAACTTAACAGTATTTCTTACTATTCTGCAACTCTGCAGAGTACACAGAATAGGCTGCTAAACTGCGGTGACACACACTGAATGGAATAAGTGACTTTAATATTTGAGTTTGAAAAATTAACAGTATTTCTTACTATTCTGCAACTCTGCAGAGTACACAGAATAGGCTGCTAAACTGCGGTGACACACACTGAATGGAATAAGTGACTTTAATATTTGAGTTTGAAAAATTAACAGTATTTCTTACTATTCTGCAACTCTGCAGAGTACACAGAATAGGCTGTTAAACGGCGTTGAAACACACTGAATGGAATATGTGACTTTAATATTTGAGTTTGAAAACTTAACAGTATTTCTTATAATTCTGGAACTGTACAGAGTACACAGAATAGGCTGTTAAACGGCGGTGAAAGACACTGAATGGAATATGTGACTTTAATATTTGAGTTTGAAAACTTAACAGTATTTCTTATAATTCTGCAACTCTGCAGAGTACACAGAATAGGCTGTTAAACGGCGGTGAAAGACACTGAATGGAATATGTGACTTTGATATTTGAGTTTGAAAAATTAACAGTATTTCTTACTATTCTGCAACTCTGCAGAGTACACAGAATAGGCTGTTAAACGGCGTTGAAACACACTGAATGGAATATGTGACTTTAATATTTGAGTTTGAAAACTTAACAGTATTTCTTATAATTCTGGAACTGTACAGAGTACACAGAATAGGCTGTTAAACGGCGGTGAAAGACACTGAATGGAATATGTGACTTTAATATTTGAGTTTGAAAACTTAACAGTATTTCTTATAATTCTGCAACTCTGCAGAGTACACAGAATAGGCTGTTAAACGGCGGTGAAAGACACTGAATGGAATATGTGACTTTGATATTTGAGTTTGAAAAATTAACAGTATTTCTTACTATTCTGCAACTCTGCAGAGTACACAGAATAGGCTGTTAAACGGCGTTGAAACACACTGAATGGAATATGTGACTTTAATATTTGAGTTTGAAAACTTAACAGTATTTCTTATAATTCTGCAACTGTACAGAGTACACAGAATAGGCTGTTAAACGGCGGTGAAAGACACTGAATGGAATATGTGACTTTAATATTTGAGTTTGAAAACTTAACAGTATTTCTTATAATTCTGGAACTGTACAGAGTACACAGAATAGGCTGTTAAACGGCGGTGAAAGACACTGAATGGAATATGTGACTTTAATATTTGAGTTTGAAAACTTAACAGTATTTCTTATAATTCTGCAACTGTACAGAGTACACAGAATAGGCTGTTAAGCGGCGGTGAAAGACACTGAATGGAATATGTGACTTTAATATTTGAGTTTGAAAACTTAACAGTATTTCTTATAATTCTGCAACTCTGCAGAGTACACAGAATAGGCTGTTAAACGGCGGTGAAAGACACTGAATGGAATATGTGACTTTGATATTTTAGTTTGAAGACTTAACAGTATTTCTTCCTATTCTGCAACTCTGCACAGTACACAGAATGTGCTGCTACACTGCGGCGAAGCACACTGAATGGAATATGTGACTTTGATATTTGAGTTTGAAAACTTAACAGTATTTCTTATAATTCTGCAACTCTGCACAGTACACAGAATAGGCTGCTAAACGGCGGTGAAACACACTGAATGGAATATGTGACTTTAATATTTGAGTTTGAAAACTTAACAGTATTTCTTACTATTCTGCAACTCTGCAGAGTACACAGAATAGGCTGTTAAACGGCGTTGAAACACACTGAATGGAATATGTGACTTTAATATTTGAGTTTGAAAACTTAACAGTATTTCTTATAATTCTGGAACTGTACAGAGTACACAGAATAGGCTGTTAAACGGCGGTGAAAGACACTGAATGGAATATGTGACTTTAATATTTGAGTTTGAAAACTTAACAGTATTTCTTATAATTCTGCAACTGTACAGAGTACACAGAATAGGCTGTTAAACGGCGGTGAAAGACACTGAATGGAATATGTGACTTTAATATTTGAGTTTGAAAACTTAACAGTATTTCTTATAATTCTGCAACTCTGCAGAGTACACAGAATAGGCTGTTAAACGGCGGTGAAAGACACTGAATGGAATATGTGACTTTGATATTTTAGTTTGAAGACTTAACAGTATTTCTTCCTATTCTGCAACTCTGCACAGTACACAGAATGTGCTGCTACACTGCGGCGAAGCACACTGAATGGAATATGTGACTTTGATATTTTAGTTTGAAGACTTAACAGTATTTCTTCCTATTCTGCAACTCTGCACAGTACACAGAATGTGCTGCTAAACTGCGGCGAAGCACACTGAATGGAATATGTGACTTTGATATTTGAGTTTGAAGACTTAACAGTATTTCTTCCTATTCTGCAACTCTGCACAGTACACAGAATGTGCTGCTACACTGCGGCGAAGCACACTGAATGGAATATGTGACTTTGATATTTTAGTTTGAAGACTTAACAGTATTTCTTCCTATTCTGCAACTCTGCACAGTACACAGAATGTGCTGCTAAACTGCGGCGAAGCACACTGAATGGAATATGTGACTTTGATATTTGAGTTTGAAGACTTAACAGTATTTCTTCCTATTCTGCAACTCTGCACAGTACACAGAATGTGCTGCTAAACTGCGGCGAAGCACACTGAATGGAATATGTGACTTTGATATTTTAGTTTGAAGACTTAACAGTATTTCTTCCTATTCTGCAACTCTGCACAGTACTCAGAATGTGCTGCTAAACTGCGGCGACGCACACTGAATGGAATACGTGACTTTGATATTTTAGTTTGAAGACTTAACAGAATGTGCTCTAATCTGCAACTTTGCACACTAAACAGAATGTGCTCTAATCTGCAACTTTGCACACTAAACAGAATGTGCTCTAATCTGCAACTTTGCACACTAAACAGAATGTGCTCTAATCTGCAACTGTGCACACTAAACAGAATGTGCTCTAATCTGCAACTTTGCACACTAAACAGAATATATATATTTTTTTTTTTTTTTTTTTTGTTTTTTTCCCCCCACACCAAATAACCTGCTGCCCCCACACACAGTAGTCCTAAAAAGGACTTTTGGTTCTTTTTTTTTCACAATTTTTGTTTTTTTCCTCCCTACACTGCCTTTCCCTTCCTATCCTCAGCTCTCCCTGGCTCAGACTGAGCCGAACTCGCTGGTCAGGTGCTATACAGCACCTGACCACGGGTTCTGGCCAGCCAATCAGTGTAATGCCAGCAGCCAACATGGCTGCTGGCATTACACCGATGTCAGAGCCTCCCTGCACGTTTATTGGCTGCGCAGCAGCCGCAAAACGTGCGGGGAGGAGACCCGAACATGGCGGGCGAGCACATGCGGTACTCGTACGAGTACCGCCATGTGCCGAGCAGAGCGATGCTCGAGCCGATCCGAGCATCGGCCGAGCATGCTCGCTCAACACTACTCTTTAGTGTCCACTCAGAATTCTTCTTTTCAAGCAATGCTGATGATCCTCACTAGGCAAGTCTTTGAAAGGAAACTGTCCTCACAGCAGGGGTCAGTTAACATTCTAATCATTCTTTTGCTGTCTGAGCACATGGTGGAGCTGCTATATACACAGTGACATACAGTTAAAGACATCAAATAGTAACACAGGGGACACTTAACACAGGGTACAATGAAAGTGGAACATGGTATCATGGAGAAGAATGCTGGGCTAAACCTTTATTTACTGGCCACTCTGGTTTCCTGCTTCCAACACAGGATATGCCACACACACTATTACATTACACTACTATCATTTACCTGCAGATTGCAACACCAAGACCCTGCAGGGTTGAGGGTAGGGAACTGAGATACACAATATGTTTAAACTGTTATAGTCCTGGGGAAAGTCATCACAAGGACCCGATTTTTGGAAAGGTGCTATGCAATGTGCATAGCTGGAAACTTGCTGAATTTCACCTGGAGACTGTGGATTCAGAGCAGTTCTAGTCCCATGTATGTAGGAGCGGAATCCCAAAAGACTGGATAGGTATGAGCCACCCAATACACAACATTTTACACAGCTGGCAGTTTTGTTTATTTAGAAAATATTTTACCAGGAAGAATACGTTGAGATTTCTCTAATTTTTCATGCATGTCCTGGAGAATTTTTAGAGTAAAGAGTTACATATTTACACAAATAGAGAAAGAAATATATACACACAAACACATACACACACACACAAACACATAAACATACGTACAAAAATGTATATATAGTTACATATTGTTTTTAGATAAAAAGTAGTAGGGATTTTAGACTGGGAGAAGATCGACCAGCTTCTATCTTGTAGTGTTGTATACTCAGTGACTTGTTAAAGCAGAACTACCACCCATTTTAAACTTTGTTACCAATAATTACCCATCTGGTGACTAGCTGCTCAGTAGGGTGACCACACTTCCATTATGCCATTCCGGGACATGTGGACATCCCTAATACAGCGGCTTAAGCTCCCGCCGGCACTGACCATCTTTCTGAGGCTGACACAGAGTAAGAGTTTCCAGTGGGTGAGAACTCTTGCTCTGTGTCAGCCTCAGAAAGATGGTCAGCGTGGCGCGCCAGCTGGAGCCTCAGCCGTGGGTGTCACTTGCAGCACCAGCATACCTGCTCCATCCAAGCTTTCTCACACGCGCCAGTCCGGCCAGCCAATGAAATGTATTTGCTATATGGTCTTCATTGGCTGGCTCAGCCAGCCAATGAGGACCATAAAGCAAATACATTTCATTGGCTGGCTGGACTGGCGCATGTTGCTCCATTCCAGGACTATTTGCTGTCCCAGTGGGGGGTGACCCAGGTCGCAGGGCACAGACCCCCAATAAGGGACAGCCCAGGGCATTCCGGGATGTGTGGTCACTAGTGATGATCGAGCACCCCGATGCTCGGGTGTTCGGGTGCTCTGGCCGAGCGCCCCCGGAGGCTCGAGTGCTCGGCCGAACACCCGAGCCCCATTGAAGTCAATGGGAGGACTCGAGCATTACACAAGGCACCCCCTGCTCTGATGAGGGGAGGGTGCCTGGTTCATAGGAAAAGGTCAGAAAATGATGGAAACACCACAGAAATGGTTCAGGGACAGCATAGGGAGGATGTCTGGATGCATCTTGGACTCCAACGTCGCTGCTGGGAACGATGTTTCGCCCGTAGTACGCCATTTTTACAGACTGACCGTAAAACACACAAAAAGGAAGATAAAAACTAATCTGCGGCTAGGCACACTAAACAATATGTGACGCTAATCTGCGGCTAGGCACACTAAACAATATGTGACGTTAATCTGCGGCTAGGCACACTAAACAATATGTGACGTTAATCTGCGGCTAGGCACACTAAACAATATGTGACGCTAATCTGCGGCTAGGCACACTAAACAATATGTGACGCTAATCTGCGGCTAGGCACACTAAACAATATGTGACGCTAATCTGCGGCTAGGCACACTAAACAATATGTGACGCTAATCTGCGGCTAGGCACACTAAAAAATATGTGACGCTAATCTGCGGCTAGGCACACTAAACAATATGTGACGCTAATCTGCGGCTAGGCACACTAAACAATATGTGACGCTAATCTGCGGCTAGGCACACTAAACAATATGTGGCGCTAATCTGCGGCTAGGCACACTAAACAATATGTGACGTTAATCTGCGGCTAGGCACACTAAACAATATGTGACGCTAATCTGCGGCTAGGCACACGAAACAGAATGTGACGCTAATCTGCGGCTAGGCACACGAAACAGAATGTGACGCTAATCTGCGGCTAGGCACAGTGAACGGAATATGTGACGTTAATTTGTGAATTTGCACACTAAACAGAATGTGACAATAATCTATGGCTAGGCACACGTTTAAAATGGCCCTTTTTGTCGCTGCGTTGTAAAATAATTGGCCCTGTGCACCTAACAGAATATGTCAGCTTGTCACTGCACTGTGAAATATTTGTCCCTGTGCACCTAGTACAATGTCACCTTAGAACATGTCCCCCCCCACAAAAAAATGAAATTCTGCCACCCCCAAAAAAAATTAAATGCTGCCCCCACACACAACAGTCCTAAAAAGGACTTTTGGGTCTTGAAAGGGTTTCAACAATTTTATTCTCCCTACACTGACTTCCTGTGCATCTAGTATTATATGTCACCTTACTAATATCCCCCCCACAAAAAAAAGGAAATTGTGCCCCCCCAAACAAAATATAAATGCTGCCCCCACACACAACAGTCCTAAAAAGGACTTTTGGGTCTTGAAAGAGTTCCAACAATTTTATTCTCCCTACACTGACTTTCCCTGCCTGAGCGCATCTCTCCCTGGCTAAGAATGAGCCGAACTCGCGCGTCGGGTGCTATACAGCACCCGATCACGGGTTCTGGCCAGCCAATCAGTGTAATGCCAGCAGCCAACATGGCTGCTGGCATTACACTGATGTCAGAGCCTCCCCGCACGTTTATTGGCTGCGCAGCAGCCGCGAAACGTGCGGGGAGGAGACCCGAACATGGCGGGCGAGCACATGCGGTACTCGTACGAGTACCGCCATGTGCCGAGCAGAGCGATGCTCGAGCCGAACCGAGCTTCGGCCGAGCATGCTCGCTCATCACTAGTGGTCACCCTATTGCTCAGTAATGCTAGTCACCAGAATAATTACCTGGTTAATAAGAATTATACCATGCTCCGGGGCTGACAGGCAGTAAAGAGCGCAGACACCTTTCCATAGTGACGTCTGCGCACCTGCGCTGTCAGTCCCTTTTGGAGCCGAACAACTCCCAGCAATGCCCCCTAGAGCCGGCTGGGACTGACAGCGCAGACACGCAAACATCACTATGGAAAGATGTCTGCGCTCTTTACTGCCTGTCATCACCGGAGTAGGGTATAATTCTCATTAACCAGGTAATTATTCTGGTGACTAGCTCTAATGAGCAGCTAGTCACCAGATGGGTAAGTATTTGCCACAAAGTTTAAGATGGGTGGTAGTCCTGCTTTAACAGTGGAGAGGAGGTTATAGCTGGTATGGAGAGCTGGGGAGAGCATATTGCTCAGGTCAGGTAGCCTGGTAGCTTTCCAGAGAAGTGGTTGTATAGAAGGCAAAAAAAGGTGAAGAGCAAATCTAGATTCGAGTGTTAGCTGATTTAATTCTTTAACCCCGTAAGGATGGGCCGATCGTGCAAGCGGCCAGCACTAAAAGACCATGGACCATTTTTTTTGTGTGCATTCTTTTCAGGGCTCCCCGAACTACATGCAGCCATGTGGGGAGCTCTGAATTCCATGACGGTCCTGGCATGTCATGGGTCCTTATGTCTCGCCGACCCATGACATTATGGGGTTAAACATATCACAGTGATGGGTAGCGTAATTACATTGGAGGATAAAGCACCATAATAAGTTACACAGAGTGTCATGTTTATCAAGATTGATTTGTGGCACGGGAGCAGATACTACGTCCCCATAGTCTATGACTGGCATTAACATCTGTTGTACAATACGTTTTCTTACCAGGGGACTTAAACAGGATTTGTTTCTAAACAGAGCACCTATTTTGCAATAAGGCAATACACCTCTGAAAAGCAGAGCAGGTAGAGCAAAAATCTGGACATTAATAGAACTACGACTAAGCCCCATCCAAAGCCCATCATGGAGAAAGGACAAAATATCTAGAAGACAAAAGAGAAGCAGCCACAACCCATGGTCTTTACACCACTTGTAAAACCAGGATCATAACCCTATGATATACCCTGAATGACACTAGCAAGGTGGCCTTCATAAGAGTGGTAATCACAGAGATCGTTCTTCCTCAGGATGTTGGCTTCATTACCCAAGCTGTCAAAACCAACTTCTCCACCACTGGGTGGCGCAGAGAACCCTGAGTCAAAAGGTGTGAAATGAGTAGAAGCTGAAACGGCTCTGCTACAAATAGATAGAAAATATCCAAGAACCACACCTGGTGAGGCCTGAATGGGGAGATTAGAACTATATGAGCCCTTACCATCCTGGGTTTCCTCAATACCCTCGGAATCAGAGGAAATGAAGGAAACACGTACGCAAGGGGAAACTGCTATGGAACGACCATAACTTCTATGGCAAGAGTGAGATTGACCAGACCCCTGAGAGTCATGCATTGGTAAACTTGTCAGCTGGGGGCTTCTTGCCTGCCTAGACCTGTTAGGGTTTTGGGGATGGGTGCTACTGGGCCACTGTAGGAGTAAATACCCTAGAAGAGTACCCATAGCGGGGGTAATGAAAACCATGTATCTTCCATGGAAGCAAGGAACACCTGGGGTAACCTGAGGTAATACTGCACTCTTGCCCCAGTAGTATGAAAATAACCTCCAGTTCTGGCCCAAACCACTGCTTTCCCACAAATGGGAGCAAAACCAAGAACTGTTTGGAAGACTTATCTGTCAACCATATTTTTTAGCCAAAGGGTACAATGTGCAACAATAGAGAGTGCTAAGGCCTTCCCAGTAAGCCTATCAGAATCAAAGGCTGGGGCATACACATGGGACATGTGCACTCTAAAAAAATGGGATCCTCTTAAAGAGATAGTAATGTTTCACAAAAACAACAGCTCCAATTAATCTTCATAGTATTTGAGCCATAGAAAGTATTATTTCAATACTGTCAGAGTTGTAGTTCAAGAGTAATTGAATGATAAACTATCCCCCTCCTGCCCCTTTTACCTAATGTAAGCCGCCTCCCCTCAGATGTGGAATCTGGTCCTGGGACCAGACAGGTCACAGCAAGGGACAGTCTTCTTACTGTGAGCATAAGGAAAACCATGCCCCCTTGACAGGTTTTTCAGGTTTTCCCCTTTTGGTAATTGAAGATTGTCCCTCTCTGCAATCCATCCACTACAACTTATTGAAATAACACTCTCCATGGCCCAAATACTATGAAGATTAATTGGAGCTGTTTTTATTGTGAAACATTACTATCCCTTTAAGTCTTCAGGCTCGTATGCATAATAAGCAAGAGACATGAAACTGATGTCTGATGAATATAAAGTGGAGGCTGGAGGGAGTCTCTGACTTCAGATAGCTCTTTTGGCAAGTGCCTTTCCTTCCCAGAAGTGGGTGGAAAATGGGCATAACAGAGTGGGAAGGAGGAGAAGTAGGCGGGAGGAACAGGGTTGGAAGGAGAAGAAGTGGGAGGGAAGTGGGAGGAACAGGGTGGGAAGGAGGAAAAGTGGGAGGAACAGGGTGGGAAAGAGGAGAAGTAGGAAGGAAGTGGGAGGAACAGGGTGAGAAGGAGAAGAAGTGGGAGGAACAGGGTGGTAAAGAGTAGAAGTGGGCAGCAATGGGGTGAGAATGAGGAGAAGTAGGTAGGAAGTGGAAGGAACATGGTGTGAAGGAGGAGAAGTGGGAGGAACAGGGTGGGAAGGAGGAGAAGTAGGTGGGAAATGGGCAGAACAGGGTGTGAAGGAGGAGAAGTAGACTAAAAGAACAGGGTTGGAAGGAGGAGAAGTGGGAGGAACAGGGTGTGAAGGAGAAGAAGTGGGAGGGAAGTGGAAGGAACAGAGTGGGAAGGAGGAAAAGTAAGAGGAACAGGGTGGGAAAGAGGAGAAGTAGGCAGGAAGTGGGAGGAACAGGGTGGGAAAGAGGAGAAGTAGGCAGGAAGTGGGAGGAACAGGGTGAGAAGTAGAAGAAGTGGGAGGAACAGGGTGAGAAAGAGAATATGTGGGAGGAACAGGGTGGGAAAGAGTAGAAGTGGGCAGGAATGGGGTGAGAATGAGGAGAAGTAGGCAGGAAGTGGGAGGAACAGGGTAGGAAAGATGACAAGTGGGAGGGAAGCGGGAGGAACAGGGTGGGAAGGAGGAGAAGTGGGCAGGAAGTGGGAGGAATGGGGTGGGAAGGAGGAGAAGTGAGCGGGAAGTGGGAGGAACAAGGTGGGAAGGAGAAATGAGCAGGAAGTGGAAGGAACAGGGTGAGAAGGAGGAGAAGTGGACAGGAAGTCAGAGGAACAGGGTGGGAAGGAGACGTGGGAGGAACAGGGTGGGAAGGAGGAGAAGTGGGCAGGAAGTGGGAGGAACAGGGTGGGAAGGAGGAGAAGTAGGAAGGAAGTGGGAGGAACAGGGTGGTAAAGAGTAGAAGTGGGCAGGAATGGGGTGAGAATGAGGAGAAGTAGGCAGGAAGTGGAAGGAACATGGTGTGAAGGAGGAGAAGTGGGAGGAACAGGGTGGGAAGGAGGAGAAGTAGGTGGGAAATGGGCAGAACAGGGTGTGAAGGAGGAGAAGTAGACTAGAAGAACAGGGTTGGAAGGAGGAGAAGTGGGAGGAACAGGGTGTGAAGGAGAAGAAGTGGGAGGAAAGTGGAAGGAACAGGGTGGGAAGGAGGAGAAGTGGACAGGAAGTCAGAGGAACAGGGTGGGAAGGAGACGTGGGAGGAACAGGGTGGGAAGGAGGAGAAGTGGGCAGGAAGTGGGAGGAACTGGGTGGGAAGGAGGAGAAGTTGGCAGGAAGTGGGAGGAACAGGGTGGGAACAAGGAGAAGTGGGAGGAGCTTCATAGGAGTTAGTCTCTGTCCCTGAAGACCAGGTAATTCACTATAAAAACCTCTTCGGGGCAGATCTGTAGAGTAGCCAGATATGCATATGGTCCATTCTATCTTATGAACAGAAGAAGACAAAAGAAGGGCACTAATATCAAAGTGTTGGTATTGTTAAATGTACCATACACTTACATAGATGATTAGCCAGTGACAGTTCTTCCATCTACCAGCAAATGCCAATAGGGGAATTAGTGCCTGCCCCTGACTGAGCTTCCAAAAAATCTATAACTTGATCCTTAGCTTAAGAATAATAAATGAATTTATTATAAAATATAATAAAAATAGTGAAACATTGTCACTGTCTGTTCATGTCAATGAAGCTTTGCTGCAGCTTTGACCTCAGTGAAAGTTCTGCTCCTAATTTCAATGGAAATGTAATGAATTGCATTAAAAATGCAGGTAGCTGAATGATTTTTAATTTTTTTTTTGTTTTTCAACAGATGTTTCAACTGTTAGCAAGGGATGTTTGTGGAAAAGTAAAAAAAACACCTTGCAATAATACATTTCTAAATAGTGTGCAAAAAACATGAAAAAAACACGTATCTCTTATTTTCCATAAGATTTCACTGCTACAGACTATTAGCATCAGTAGCCTAAGGCAAGACAAAGATGGAACCTCTTCTGGTCCCTAAAGAGCTGTATTCTTTTATGATCCACTTACTTTATAGGGATGCAGAACATGTAATCTCTAGAGATGAACACATGTATTTACCACCTGACACCTCTGGGACCACACATAGCAGATTACAGGGGAATTATTCCCTTGACACAAGTGCCTCTTAAAATGAATGGCTGCCTACTTTTTAACTTTTCATATTCTGCGAGTGCGCGTAAAATGTAAAGTCACATTTTATTTCTCATCTTCACCTATTTTTTTTTTTAAACTTTCATGTCCGTGATGAAGAGCGCTCTCAATTTGTGCGTTTATGGTTAGGGACCCTGAAAACAGAGATAGTGCAAGGGTGTACAATAGTGTGATACAATGGTGGTTGAATGCTCTGCGCAATCTGTTTTTCATTCAGTGTAGAATAGAAGTGCTGACAAGATGTGGCCTCATTTGGCAATTCCAGTCACCAGTCTTGGCTACACACTGATATAATGTAAATAGGTATCACAATGTATGACTACCAGTGGACATCGGAACAAGGCTGCTGAAGCAGCAGTGTATATGTAAATGGTTCTGGGATGACAACGCAACAAGGTTAGGGTATCAGACAGGGAATATATGGTTCTGTGACAACCAGTGGAACAAGGCTGGGGTGTCAGACAGAGAATGTGTGGTTCTTTGACGACCACTGTAACAAGGCTGGAGTGTCAGACAGAGAATATCTGGTTCTGGGATGACAGTGCAACAAGGTTAGGGTATTAGACAGGGAATATATGGTTCTGTGACAACCAGTGGAACAAGGCTGGGGTGACAGACAGGGAACATGTGGTTCTGCGACTACCAGTGGAACAAGGCTGGGGTGACAGACAGGGAATATGTGGTTCTTTGACGACCAGTGGAACAAGGCTGGGGTGTCAGACAGAGTATATGTGGTTCTGTGATGACCAGTGGGACAAGGCTGGGGTGACAGACAGGGAATATGTGGTTCTGTGACGACCAGTGGAACAAGGCTGGGGTGTCAGACAGGCAATATGTGGTTCTGTGACTACCAGTGGAACAAGGCTGGGGTGTCAGACAGAGTATATGTGGTTCTGTGATGACCAGTGGAACAAGGCTGGGGTGTCAGACAGAGAATATGTGGTGACTACCGGTGGACAGCGGCACAGACAGTGTATGTGTGGTACTATGACTACCAGTTGGCAGTGAAACAAGACTGGAGTGTCAAATAGCATATGTGTGGTTCTGTGGCTGCCAGCGGACGGTGGAACAAGGGCAGTGTGTCAGGCAGTGTATATGTGTTTCTGTGGCATGTTAACCTAAGGGATGAGTTCAAACACTATTCTAAGTTGGGGGAGGAGGGGGGTGCTAGAGATAAGCAGTGTTACCTAGAGTGCAAGATATTCCCACTGGGGAAAGCTGATAAAATGAAGAAAAGGATGGGCAATTTGAGTTTACATATTATGTATTTAAAGAATATGGATAGTTAAAAAGTAGGTTGACTGTCACTTAAAAAAAAAAAAAGAAAAAAAAAAATATATATATATCCCTAAATCATACACCTTTAACTCTTACCTTCACTTCAGAGGTGATATTCTGTTGCTGGCACGGACTGACATTGGAGCAGCAAACAGGCGGATATTGGTGATACGTCCTATGATATGTGGAGTTGGTGAAATCCTGGAACCCATTGAATCCACAACACTTGAGCTATAGAGACAGAGAGCGAGAGGAGGTGATCATCTTTATTCTACAATTAGTAGTTACATAAAAAGTAATTGCAGGGCCCTGGTGCAAACATTTCTTTGGGCCCCCAACACAAAAATAGTTTCACAGAGGCATCACTAGAATCTCTTGTATCCTAGGGCGGATGAGACCCTGTTGGATGCTTCTGCCCAGCACAACTGCGCCCCCTGTAGGTCAAGCCTTGTTCAACAGCTTTCATGAGCTGTCACTATCGTTGATCTTACATTTTCTTCTGTCTCTTGATTTTTTGTGTACAGTTTTATTATAAAAAACAGAAATATTGTAGGAACTTTCCTGGTGTGCAAAGCAAGGTTACTCCTACTGCTGGTAGTTGCTCTGTTAAAAAGTTATAACTGTTCAAACTGCCACAAAGTGGTGGAGCTGTTACTGTTACATTCCATGGGGATCTGTAGTCAGTGGCTCACCTCTCCCATAGAATGCAATAGAATTATTGTGTGGAAACCATGTGATACTCTTAAAGGAACATTATTGCTTAAAAACAACTTTGGCGATTTTGAAAGAACATTCAAAATCACCTATATGTTGTTTTAGTTATTTTTTTATTAGAAAACTAGTTTTTGAGTTATTTACAGTTATAGATTATGTGAATTCCTGTTTAGTCCACCAAGGCTCACAATGGATCACTGCCTTCATCAGGGCAGTTTAGTCTGGCAATGGAGCAACTACAGTATGACATTATCTACTTCAGAAGCCTAATCTCCTCAAAAGAAACTTCTTCGGAAGAAGCAAAAATCAAGGCTCACGCAACCTGAGCTATATCCGCTTTATGGGCAGAGAAGGCCAAGGCTTCCTCAGAACATATCTGTAAAGCAACCACTTGGAAGAGCATCCACATCTTCCTGAGGCTTTAGCGGGTCATTCACAAGCAAATGGGTAGGCAACTTTTGATAGAAATGTTCTTCAGTCTGCCTTTACTTTATTCTCTCCCTTAGCTGACTTCTGTTATCTTTCTCAGGCTCGCTACCTGGAGACCATCCTTTTCCTTCATGTTCTCCATAGGTAGCGTACACACTTCCTCCCTTATTCTGTAATCATGTTTTATATTAAACATATTTTCTAAGCATCACAATTGTGTCTGGTCTGGATATGTTCAACACACGAGGGATTGCAGGGAGGGAGGTCCTATCTGGGCCTCTCTCAGGTGTCCTGCCTATGAAATCCATGAAGGAAAAGGAATTGACTAAGAAATTCCTTCTTTTTCCTTATGGTGTAGTTGGACACTATTACTTTGTTTTTGTTACTATAATGCAGTATGATCATTATCAGTGTACACATTTGCAATATAATTATACAGTGCAAAGTGCGCTCATTATCATTACACACTGAAGTGTGCAATGTTTATATAAATTAACTAGTTGAATAGCCCGTTACACGGGCCACAGTGCCATTGCCAGCCGGTCTCCAGGCAGTCATACAGAGTAGAGACTGCCCGCGCCGCAGCAGATACAGAGATGGATGCTCCGAGCCGCGGCACGGGCAATCTCTACTGTGCATGATTTTGTCATTACACATGTTTTAGCGAATTATTATATAGGATAATGCACACTACTCATGTGACCCCTCTCACCTCTTTCATTGTTGCATTCCACACTGTTGTGAGTTCTTTTTCATCCCCAAAATCCTCCTGTAGGTATTTCACAGCCACTTTACCAAGGTGCTCAATGAAGATCTGGGACTAAGGAAAAATACATTCGTTCTTTCAGTCAAAATTCCCTTCTCACTTTCCCTAATGGTTCCTCCTCTCCCTGTATTGTACCTGTGTCCCTCTGTATATTACAGTGTAAGATCTACAGGACATGATTCCCATCTCCCAGTGGTTCCTCCTCTCCCTGTATTGTACCTGTGTCCCTCTGTATATTACAGTGTAAGATCTACAGGACATGATTCCCATCTCCCAGTGGTTCCTCCTCTCCCTGTATTGTACCTGTGTCCCTCTGTATATTACAGTGTAAGATCTACAGGACAGGATTCCCTTCTCCCAGTGGTTCCTCCTCTCCCTGTATTGTACATGTGTCCCTCTGTATATTACAGTGTAAGATCTGCAGGACAGGATTCCCTTCTCCCAGTGGTTCCTCCTCTACCTGTATTGTACCTGTGTCCCTCTGTATATTACAGTGTAAGATCTACAGGACAGGATTCCCTTCTCCCAGTGGTTCCTCCTCTCCCTGTATTGTACCTGTGTCCCTCTGTATATTACTGTGTAAGATTTACAGGACATGATTCCCTTCTCCCAGTGGTTCATCCTCTCCCTGTATTGTACCTGTGTCCCTCTGTATATTACTGTGTAAGATCTACAGGACAGGATTCCCTTCTCCCAGTGATTCCTCCTCTCCCTGTATTGTACCTGTGTCCCTCTGTATATTACAGTGTAAGCTCTACAGGACAGGATTCCCTTCTCCCAGTGGTTCCTCCTCTCCCTGTATTGTACCTGTGTCCCTCTGTATATTACAGTGTAAGATCTACAGGACAGGATTCCCTTCTCCCAGTGGTTCCTCCTCTCCCTGTATTGTACCTGTGTCCCTCTATATATTACAGTGTAAGATCTACAGGACAGGATTCCCTTCTCCCAGTGGTTCCTCCTCTCCCTGTATTGTACCTGTGTCCCTCTGTATATTACAGTGTAATCTCTACACGACAGGATTCCCTTCTCCCAGTGGTTCCTCCTCTCCCTGTATTGTACCTGTGTCCTCTGTATATTACAGTGTAATCTCTACAGGGCAGGATTCCCTTCTCCCAGTGGTTCCTCCTCTCCCTGTATTGTACCTGTGTCCCTCTGTATATTACAGTGTAATCTCCACAGGACAGGATTCCCTTCTCCCAGTGGTTCCCCCTCTCCCTGTATTGTACCTGTGTCCCTCTGTATATTACAGTGTAAGATCTACAGGACAGGATTCCCTTCTCCCAGTGGTTCCCCCTCTCCCTGTATTGTACCTGTGTCCCTCTGTATATTACAGTGTAAGATCTACAGGACAGGATTCCCTTCTCCCAGTGGTTCCACCTCTCCCTGTATTGTACTTGTGTCCTCTGTATATTACAATGTAATCTCTACAGGACAGGATTCCCTTCTCCCAGTGGTTCCTCCTCTCCCTGTATTGTACCTGTGTCCCTCTGTATATTACAGTGTAATCTCTACAGGACAGGATTCCCTTCTCCCAGTGGTCTCTCCTCTCCCTGTATTGTACCTGTGTCCCTCTGTATATTACAGTGTAATCTCTACAGGACAGGATTCCCTTCTCCCAGTGGTCTCTCCTCTCCCTGTATTGTACCTGTGTCCCTCTGTATATTACAGTGTAAGATCTACAGCACAGGATTCCCTTCTCCCAGTGGTTCCTCCTCTCCCTGTACTGTACCTGTGTTCCTCTGTATATTACAGTGTAAGATCTACAGGACAGGATTCCCTTCTCCCAGTGGTTCCTCCTCTCCCTGTATTGTACCTGTGTCCCTCTGTATATTACAGTGTAAGATCTACAGGACAGGATTCCCTTCTCCCAGTGGTTCCTCCTCTCCCTGTATTGTACCTGTGTCCCTCTGTATATTACAGTGTAAGATCTACTGGACAGGATTCCCTTCTCCCAGTGGTTCCTCCTCTCCCTGTACTGTACCTGTGTTCCTCTGTATATTACAGTGTAAGATCTACAGGACAGGATTCCCTTCTCCCAGTGGTTCCTCCTCTCCCTGTATTGTACCTGTGTCCCTCTGTATATTACAGTGTAAGATCTACAGGACAGGATTCCCTTCTCCCAGTGGTTCCTCCTCTCCCTGTATTGTACCTGTGTCCCTCTGTATATTACAGTGTAAGATCTACTGGACAGGATTCCCTTCTCCCAGTGGTTCCTCCTCTCCCTGTATTGTACCTGTGTCCCTCTGTATATTACAGTGTAAGATCTACAGGACAGGATTCCCTTCTCCCAGTGGTTCCTCCTATCCCTGTATTGTACCTGTGTCCCTCTGTATATTACAGTGTAAGATCTACAGGACAGGATTCCCTTCTCCCAGTGGTTCCTCCTCTCCCTGTATTGTACCTGTGTCCCTCTGTATATTACAGTGTAAGATCTACAGGACAGGATTCCCTTCTCCCAGTGGTTCCTCCTCTCCCTGTATTGTACATGTGTCCCTCTGTATATTACAGTGTAAGATCTACTGGACAGGATTCCCTTCTCCCAGTGGTTCCTCCTCTCCCTGTATTGTACCTGTGTCCCTCTGTATATTACAGTGTAAGATCTACAGGACAGGATTCCCTTCTCCCAGTGGTTCCTCCTCTCCCTGTATTGTACCTGTGTCCCTCTGTATATTACAGTGTAATCTCTACACGACAGGATTCCCTTCTCCCAGTGGTTCCTCCTCTCCCTGTATTGTACCTGTGTCCTCTGTATATTACAGTGTAATCTCTACAGGGCAGGATTCCCTTCTCCCAGTGGTTCCTCCTCTCCCTGTATTGTACCTGTGTCCCTCTGTATATTACAGTGTAATCTCCACAGGACAGGATTCCCTTCTCCCAGTGGTTCCCCCTCTCCTTGTATTGTACCTGTGTCCCTCTGTATATTACAGTGTAAGATCTACAGGACAGGATTCCCTTCTCCCAGTGGTTCCCCCTCTCCCTGTATTGTACCTGTGTCCCTCTGTATATTACAGTGTAAGATCTACAGGACAGGATTCCCTTCTCCCAGTGGTTCCACCTCTCCCTGTATTGTACTTGTGTCCTCTGTATATTACAGTGTAATCTCTACAGGACAGGATTCCCTTCTCCCAGTGGTTCCTCCTCTCCCTGTATTGTACCTGTGTCCCTCTGTATATTACAGTGTAAGATCTACAGGACAGGATTCCCTTCTCCCAGTGGTTCCTCCTCTCCCTGTATTGTACATGTGTCCCTCTGTATATTACAGTGTAAGATCTACTGGACAGGATTCCCTTCTCCCAGTGGTTCCTCCTCTCCCTGTATTGTACCTGTGTCCCTCTGTATATTACAGTGTAAGATCTACAGGACAGGATTCCCTTCTCCCAGTGGTTCCTCCTCTCCCTGTATTGTACCTGTGTCCCTCTGTATATTACAGTGTAATCTCTACACGACAGGATTCCCTTCTCCCAGTGGTTCCTCCTCTCCCTGTATTGTACCTGTGTCCTCTGTATATTACAGTGTAATCTCTACAGGGCAGGATTCCCTTCTCCCAGTGGTTCCTCCTCTCCCTGTATTGTACCTGTGTCCCTCTGTATATTACAGTGTAATCTCCACAGGACAGGATTCCCTTCTCCCAGTGGTTCCCCCTCTCCCTGTATTGTACCTGTGTCCCTCTGTATATTACAGTGTAAGATCTACAGGACAGGATTCCCTTCTCCCAGTGGTTCCCCCTCTCCCTGTATTGTACCTGTGTCCCTCTGTATATTACAGTGTAAGATCTACAGGACAGGATTCCCTTCTCCCAGTGGTTCCACCTCTCCCTGTATTGTACTTGTGTCCTCTGTATATTACAGTGTAATCTCTACAGGACAGGATTCCCTTCTCCCAGTGGTTCCTCCTCTCCCTGTATTGTACCTGTGTCCCTCTGTATATTACAGTGTAATCTCTACAGGACAGGATTCCCTTCTCCCAGTGGTCTCTCCTCTCCCTGTATTGTACCTGTGTCCCTCTGTATATTACAGTGTAAGATCTACAGCACAGGATTCCCTTCTCCCAGTGGTTCCTCCTCTCCCTGTACTGTACCTGTGTTCCTCTGTATATTACAGTGTAAGATCTACAGGACAGGATTCCCTTCTCCCAGTGGTTCCTCCTCTCCCTGTATTGTACCTGTGTCCCTCTGTATATTACAGTGTAAGATCTACAGGACAGGATTCCCTTCTCCCAGTGGTTCCTCCTCTCCCTGTATTGTACCTGTGTCCCTCTGTATATTACAGTGTAAGATCTACTGGACAGGATTCCCTTCTCCCAGTGGTTCCTCCTCTCCCTGTACTGTACCTGTGTTCCTCTGTATATTACAGTGTAAGATCTACAGGACAGGATTCCCTTCTCCCAGTGGTTCCTCCTCTCCCTGTATTGTACCTGTGTCCCTCTGTATATTACAGTGTAAGATCTACAGGACAGGATTCCCTTCTCCCAGTGGTTCCTCCTCTCCCTGTATTGTACCTGTGTCCCTCTGTATATTACAGTGTAAGATCTACTGGACAGGATTCCCTTCTCCCAGTGGTTCCTCCTATCCCTGTATTGTACCTGTGTCCCTCTGTATATTACAGTGTAAGATCTACAGGACAGGATTCCCTTCTCCCAGTGGTTCCTCCTATCCCTGTATTGTACCTGTGTCCCTCTGTATATTACAGTGTAAGATCTACAGGACAGGATTCCCTTCTCCCAGTGGTTCCTCCTCTCCCTGTATTGTACCTGTGTCCCTCTGTATATTACAGTGTAAGATCTACAGGACAGGATTCCCTTCTCCCAGTGGTTCCTCCTCTCCCTGTATTGTACATGTGTCCCTCTTTATATTACAGTGTAAGATCTACTGGACAGGATTCCCTTCTCCCAGTGGTTCCTCCTCTCCCTGTATTGTACCTGTGTCCCTCTGTATATTACAGTGTGAGATCTGCAGGACAGGATTCCCTTCTCCCAGTGGTTCCTCCTCTCCCTGTATTGTACCTGTGTCCCTCTGTATATTACAGTGTAAGATCTACAGGACAGGATTCCCTTCTCCCAGTGGTTCCTCCTCTCCCTGTATTGTACCTGTGTCCCTCTGTATATTACAGTGTAAGATCTACAGCACAGGATTCCCTTCTCCCAGTGGTTCCTCCTCTCCCTGTATTGTACCTGTGTCCCTCTGTATATTACAGTGTAAGATCTACAGGACAGGATTCCCTTCTCCCAGTGGTTCCTCCTCTCCCTGTATTGTACATGTGTCCCTCTGTATATTACAGTGTAAGATCTACTGGACAGGATTCCCTTCTCCCAGTGGTTCCTCCTCTCCCTGTATTGTACCTGTGTCCCTCTGTATATTACAGTGTAAGATCTACAGGACAGGATTCCCTTCTCCCAGTGGTTCCTCCTCTCCCTGTATTGTACCTGTGTCCCTCTGTATATTACAGTGTAAGATCTACAGGACAGGATTCCCTTCTCCCAGTGGTTCCCCCTCTCCCTGTATTGTACCTGTGTCCCTCTGTATATTACAGTGTAAGATCTGCAGGACAGGATTCCCTTCTCCCAGTGGTTCCTCCTCTCCCTGTATTGTACCTGTGTCCCTCTGTATATTACAGTGTAAGATCTGCAGGACAGGATTCCCTTCTCCCAGTGGTTCCCCCTCTCCCTGTATTGTACCTGTGTCCCTCTGTATATTACAGTGTAAGATCTACAGGACAGGATTCCCTTCTCCCAGTGGTTCCTCCTCTCCCTGTACTGTACCTGTGTCCCTCTGTATATTACAGTGTAAGATCTACAGGACAGGATTCCCTTCTCCCAGTGGTTCCCCCTCTCCCTATATTGTACCTGTGTCCCTGTGTATATTACAGTGTAAGATCTGCAGGACACGATTCACTTCTCTCAGTGGTTCCTCCTCTCCCTGTATTGTACCTGTGTCCCTCTGTATATTACAGTGTAAGATCTACAGGACAGGATTCCCTTCTCCCAGTGGTTCCTCCTCTCCCTGTATTGTACCTGTGTCTCTCTGTATATTACAGTGTAAGCTCTGCAGGACAGGATTCCCTTCTCCCAGTGGTTCCTCCTCTCCCTGTATTGTACCTGTGTCCCTCTGTATATTACAGTGTAAGATCTACAGGACAGGATTCCCTTCTCCCAGTGGTTCCTCCTCTCCCTGTATTGTACCTGTGTCCCTCTGTATATTACAGTGTAAGATCTGCAGGACAGGATTCCCTTCTCCCAGTAGTTCCTCCTCTCCCTGTATTGTACCTGTGTCCCTCTGTATATTACAGTGTAAGATCTACAGGACAGGATTCCCTTCTCCCAGTGGTTCCCCCTCTCCCTGTATTGTACCTGTGTCCCTCTGTATATTACAGTGTAAGATCTACAGGACAGGATTCCCTTCTCCCAGTGGTTCCTCCTCTCCCTGTACTGTACCTGTGTCCCTCTGTATATTACAGTGTAAGATCTACAGGACAGGATTCCCTTCTCCCAGTGGTTCCCCCTCTCCCTATATTGTACCTGTGTCCCTGTGTATATTACAGTGTAAGATCTGCAGGACACGATTCACTTCTCTCAGTGGTTCCTCCTCTCCCTGTATTGTACCTGTGTCCCTCTGTATATTACAGTGTAAGATCTACAGGACAGGATTCCCTTCTCCCAGTGGTTCCTCCTCTCCCTGTATTGTACCTGTGTCTCTCTGTATATTACAGTGTAAGCTCTGCAGGACAGGATTCCCTTCTCCCAGTGGTTCCTCCTCTCCCTGTATTGTACCTGTGTCCCTCTGTATATTACAGTGTAAGATCTACAGGACAGGATTCCCTTCTCCCAGTGGTTCCTCCTCTCCCTGTATTGTACCTGTGTCCCTCTGTATATTACAGTGTAAGATCTGCAGGACAGGATTCCCTTCTCCCAGTAGTTCCTCCTCTCCCTGTATTGTACCTGTGTCCCTCTGTATATTACAGTGTAAGATCTACAGGACAGGATTCCCTTCTCCCAGTGCTTCCTCCTCTCCCTGTATTGTACCTGTGTTCCTCTGTATATTACAGTGTAAGATCTACAGGACAGGATTCCCTTCTCCCAGTGGTTCCTCCTCTCCCTGTATTGTACCTGTGACCCTCTGTATATTACAGTGTAAGATATACAGGACAGGATTCCCTTCTCCCAGTGGTTCCTCCTCTCCCTGTATTGTACATGTGTCTCTCTGTATATTACAGTGTAAGCTCTGCAGGACAGGATTCCCTTCTCCCAGTGGTGCCCCTTATCTCTATGTATCCGTGTCCCATAGCATAAGCCCTGCAGGACAGGATTCTTACCACAGATGAGAATGCTAAAACTACAACAGCTCCTGCAACCTCCGCAATGAAAATGATTAGGATGATGATGAAGAACTAAAGGAAGAAAGACAGTTTGTTAAAGTCAGAGCTATATGGAACAATAGGAGGAGTTATATGGAACAATAGGAGGAGTTATAGGGAGGGGTTATATGGAGCAATAGGAGGAGTTATAGGGAGGAGTTATATGGAACAATAGGAGGAGTTATAGAGAGGAGTTATATGGAACAATAGGAGGAGTTATAGGGAGGGGTTATATGGAACAATAGGAGGAGTTATATGGAACAATAGGAGGAGTTACAGGGAGGGGTTATATGGAACAATGGGAGGAGTTATATGGAGCAATAGGAGGAGTTATAGGGAGGAGTTATATGGAACAATATGAGGAGTTATAGGGAGGAGTTATATGGAACAATAGGAGGAGTTATAGGGAGGAGTTATATGGAACAATAGGAGGAGTTATAGAGAGGGGTTATATGGAACAATAGGAGGAGTTATATGGAACAATATGAGGAGTTATAGGGAGGAGTTATATGGAACAATAGGAGGAGTTATAGAGAGGGGTTATATGGAACAATAGGAGGAGTTATAGGGAGGAGTTATATGGAGCAATAGGAGGAGTTATAGGGAGGGGTTATATGGAACAATAGGAGGAGTTATAGGGAGGAGTTATATGGAGCAATAGGAGGAGTTATAGGGAGGAGTTATACGGAACAGTAGGAGGAGCTATAGGGAGGAGTTATACGGAACAATAGGAGGAGTTATAGGGAGGGGTTATATGGAACAATAGGAGGAGTTATAGGGAGGAGTTATATGGAGCAATAGGAGGAGTTATACGGAACAGTAGGAGGAGCTATAGGGAGGAGTTATATGGAACAGTAGGAGGAGTTATAGGGAGGAGTTATATGGAACAATAGGAGGAGTTATAGGGAGGGGTTATATGGAACAATAGGAGGAGTTATAGGGAGGAGTTATATGGAATAGTAGAAGGAGATATTGGGAGTATTTATGAAAATCAGTAGGAGAAGTAAAAGGCAGAGTTGTTAGAATGTGGTAGAAACAGTTATAATAAGGCATTATTGAAAGCAATTGGAGGGGTTATGGAGACGGGATATGGAAAGCAGTAAGAGGTGTTATTGGGAGAAGTTATGGGGAGGAGTTATGTAAAGCAGTAGGAGGGGTTATAGAGAGGAAAGCAGTAGTAGTGGGTATGAGGAGGAGTTATGGGGAGGGGTTGTAGAGAGGTGTTATGGAAAGTAGCAGTAGGAGTTCAAGGTAGAAGTGACAGTTGGTTATTTTTACACAGAACTCACCAGCATTAACATGCACCTGCTCTCCTTCACAGCTCCACAGCATCCAAGAAATCCCATGAGGATGAGAAACCCACCAACTGCTATACAGAGGTATCCCACATTCACCACTTGCATGAGCTGCGGTGCTGCCGTGCCCAGGATTTTAAGAAATGACCCTCCATCCACTTTCACCCAGATTCCAATACCCATCACAGTGATGCCCCCCAACTGCAGAGAGGGGAGACAGCCGTTACTGGATTGAGCTTCATGGATTTTATGTTCAAAAGAAATTCTGGAGAAAACCAAATGTACCACAGGAGAGAAATAAAAATTAAGATTGATTTAAATGGGATTGTAACCCCCTGATTGCTCCAAACCGTCTTGCAATGGAAGTATGGGAAATTGCATTTCTCCCATATAGCTCAGTTGGTTTGTTCCAGAAATCCTCTAGTTTTTTTTAAGACTATAGTGTTGTATCTCTTCTTCTTCTCCTCTACTAGCGTCTCTCATATCTTCCATTCCCTTCTTCTCTCATCAACTGTCACTCTGTGCATCTTCTGTGCCCCCTTTTACCCCCTTACCTTCTACTCTCCTCTTCCTTCCCTTTACCTCTTTATTACACAAAACTTTCTTCATCTTTTCATTTACATCTTTACTTCTATTTCATACCCTATTTCTTCTCCCACATGCTCAATTCATTTTCCATAAAATCCTCTTATTAATCTCTCATGTACCTCTCTCACTCCTGTATCTCTTACCTCCCTCTTCCCTTCCTCGCTCACCTCTCTCTCTCTTCCTTTCCTCTCTCACCTCCCTCTTCCCTTCCTCTCCTTCTTCCCTTCCTCTCTCACCTCTCTCTTCTCTTCCTCTCTCACCTCTCTCTTCCCTTCCTCTCCCTCTTCCCTTCCTCTCTCACCTCCCTGTTCCAGTCCTCTCAATCTTCCCTTCCACTCTCATCTCTCTCTTCCCTTCCTCTCCCTCATCCCTTCCTCTCTCACCTCCCTCTTCCCTACCTCTCTCACCTCCGTCTTCCCTTCCTCTCTCACCTCCCTCTTCCCTTCCTCTCTAACCTCCCTCTGTCACTCCTCTCCCTCTTCCCTTCTTCTCTCATCTGCCTCTTCCATTCCTCTCCCTCTTCCATTCCTCTTCCCTTCCTCTCTCATCTCTCTCTTCCCTTCCTCTCTCACCTCCCTCTTCCCTTGCTCTCCTTCTTCCCTTCCTCTCTCACCTCCCTCTCCCCTTCCTCTCCCTCTTCCCTTCCTTTCTAACCTCCCTCTGCCCTTCCTCTCCCTCTTCCCTTCCTCTCTCACTTCCCTCATCCCTTCCTCTCTCACATCCCTCTTCCCTTCCCCTCTCACTTCCCTCTTCCCTTCCTCTCTCACCTCCCTCTTCCCTTCTCCTCTCATCTCCCTCTTCCCTTCCTCTCTCACCTTCCTCTTCCCTTCCTCTCTCACATCCCTCTTCCCTTCCCCTCTCACTTCCCTCTTCCCTTCCTCTCTCACCTCCCTCTTCCCTTCTCCTCTCATCTCCCTCTTCCCTTCCTCTCTCACCTCCCTCTTCCCTTCCTCTCTAACCTCCCTCTGTCACTCCTCTCCCTCTTCCCTTCTTCTCTCACCTGCCTCTTCCATTCCTCTCCCTCTTCCATTCCTCTTCCCTTCCTCTCTCATCTCTCTCTTCCCTTCCTCTCTCACCTCCCTCTTCCCTTCCTCTCCTTCTTCCCTTCCTCTCTCACCTCCCTCTTCCCTTCCTCTCTCACCTCCCTCTCCCTCTTCCCTTCCTTTCTAACCTCCCTATGCCCTTCCTCTTCCCTTCCTCTCTCACTTCCTTCTTCCCTTCATCCATTCCTCTCTCACCTCCCTCTTCCCTTCCCCTCTCAGCTTCCTCTTCCCTTCCTCTCTCATCTTCCTCTTCCCTTCCTCTCTCTATTCCCTTCCTCTCCCTCTTCCCTTCCCTTCCTCTCCCACTTCCCTTCCCCTCTCACCTCCTTCTTCCCTTCCTCTCTCACCTTCCTCCTCCCTTCCTCTCCCTCTTCCCTTCCGCTCTCAGCTCTCTCTTCCCTTCCCTTCCTCTCTTACCTCCCTCTTCTCTTCCTCTCTCACTTCCCTCTTTCCTTCCTCTCTCACCTCACTCTTTTCTCCCTCTCTCATCCCTCTTCCCTTCCTCTCTAACCTCCGTCTGTCTTTCCTCTCCCTCTTCCTTTCCTCTCCCTCTTCCCTTCCTCTCTCACCTCCCTCTTTCATTCCTCTCCCTCTTCCATTCCTCTTCCCTTTCTCTCTCACCTTCCTCTTCCCTACCTCTCCTTCCTCCCTTCCTCTCTCATCTCTCTCTTCCCTTCCTCTCTCACCTCCCTCTTTCATTCCTCTCCCTCTTCCATTCCTCTTCCCTTCATCTCTCTCTTCCCTTCCTCTCTCACCTCCCTCTTCCCTCCATCTCCTTCTTCCCTTCCTCTCTCACCTCCCTCTTCCATTCCTCTCCCTCTTCCCTTCCTTTCTAATCTTCCTCTGCCCTTCCTCTCTCATCTCCCTCTTCCCTTTCCTTCCTCTCCCTCTTCCCTTCCTCTCTCACCTCCCTCTTCCCTTCCTCTCCTTCTTCCCTTCCTCTCTCATCTCTCTCTTCCCTTCCTCTCTCATCTCCCTCTTCCATTCCTCTCCCTCTTCCCTTTCTCTCTTATCTTCCTCTTCCCTTCCTCTCTCACCTCCCTCTTTCATTCATATCCCTCTTCCATTCCTCTTCCCTTCATCTCTCATTTCTCTCTTCCCTTCCTCTCTCACCTCCCTCTTCCCTCCCTCTCCTTCTTCCCTTCCTCTCTCACCTCCCTCTTCCCTCCCTCTCCTTCTTCCCTTCCTCTCTCACCTCCCTCTTCCATTCCTCTCCTTCTTCCCTTCCTCTTTCATCTCTCTCTTCCCTTCCTCTCTCACCACCCTCTTCCATTCTCTCCCTCTTCCCTTCCTTTCTAACCTTCCTCTGCCCTTCCTCTTCCCTTTCTCTCTCATCTCTCTCTTCCCTTTCCTTCCTCTCCCTCTTCACTTCCTCTCTCACCTCCCTCTTTTCTCCCTCTCTCATCCCTCTAAACTTAATCTCTCAAACTCTCACATCCCTCTGCCACCTCTCCTCTCATTCCTCTCTCCTTCTTTCCTCTCTCATTTCTACTTAATGCCACTTTATCTTCCCTCTCTCCTACTTCTCTCTCAATTCTGTCTCCTTTCTCTCATATCCTCCTCTCTCTCCTCTCTAATACTCCTTCCTTTTTCTCTCCCTGTTAAATTAAACCTCTCACATTTTTGTCTCCCACATATTTTAAGTTTTTTCCTTCCATTCCCATGCTCAGACCCCTGAATGTTTCTTCCATCCTCCTATTCCTCTATTTTGCACACTCACACCTTCTTTCCCATTATTCCGGTATTGTAATATTTTTTCATGGGGCACTATCTATGAATGGATATGGGGGTGTAGACAAGCAAGACTTGGGGGTGTATTCATAAGAGGAACTAAGTGTGCTTTGGATGTAGTGGCCCAAGAGCTGAAAATCTGACCCTGTTTCCACCTCTCACTCATCCCCCCTCTAATGCCCATTTCCACATCCTTTCTCACCAGTTCCCACTTCTATCTCATTTTCACACTTTCTCATCCTGGGATGGTCTCCAGTTACAGTCTATGTGGAAATCTGGAGATAAAATCAGTGATGCATTGATCACCTGCAAAAACACATGAGTTGTGAGTCATTGTTTCCTAGAGGGCATTTCACACAGGCAACGTGTTGAGATTGTCACAGAGACACAGCATGCTGCAACTTCCCTCCTACAGCGTGAGAACTCACTACGAATTTGTTGCATGAGTTTCATGAAATCCCATTGGAACCTTGGGTAGATGTGTTCTCCTAACAGATTTGTCACTTCTGTTTATATCGAGAGTCTGAAATGCTGAGAAAACCATGCTATACTGTAGCGTAAAGACTCATCAACATTTCCATTTATTGCAAAAAAAAAGTCAAGCTACAAAAAAAAGGCGTAATACAAAAGTCGTCTGTGTGAAATGTCCCTTGCTCTCCATGCTTTCTCACATCCTCCTCTCATGTTGTCTTATGTATGAAGACAAAAGTATAGCACAGGGGTAGTTAATTATTAGCTGGTTGGGCATGATGGGAACTGTAGTTCCAACAGCTGTAGTTCCAACAATTATTCCGGTGAAGCAGTTCTGAGGCAAACCAACTGTTATAATTGATCAACTCTTACTTTGTACATATGCCTAACTCCCCTCTCTCCTCTCTCAAGGTCTCCCCCTTCTCTGACCCCTCTTACAACCCCCTTATCTCTCACTTTTCCCACTTTCTCTCTCCTTATCTCGTTCTAACCCCATCGCTTTTTTTAAATACTCACAAATATTATCCCGTTGAATACAAACATCATGGTTTTTAGGAATGAAAAGCAGCTCATTTTTATTGCCTAAACAGATGGAAAACAAACATAAAAAGTACCATTATTAATTAGAATTCCAATAAATTCCATAAATGATGTATTTGTATTAGGAGGCGATAAGAGTTAATTGTTCTGATGTCTGTGTATTAGGGGGAGGTGAGAGGTCTGTGTCCTGATGTCAGTGTATTAGGAGAAGGTGAGAGGTAAGTGTACTGATGTCTGTGTATTAGGAGGAGGTGAGAGGTAAGTGTACTGATGTCTGTATATTAGGAGTAGGTGAGAGGTCTATGTCCTGATGTCTGTGTATTAGGAGGAGGCGAGAGGTCTGTGTCCTGATGTCTGTGTATTAGGAGGAGGTGAGAGGTAAGTGTACTGATGTCTGTATATTAGGAGGAGGTGAGAGGTAAGTGTACTGATGTCTGTGTATTAGGAGGAGGTGAGAGGTCTGTGTCCTGATGTCAGTGTATTAGGAGGAGGTGGTGTATGTGTGTGTGTGTGTGTGTCCTGATGTCTGTATATTAGGAGTAGGTGAGAGGTCTATGTCCTGATGTCTGTGTATTAGGAGGAGGTGAGAGGTCTGTGTCCTGATGTCTGTGTATTAGGAGGAGGTGAGAGGTATGTGTCCTGACGTCTGTGTATTAGGAGGAGGTGCGAGGTATGTGTACTGATGTCAGTGTATTAGGAGGAGGGGAGAGGTAAGTGTACTGATATCTGTGTATTAGGAGGAGGTTTTGTGTATGTGTCCTGATGTCTGGTATTAGGAGGAGGTGAGAGGTATGTTTACTGATATCTGTGTATTAGGAGGAGATGAGAGGTATGTGTCCTGATGTCTGTGTATTAGGAGGAGGTGGTGTGTGTGTCCTGATGTCTGTGTATAAGGAGGAGGTGATGTGTGTGTCCTGATGTCTGTGTATAAGGAGGAGGTGAGAGGTATGTGTACTGATGTCTGTGTATTAGGAGGTGAGAGGTCTGTGTCCTGATATCTGTGTATTAGGAAGAGATAAGAGTTATATTTCCTAATGTCTGTGTATTAAGAGGAGATGAGAGGTACATTTAACAATATCTGTGTATTAGGAGCATTATTTAGGTAAGTAAAGGCAGTTAAACTCACAAAATAAAAGAACCTAGCAATTAAACATTTACCAACACGTTTAGCTGTCACATGTATAAAACTCTATCAATATGTAACTTCTCAGGAGCGTTCCGCATCACTGTACAGTGCTACAGAGCATTGCAGACTGACACGGATCATAGCAGAGCGATACAGTGCATTGCACCGCCGTACAGAGCATTACTTATTAATTCAGGGCAGTACAGGCCAAATCATAACAGTACATATGGACACATATCATTGCACAGCAGAGCATTATGTTGTGTTGCAGAGAATTGCAGAGCATTTCAGAATTATTATCCCTAGAAATAACTGTTTCTGTATTTAAATATTTTAAGTGCCCTTTCTGGCACTCAAAGGGTTAAAAAATGTAACAACATTTTAAAAGCGATTGTGTTATTTTTATTTATTTATTGTTTCTATTTTTGTTAATGTGTAACTTTGTATTATAAATGTTTTCCAGAACGTACCTGAAAAACGAGGGAAATGCCAATGTTTTCTCCCTGGTACAACACCTTCAAAATAAATAAATAAATGGGGCACATTTACAAAGGCAAATAATGGACCTACTCTAGGGAAAAGTAGTGCGCTGGACACCTCACTAGCATTCAAAGGGTTAAAAAGCCCATCTGAATCGGTGGGGATTTTGTGAATGCTTGTTCGGTCGCTGCTGTACAGTTAGTTTGGGAAGCAATGTGTTTGGCCCCTAGGATGTAGATGGATGACATTTAGACCATAAAGCACAATTTAAAAAACCAATGGGCCCTTCCCTTCCTAGGACAGGCTGCAGAGCTCAATATGTGGCACAGGGAGCACTAGGAAGTACCAGTCACATTTACCTGGTGTCCACTTTCCCATTCCTCCCAAGTGTCCCTCTTTAGGAGATATTAGTTCTCCATACCTCCCGAGTGTCCCTCTTTAGGAGATATTAGGGCTCCATACCTCCCAAGTGTCCCTCTTTAGGAGATATTAGTTCTCCATACCTCCCAAGTGTCCCTCTTTAGGAGATATTAGGGTCCATACCTCCCAAGTGTCCCTCTTTAGGAGATATTAGGGCTCCATACCTCCCAAGTGTCCCTCTTTAGGAGATATTAGGGTCCATAACTCCCTAGTAACCCTCTTCAGAAGACAGTAGGGTTCCATACCTCCCAAATGACCCTCTTTAGTATATATTAGGGGTCCATACCTCCCAAGTGTCCATCTTTAGGAAATATTAGGGCTCCATACCTCCAGAGTGTCCCTCTTTAGGATATATTACGGCTCCATACCTCTCAAGTATCCCTCTTTATGAGATATTATGGCTCAATACCTCCCATGTGTCCCTGTTTAGGAGATATTATGGCTCTATACCTACCACATGTCCCTCTTTAGGAGATATTAGAGCTCCATACCTCCCGAGTGTCCCTCTTTAGTTGGGACAGTGAATCAAGAGACCTAACTCCATTTGTCCCTCTTTTCCACTGTGATGTCCCTGTGTTTAGGAGATCAGACTGTGTGGTGTGTATCTAAGTGTATCACATTCCTCCGCATCAATAAAACTCACATTAATGTTTGTGTAAACTTCAGTATATTTACTTATAATTTAGTTTGTGTAAATAAAATACTGTGGTCTTGCTCTAAATCATTTATTCATTTACACAAAGAAGTATAATTACGTTATGAAATAACCTAAATATTCTTGGTAGTACATTGCCCACCAGTCACACCCCTAGCAGCACCCCCTTACACAAAAGTGTCCCTCTTTGGCCATTTGAAATGTTGGTAGGTTTGCTTTCAGGGCATGCAGACAATCGTTGCCCAACTAACTTGGTGGATACAGGTAAAAGGCACAGGGAAAGGTATGTACTAATAGACTTTGATGCTAAAATAATGTCAAGGGAGGGTATTTGTGCCTTGAGCAAACCAAAATCTAATGTAATTAATCATAGGAGTCCAACTGCAGCCCGTCTGACCCCAATGTGTAGCTTAACTGATGTTTTAACAGAAATATTGTCATTAACTTGGTCAACGTCAGAAATCGGCCTATAACTGCACCTTTCTACGAATAAAGCTGAATAAGCTTTTTTTTTGTATTGCTTTTCATCACTGTTAAAAAACTACAACATTTCAAATGGCCAAAGAGGGACACTTTTGTTTTAGGGGTGATACTGAGGGTGTGGCTGGTGGGCGGGGCATTACCAAGAATTGATAGGTGATTTCATGACCTACTGACACCTGTTTGAATAACTTAATAAATTATCTAGAGCAAAACCAAGTTATTTTATTTACACAGACTAAATTATAAACACATATACTGAACTTTCATTTGAATTGTATTGCTGTGGATCAATGTGATACACTTCTATACACACCACACAGTCTGATCTCCTACACACAAGGACACCAGGGTGATACACTTCTATACACACCACACAGTCTGATCTCCTAAACACAGGGACACCAGAGTGATACACTTATACACACCACACAGTCTGATCACCTAAACACAGGGACACCAGGGTGATACACTTATATACACATCACACAATCTGATCTCCTAAACACAGGGACACCAGGGTGATACACTTATATACACACCACACAGTCTGATCTCCTAAACACAGGGACACCAGTGTGATACACTTATATACACACCACACAGTCTGATCTCCTAAACACAGGGACACCAGGGTGATACACTTATATACACACCACACAGTCTGATCTCCTAAACACAAGGACACCAGGGTGATACACTTCTATACACACCACACAGTCTGATCTCCTACACACAAGGACACCAGGGTGATACACTTCTATACACACCACACAGTCTGATCTCCTAAACACAGGGACACCAGAGTGATACACTTATACACACCACACAGTCTGATCACCTAAACACAGGGACACCAGGGTGATACACTTCTATACACACCACACAGTCTGATCTCCTAAACACAGGGACACCAGGGTGATACACTTATATACACACCACACAGTCTGATCTCCTACACACAGGGACACCAGGGTGATACACTTATATACACACCACACAGTCTGATCTCCTAAACACAGGGACACCAGGGTGATACACGTATATACACACCACACAGTCTGATCTCCTACACACAGGGACACCAGGGTGATACACTTATATACACACCACACAGTCTGATCTCCTAAACACAGGGACACCAGGGTGATACACTTCTATACACACCACACAGTCTGATCTCCTAAACACAGGGACACCAGGGTGATATACTTCTATACACACCACACAGTCTGATCTCCTAAACACAGGGACACCAGGGTGATACACTTATATACACACCACACAGTCTGATCTCCTAAACACAAGGACACCAGGGTGATACACTTCTATGCACACCACACAGTCTGATCTCCTAAACACAGGGACACCAGGGTGATACACTTCTATACACACCACACAGTCTGATCTCCTAAACACAGGGACACCGGGGTGATACACTTCTATACACACCACACAGTCTGATCTCCTAAACACAGGGACACCAGGATGATACACTTATATACACACACCACACAGTCTGATCTCCTAAACACAGGGACACCAGGGTGATACACTTCTATACACACCTCACAGTCTGATCTCCTAAAAACAGGGACACCAGGGTGGGAAAGAGGGACAGAGGGATTTGGGTCTCAGAGAGGGACTGTCCCTCCTAAAGAGGGACACTTAGGAGGTGTGATTTTCTTATTATTGATATAAGAGTGCAATAAGGCTTGCATGCAATAGAGGATCAGCAAAGTTTTATTAATAAACACATTTATAATGTATGTCTTTTCTTTCTGAGCACAAGGGTGCTGACACTGCTGATGTTGCTTTATTCAAATGTTATCACAGTTCAGACTGTTAGCAGGTCACATTAAAAAATGTCAGTGCATCTGCACCGGTGTTAGCCTCTAATGGTAGTGGCTGCATTTCAGCACATGTACATCGGTGCATGATCGCTGTATGCATACTGGTGCACAATTCTCTCCATTGTTACAACTTTAAGACGGATGGCCAGCCCCTGTGTGATTAGGAAAATGGAGTCCACTTACGCCATTTACCCTATGTATTGCTTAGTTCCTTTACTAAATCACGTCCCAAAGGAAAGCCCTAAATTACACACAAAACTAGGGTGACCACGGGTCCCGGAACGTCCGGGACTGTCCCTTATTTCAGGGACATGTCCCGCGTCCCGGGTCCCCTTCAACCGGGACAATGAAGTGTCCCGGAATGAAGCCAAGCCGCCCTGAATGTCAGCCTGCAAGCGGTGTGTCACATCATGGACGCCGCTTGCAGGCTGACATCCAGGGCGGCAATGCAGCTTACCTGATCTCCTGGAGGTAAGCGCTCTAGTAATACAGAGCGCTGGGAGATGACATCATCTCCCAGCGCTCTGCATTACTGAGCACAGCGCGCGGGAGCTTCAGCTCTGTGCCGGAGGAGGCACAGAGCTCCCTCTTGACACGCCGCTAGACCACCAGGGACTCAAGGTAAGGCAATAGGGTGACCACGTCCCGGAATGGCAGAAGGGAAATGTGGTCACCCTACACAAAACACCCCATTGTACTCCCCTTTCTGTAAGCAGCATTATGTGGATTATTTGGAGTCTACCTATCCTAACCACTTAAAGACCAGGAATTTTGTACACCGGAGGACCAGGGCCATTTTATTTGCAGAGCCAGCACATGTTAGCGATCACATGCACAGGCCTGACAAGAGAGAGAGGTGAAACTGACTGCTCTGTTCTTGGTGCAGTCAGTTTCAGCCTCCCGGCATGATCACAGCACACCGTTAGGCACACTGTCATCATTAAACTCATGATGTGCCAGGACCGTCATTAAGTCCATTAAGGGCCATTGATGGTCCTGGTACATCATTTGTGATAGTTTGCACATCCACAGTCCTTAAGGGGTTAATTCATTGATGCTAAATTCCTTAGCGACTAAACAACATTGTAAATTCACTCCACTGCAACATTCTACAGAGAACTGTAGCCAGCAGCTGACCTCTCCCATAGAATGTAATAGAAAAACCCGAGGGGGCCCATTGTTAAAAATATTACTCAGCAGGAAAATTATCAATTGTTGGACCTCCAGCTGATGGGGTTGCAAGTCCCATCATGGGCAAAAAGCCTTTGTAGTCCCCAAAAGCTGTATGTCCAATAACAGACTACCCCTGGTCTATAATTTCGGTTTTTATCATAATATTCCTGTTCCTTCAAAGTCTAACGCTGGAGAGTTGATTGCACTTATATGTACTAAAGGAACTTGTAAATAAGCACAGATACAGACGCTGAGTTTGCAAGTTTACTCATTGATGATTGCCCTGGGGATTCATACATTGCTCTCAGAGTTCCGCAGAGCATTTCATTGTTACAGAATGCTGCAGAGATCTGTAGGTTAATGAGTATTGAGACTTCTACAGTGAAACGCTCTACAGGTTTTGTTACAATACCCCAGGCTTTCTAGATGAACACACTCAGTATATTTGGTTCCTGCTTGGGTTTTTAAAAGGCAAATTTCTACACACTATTCAAAATCAGCATGTTAGAGTTTACATATTAACTCCTTGGCTGTTAGAGATGTCATCAAAGTATTGTTATTAAAGGGATAGTAATATTTCATTTTATCTTTATTTTTATTTTGTAGGCATTAAAAAAACATGAAGAACGATATGTCTTATCTCTCCATTTATGGTTTGAGAGATATTCACAAGCAAAGTTTCCCCTCCCGCCCCTTTTACCTAGTGTAAGCCTTCTCTTCTCAGATTCCATAGACCAGACAGATAACAGCAGGGGACAATCTTCTTCCTATGAGAACAATGAAAGCCCTGCCCCCCTTGACAAGTTTTTTTCCATTATCTTAATTGAAGATTGTCCCTCTCTACAATCTACCTGGGCACCTCCCTTCTGATCTGGCTGAGCAGTGTTACATCAGTAAAAGGGGAGGGAGGGGGATACTTTGTCATTGAATTACTCTTGTACTACAACTCTGACAGAACTGATATAACACTCTCCAAATTCCAAACACTATGATGATTAATTAGAGCTGATTTTATTATGAAACATTACTATCCATTTAAGTACGGGCTGAGGGGACTGAAACCTCAGAGCTCATGTTTAAAGGTAACATAACACCTAAAAATTTGGTTCTATCATTTCAACCCTTTGATTGCCAGAGGGGAATGCAAAGCATTGCAAAGCAATGCGCTGCGTACCTCTCTGGCACTCAAAGTGTTAAATATTGTGTAACTGCAGCTGGAATCTGCAAAATATAGATATTTTATGTAAGATCCCCAAAATCTAATCCTAAACTAGCATTTTAATGCACATGTATTATCCTGTATAGTTCGGTAAACTGTTTGTGCAGAGGTAAAACAGTTAATGTATTGAGATTAGCACCCAATACTCTCCATTCAGAAAGTCTGTTACCTTATCTCAGTTCATTTAAAGACAACGCAGAACAATCACTTTATAGACACCTATCAAGAATATTATGTTACTAGGAGCCCTAGAAAAAGCAGGAATTGGAGACCCCACAGATCAGGTAAAAAACTAGATTTTAGGCCGCAGAAAAACAAAAAGAGGATTTTTACAGATAAGAGCATGAAGTACAGGGTATTTAAGTGTTTATAACCTCAAATCATCTTGGGTTTTTGTGTTCCTTTACAGCCCTAGGACTTGTGGCCAGATGGGGATATGTAATTCTACTAATGTCCCTACTAGCAATTTGGATGCACCAAGCAGTAATAATATGTTAAAGTGACACTAACATCATTTGACAATTTCAGTGTGTCCTTCTTTAGGAGATGGTAGGGGTCTGTACCTCCAAGTGTCCCTCTTTAGTAGATATTAGGGTTCAATACTTCCCACGTGTTCCTCTTAAGAAGATATTATGGATCCATTCCTCCCAAATGTCCCTCTTTAAGAGATATTAGGGGTCCATACCACACAAGTGTCCCTCTTTTAGGAGATATTAGGGGTATATACCTCCCAAGTGTCCCTCTTTAGGAGATATTAGGGCTCCATACCTCCCAACTGTCCCTTTTTAGGAGATATTAGGGATCTGTACCTCCCAAGTGTCCCTCTTTAGGAGATATTAGGGCTTCATACCTCCCAATGTTCCTCTCTGAGACCCAAATCCTACTGTCCCTCTTTCCCACCCTGGTATATCTGTGTTTAGGAGATCAGACTGTGTGGTCTGTATATAATGTATCACCCTGGTGTCTCTGTGTTTAGGAGATCAGACTGTGTGGTGTGTATAGAAGTGTATCACCCTGGTGTCCCTGTGTTTAGGCGATCAGACTGTGTGGTGTGTATATAAGTGTATCACCCTGGTGTCTCTGTGTTTAGGAGATCAGACTTTGTGGTGTGTATATAAGTGTATCACCCTGATATCCCCGTGTTTAAGAGATCAGACTGTGTGGTGGGTATAAAAGTGTATCACCCTGGTATCCCTGTGTTTAAGAGATCAGACTGTGTGGTGTGCACAGAAGTGTATCACCCTAGTGTCCCTGTGTTTAGAAGATCAGACTGTGTGGTGTGTATATAAGTGTATCACTTTGCTCCACAGCAATAAAACTCACATTAATGTTTGTTTAAACTGTGTGTTTATAAATTAGTCTGTGTAAATAAAATACTCTGCACTTGCTCTAAATCATTTATTCAGTTACATAAAGACTTGTCTATATGTCATAAAATAACCTAAAAATTCTTGGTAATTCTTCTCCCACCAGTTACACCCTCAACAACAAAACCCAAAACAAAAATGTCCCTCTTTGGCCATTTGAAATTTATTCAACACAGACAGTAAGTGTAACAAATACTAATGATCTACTCTGCTCTCTCTCTCCCAAATGCCACTTCTTTTTGCTCCGGTACTCAAATATTTACAATAAATGTAGTCTTAGTAAGTGGAATGCAGAATTTGCCAGCGAAGTCACGCTGGAGTTCGTCTTTAAAGGGATAGTAATGTTTCCTAATAAAAGCAGCTCTAATTAATCATCATAGTATTTGGACTTTGGAGAGTGTTATTTCAATTCTGTCAGAGTTGTAGTTCAAGAGTAATTCAATGACAAAGTATCCCCTCCCGCCCCTTTTACTGATGTAACACTGCTCAGCCACATCAGAAAGGAGGTGCCCAGGTAGACTGCAGAGAGGGACAATCTTCAATTAAGATAAGGGAAAAACCTGAAAAACTTGTCAAGGGGGGCAGGGCTTTCATTGTTCTCATAGGAAGATTGTCCCCTGCTGTTATCTGTCTGGTCTATGGACTGCATTCCACATCTGAGAAGAGATGGCTTACACTAGGTAAAAGGGGCGGGAGGGGAAACTTTGCTTGTGAATATCTCTCAGACCATAAAGGTTTGAGAGATAAGACTTATATCATTCTTCATGTTTTTTAATGCCTACAAAATAAAATAAAGTTAAAACAAAGTATTACTATCCCTTTAAGGCCAGTGGCTGCACATCAGGATATGCATTGCAGGGTATGATTGCTGTAGTGTGTGCCGGCAGACGCATTCCACCATCATAGGACTTTAAAATAAAATAACAATCAAACTGCACTTATATGGATGATTAGAACGGTACAGAGCATTATAAAAAGGTATAATGAATAATCGGATATGCCTTTCTATACTTACATTTCTGTTTCTTTAAAGGGATAGTAATACTTAAAATATAGCAACAAAATATGTTGTAGTGTGATTTCGTTTTCTACGTATACCCATCCTCTTCCTTCTTGACCAACAACTCACTGGTACTTGCACATATCAGCCAGCCAATAGGAATGTCCCCTCACCACCACCACTCTCTCCACTCACTCCCAAGTCACCAGCAGCTTCTACTTTGTGTCCCATTGCAAGCATGCCCTCAACTCACAGTTGCAACAGACTCAGTATCCACCAACCATCCAATGTATGGTCAATTTTATGTGTACTGCGTGTGTACCTCCACTCTCCACTTGTGCCCTGTGCAGCCTTGTTCATATGACAAGCCCTGGTGTTTGAGCCTGATGTCATCACAGCGCTCAAGAGCCTGGCCTTGTCACATAACAAAATAGATCAGGACATTGATTGCTGGGGTAGTAGACAGTGTATGTGTGACACTAGGACTGAGTGTCAGACAGTGTATGTGTGACACTAGGACTGAGTGTCAGACAGTGTATGTGTGACACTAGGACTGAGTGTCAGACAGTGTATGTGTGACACTAGGACTGAGTGTCAGACAGTGTATGCGTGGTTCTGTGACTACCAGTGGACAGTGCAACAAAGCTGGGGTGTCAAACAGTTAATGTGTGCTTCTGTGTATACTGATATGACTGAAGAGCAAAGCTTGGTCGCACAGTGCATAGGGGTCTGTGACTACCAGTGGTGACAGAGAGTGTATGTGTGCGGCTCTGAGACAACCAGTGGAAAAAGAATGGCTGACATACAGTGTATGTGTGGGTATGTGACTACCAGTGGAATAAGACTGGCTGACATACAGCGTATGGATGATATGTGACTACCAGTGGAACAAGGATGGCTGACATACAGTGTATGTGTGGGTACGTGACTACCAGTGGAATAAGACTGGCTGACCTACAGTGTATGTGTGGGTACGAGACTACCAGTGGAATAAGACTGGCTGACATACAGTGTGTGGGAGGATATGTGACTACCAGTGGAACAAGGCTGGCTGACATACAGTGTATGGGTGGATATGTGACTACCAGTGGAACAAGACTGGCTGACATACAGTGTATGGTTGGATATGTGACTACCAGTGGAACAAGACCGGCTGACATACAGTGTATGGGTGGGCATGTGACTACCAGTGGAACAAGACCGGCTGACATACAGTGTGTGGGTGGGCATGTGACTACCAGTGGAACAAGACTGGCTGACATACAGTGTATGGGTGGGCATGTGACTACCAGTGGAACAAGACTGGCTGACATACAGTGTATGGGTGGGCATGTGACTACCAGTGGAACACGACTGGCTGACATACAGTGTATGGATGGATATGTGACTACCAGTGGAACAAGACTGGCTGACATACAGTGTATGGATGGATATGTGACTACCAGTGGAACAAGACTGGCTGACATACAGTGTATGGGTGGGCATGTGACTACCAGTGGAACAAGACTGGCTGACATACAGTGTATGGGTGGGCATGTGACTACCAGTGGAACAAGACTGGCTGACATACAGTGTATGGGTGGATATGTGACTACCAGTGGAACAAGACTGGCTGACATACAGTGTATGGGTGGATATGTGACTACCAGTGGAACAAGACTGGCTGACATACAGTGTATGGTTGGATATGTGACTACCAGTGGAACAAGACTGGCTGACATACAGTGTATGGGTGGGCATGTGACTACCAGTGGAACAAGACTGGCTGACATACAGTGTATGGTTGGATATGTGACTACCAGTGGAACAAGACTGGCTGACATACAGTGTATGGGTGGGCATGTGACTACCAGTGGAACAAGACTGGCTGACATACAGTGTATGGGTGGGCATGTGACTACCAGTGGAACAAGACTGGCTGACATACAGTGTATGGGTGGGCATGTGACTACCAGTGGAACAAGACTGGCTGACATACAGTGTATGGGTGGATATGTGACTACCAGTGGAACAAGACTGGCTGACATACAGTGTATGGGTGGGCATGTGACTACCAGTGGAACAAGACTGGCTGACATACAGTGTACGGTTGGATATGTGACTACCAGTAGAACAAGACTGGCTGACATACAGTGTATGGGTGGGCATGTGACTACCAGTGGAACAAGACTGGCTGACATACAGTGTATGGGTGGGCATGTGACTACCAGTGGAATAAGACTGGCTGACATACAGTGTATGGGTGGGCATGTGATTACCAGTGGAACAAGACTGGCTGACATACAGTGTGTGGGAGGATATGTGACTACCAGTGGAACAAGACTGGCTGACATACAGTGTATGGGTGGATATTTTTTCCTCCCCCCCTTCTCACATGGGTAACACAGTGCTTCTTTTGCTAGTATATAAATATATATATATATAGTTATTATTAGATCTCACAGGCCAATGGCATAAAGTAACACATTTCCATAAATATACATTTCAAATGCAATATTCACATTATTCTCAAAGTCTTCTTCCCTAAGTTGGTGCTTGCAGCTCACTAAAGTGCCAAGGCATCCTGGTTGAAACAATTGACATGAACAAATATGAACTTTCAAATCCTGTTATTAAGTAAATAAATCATGTTAGGAAGACGAGCATCAAACCTCTCTAATGCACACACTCTCCTCTTTCAGCGCCCTCTGTCTTCTACATGATGTAAAGAGGAGACAGAGGGAAGGGAGAGGGAGCAGTAGAAATAAGGGGGCAGAGAGAATCAGGAGGAGAGACTGAGACAATGGGAAAGAGAGTGAGAAGGATAAGAGGAGACAGAGACAGCAAGAAGGATAAGGGGGGACAGAGACAGAAGGATAAGGGGAGACAGAGACAGCGAGAAGGATAAAGGGGGACAGAGACAGAAGGATAAGGGGAGACAGAGACGGTGAGAAGGAGGAAAAGATGCACAGTGAAGCTTAGGGGAGAGACAGATACCATAAGGAGGATAAAAAAATTGTGGAAGAAAGTGAGAAGAAGGAAAAGAGACCATGACAAGGAGGAGAGGAGACAGAAAGAGTGAGAGAGGGGTAGTTTGTATAAAAATGCTTTGCTATTCACAGCACTACAAAGATGAGAAAACTCCAGAATACCAAGAACTGTCTCTTTATTTTGAAGAGTGAAACGCAGTCAGCAGTGACACTGAAGAACAGTGAAAACCAGTGTAACGCGTTTCAGGGAAGCAGCCCTCACTTACAGCCCATGAAGTACACACAGTGTTATATGGAATCCTCTGTCACAATTGTGACTGAGTGCTACCAAACAGGAGAAGGGAAGAGAGACGAGACTGGGGGGGGGGGGGGATAAGGGAACAGAACTGGGGCACAGAGACAGAAGACTGGACAAGTCATGGATAAGTATGGGTTTAACCTCCAAAGTGCTATTAGCATCTGAAAAGTGGGTCACTCACCTGAAAGGTGGTAGCTTGATCCCTGCTGTTTATGTGTCTTTAACTGTGTTCTCTCCTTGTGCCTGTCAGCTTCCCTGATCTCCCCTGGTGACTGAACTGTGATCTGCACCTGAGGTAAACTACTGGGATTTAACTGGGAGGGGAGGGATACAGTGTGTATGTGTCCGTGCATGTGTGCGTGTCTATGTGTGTGTGTGTTTGTTTATATGTGTATCTGTGTGTGTGTTTATCTCTATAGCTGAATGTATATCTATATGTATTTGTGTCTGTGTATGCATGTGAATTCCTTCTAATGAATATGTTTGTGTGCTTTTAGTTACTTTTGTGTGTCTGAGTATGATTGCTCGTATATGTCTGTATGATTGTGTCTACATGTGCGTGTACAAGTATGATTATGCCATACCTCCCAAGTGTCCCTCTTTTAGACCCAAATCCCCCTGTCCCTCTTTCCCACTCTGGTGTCCCTCTTTTTAGGAGATCAGACTGTGTGGTGTGTATATAAGTGTATCACATTGGTGTCCCTGTGTTTAGGAGATCAGACTGTGTGGTGTGTATATAAGTGTATCACCCTGGTGTCCCTGTGTTTAGGGGATCAGACTGTGTGGTGTGTATATAAGTGTATCACCCTGGTGTCCCTGTGTTTAGGAGATCAGACAGTGTGGTGTGTATAGAAGTGTATCACCCTGATGTCCCTGTGTTTAGGAGATCAGACTGTGTGGTGTGTATATAAGTGTATCACCCTGGTGTCCCTGTGTTTAGGAGATCAGACAGTGTGGTGTGTATATAAGTGTATCACCCTGGTGTCCCTGTGTTTAGGAGATCAGACTGTGTGGTGTGTATAGAAGTGTATCACCCTGGTGTCCCTGTGTTTAGGAGATCAGACTGTGTGGTGTGTATATAAGTGTATCACCCTGGTGTCCCTGTGTTTAGGGGATCAGACTGTGTGGTGTGTATATAAGTGTATCACCCTGGTGTCCCTGTGTTTAGGAGATCAGACAGTGTGGTGTGTATAGAAGTGTATCACCCTGATGTCCCTGTGTTTAGGAGATCAGACTGTGTGGTGTGTATATAAGTGTATCACCCTGGTGTCCCTGTGTTTAGGAGATCAGACAGTGTGGTGTGTATATAAGTGTATCACCCTGGTGTCCCTGTGTTTAGGAGATCAGACTGTGTGGTGTGTATAGAAGTGTATCACCCTGGTGTCCCTGTGTTTAGGAGATCAGACTGTGTGGTGTGTATATAAGTGTATCACCCTGGTGTCCCTGTGTTTAGGGGATCAGACTGTGTGGTGTGTATAGAAGTGTATCACCCTGGTGTCCCTGTGTTTAGGAGATCAGACTGTGTGGTGTGTATAGAAGTGTATCACCCTGGTGTCCCTGTGTTTAGGAGATCATGAAGAAGGACTGGGGATAGTCCATAACAATAAAAACAGACACACTATCTTGGGTATGAACAGACGGTTTTATTAAACCAAACATATCAGAAATTACACTTTACTTAAACTCCTTTTGTTGTAAACTCCTATTTCCATAAAAACTTTTCTTCGTTAAACCTGTAAAAACACGCATAACCCCTCCTTTGCATGGCCAATTTAACCGGGCTCATGCTTAACACTTATCTTGCTCATCACTCAGAACCAACCGTTTAACCAATTACCCCAGTTGGGCCATTCCACACTCGGCTCCAACGGGTAACGTCACCTCCCGCGACAAAGTCCGGGGCAACTTTTCCATTGTTTCTCCCCCTACGGAACCATCATCCTTTCTTTTCTCCCATATAAACTTAACTATCCCAATAACAGTAAATTATCACACCGCCATAAGGGCCAATGCCTAATTCCTTAGGCATTGGCCCTCCCCCCCCCCCCAAGGCAACCGCCTGTTCAATACCTTCTAACAAACCTAAGTTGAAAAAATCCAGACCCAGGTCATTCGGGTGAACGCCGTCCCCCTGAAACAACCTATCGGCCTCACCCTCGAAAACCCTGTGGCGCACCGCCACACCCCCAAGCTTCAGCACATATCTGGTAATTTTCCTATTAAGCCTGATCCTACTCTTGTCTAGGGCAATTGGATCCCTTGCCTGCGCCCAAACCCTAAGGGCCACCAACTCTGACCACAGGTAACTAAATCCGGAAACAGCGCAAGCAAGCGATGCAAGTCCCGCTTAATCCTCTCACCCAGACTCCACACGGGGAAAAAACCCAAATCATTACCCCCCAAATGGATAACCAAAACCCTCGGACCTCCACCCTGACACCTAGCAAACTGAACCACGTCCTGCAACAATTGAACCCATCTCATCCCACGACATCCAAACCATGATACCTCCGCCAAAGAGGCGTCCAGGCCCATCTGAAGGCCATTCCTACGAAGGGACGCCCGTTTACTCGCCCAATACACGTAGGAATGCCCGATGATCCACACCTTCAATGGCGAGACACCTAAAAAACAGAAAATATTGACAGGGACCCACCCGAAAATAACATACACCCAAATGTAGTCATAAGCAACCGCCCCCCAGAACAGAGTTAAGGTGCAAGATATACAGATATATACATATATAGTATTTTTTTTTTTTTTTTTTTAATACGTAAGCCCACAGTAGAAAATAACAACAATACACAAACCCACCGAAACCCTCCCCCACACATAAACGTTCCGCTCTGGTCTAACATAAAGCCGGAACCGATCAGATTCCCATCTCCCAATGCGGCGTACGACTTCGTCCGGCAAACCAAGTCTGGATGGCTCCGTCGCCGCCCCAATACGGAAGGAATGCCCCCCAAACTCCGCCACCGGCACGCCCAGGTGCACCAAACAACCATGAAAGACCGCCACAAATTGATACCTCGTCAAAGGCAAGCCGGTGGCGTGAATCAGAAGGGGACCCCCGCCCTCCGGGCGCACTGCCAGAAAATCCCGCAGCAGCAACACCGGACATACATTGGAAAAAGGAATCGCAAACAACGTCACCCACCTCCCATGTCCCATAACGTCCGTTTTGGATCTCCGGATCCGAAACCGAACTTCCCCTTCGCCCAACTGAACATCCTCCCACCCCACTCCACCGGGGGCAGCCTTACTCCGACTAACCAATTCCCCTACCCTCATTGCACCAAAGAAGGCCCAACTGAACGCCAAACGGAACAAACGCCGTTCAAAATCCAACTTACATATCAGTGGAACGACCTCCAGAAGTCGGCACAACAAGGACAGGGAAACAGGCCGCCGAGCGTCAGGAACCCGGCCCCCCCGGCGCATTCCCCTCAAGGCCATGCGCACCCTAAAGTCCTTAGTCACATCCTTCAACCCCCTAAGCCTAAACCCAAAAACCAAACCCGCCAAGCGCCCCGAAATAACAGAAGGCGACAAGCCCTGATCAGCCCATTGCCATATAAGCCACAACACACCCAACAGGCGGCAGGAGTCGTCCGGAAAACCCCCTGCAACTCTCGACAGCTCCAACCACTCATCCCAGGTGTTCGAATACCGCGCCCAAGTGGCCGGTGCCACCGAATTCCGAATCCAAACAGCTACTCCGTCCTGCCAAGGTCCCACAGATACTCCGGGCAGACAGAGCCCTCCTCCTTCGCCGCCGGACACACCAACCGAAACGACTCCATCTGCAAGCGAGAAAGGGCATCAGCCGCAACATTCAGCACCCCTGGCCCATGCCTAGCCCGAAATGACAGATTCAATCGCAGACAAACTAACACCAGGCGTCGCAGCAAACGCAAAACCGGAAGGGACGATGCCGTCAAATTGTTGATCACCTCCACCACCCCCAAATTATCACAATGGAACACCACACATTTGTTCCTAAGTGAATCCCCCCAGAGCTCCATTGCCACGACTATGGGGAACAACTCAAGGAACACCAAATTACGGGTAAGCCCATCATCCACCCACCAGGAAGGCCAAAGACCCACACACCAATCCGAACCCAGAATAGCCCCAAAACCAACCGAACCCGCCGCATCCGTCTGAAGGCCCACCTCATCATTAGAAGACACAGGATCCTGCCATAACGACCTCCCATTAAAGTCCCTCAAGAAACAATCCCAGACCTCCAAATCAGACCGGACCTCCTGCGTCAAACGAATGAAGTGGTGGGGCCTCTGAACCCCCGCCGACAACTGAGCAAGCCGACGATTAAAAACACGCCCCATTGGAAGAATCCGGCAGGCAAAGGTCAATTTGCCCAACAAGGACTGCAGCTGTCGAAGTGTCACTTTTCGCACCTCCAAAAACGCCCGCACCAGATCCCGCAGCTTCCGCACCTTGTCCGCAGGGAGACGACTCTCCATAGCAACGGAATCCAATTCAATACCCAGAAAACACAGACAAGTGACCGGTCCCACCGTCTTATCCGGCGCAAGAGGAACTCCAAAAACCTCTGCCACCCACTGCAACGTCCTCAACAGCCATGCACAAACCGCCGTCCCACCCGGACCGAAACACAAAAAATCGTCGAGGTAGTGAATGATGGCATTAAAGCCAGCCTCCACCCGCACCACACATTCAAGGAACGTGCTGAAGGTCTCAAAAAGCGCACACGAGACGGAACACCCCATCGGCAGGCACAAATCAACGTAGAAATAGCCCTGAAAGAAACAACCCAGCAAATGATGACAAACAGGATGGACAGGGAGGAGCCGAAACGCAGATTCCACATCCACCTTCGCCATCAAAGCCCCTCGACCCGCCGAAGAAACCAAATGGACCGCCTTGTCAAACGAGGCGTAGGAATCCTTGCACACCTCCGGATCAATGTCGTCATTCACCGACCCCCCGAAGGGGAACGATAGATGATGAATCATCCGAAACTTACCCTGCTCCTTCTTGGGCACTACCCCCAAAGGCGACACCCTGAGATTCGGAAACGGAGGGGAAGGAAATGGGCCAGCCATCCGCCCCAATGCCACCTCCCTGTCCAACTTCTCCCGCACCACCGCCGGAAGCTCCCTAGCCGACCTCAAGTTATCCGACACCTGGCAACCCACCCTCTCCCGAAAAGGAATGCGGAAACCCAATGAAAACCCCTCGTCTAACACCGCCGCCGCATCCCGATTAGGGTAACGGGCGAGCCACGGCCGCATGTTGCTTAAGCGGATCGGAGTCGCCCCCTTTTTCAACCCCCCCGCGTTCCAACCGGCGCTTAAAACATTTTGAGACGGGGTGGGCCCCCCCACAATGTGAGCACTCGTGTCGAAATCGACACGTCTGACCGAACTTGCAGGATCCCTCGTTGAATTGCCAGCACACCCCCGGTCTACGGGCAGCGGCTGACACTGCGGGGAGCCCCAACCCCCCGGCGCCCGACAGAAACAACGACAAACCACCCTGAAACGAAGCAGGATGCGTCATGATAGAAAGCCAGAGGCCAATGTCCATTTGGTCCCATGTCATGGAGGGGCGCACCGCCATGCGCTGACGAAATTGTTCGTCATAACGCCACCAAGACAGACCCCCATAAGTGCGACAAGCGCCCCATATGGTGTCCTGATAACAAAAAAGGGACGAACATTTTTGCGGAAAGCGCTCCCCCAAGACACTGGCCAATATGGAAAAAGCCCTAATCCAGTTCCCAAATACCTTGGGAATCTTACTGTACCGCCGCCGCTCCCTATCCTCCTTCTTCCCCTCGTCTTTTTCCTCCTTTTCCACAGGGGCATCCTCAAGAGGAAGCAAAGAGTATATCTCAATATACTCATGTTTCCAAATTTTTTCTTTAACGTCCGCCTTCAAATGAGCACCCAGGGGACCCGACCAACACAAATACAACGCCCCACAAGCCGACGCCGCAACACCTGCTGGAACAGGGGACACAGAGCCCACCCCAGCGTCCCCCACCTTTACACCCAAGGACACATCCGACGAGGAAAAACCAGACCCAAGAGCCCCCACCACCCCCACCCCCGAAGCCCCCAAAGAGGACACCGCCGGGAGGGGTACCCCAGCTTCCCCCCCCTGAACCACTGAAACCCCACCCGGGACCAACCCCGACGGACTCCCCCGTCTCGCCCCTCCCCCCCCGGCCTGCAGATGAGACGCCCATGCCCTAACCGCCCCCTCCTCAACCCCCCCGACCGACCCCCCTGACTGCCGAAGCGTACTGAGCAACCTAGTCAACCCACCCAACACCTCCCCCATGAGCCCACCCGGCCCAACCTCCCCAACTTGAGACCCCACAGTACCTCCCGAGCCGGACCCCAGCTCCGCAGGAGTACGTGCCGCATCCACCGGAATCCTCTGGACATCAGCAGCCTGCTCCCCAGCACTCCGCCTGACTGGCACTGGATCCGCCACCTGCAACTGGACAGAAGAGGAAATCAGCGACCCCACCACTGGCAGAACGCCTGGCGCGCCCCCACCTGACGCCGCAGCCCCTCCAGAGGGCCCGGCTGAACTCCCAGCACTCAGCACCTCCACAGACACAGGGCGGCAGGCCGAATCCCGCAACGACGCCCTCAGGGGCAATAAGGGGCCCCCAGGTGTTCCAGATGCACCCTCTCCACGCTCGCCATGGACCACCACCTCATCGCTCCCCTGTGAGATAGCAGAAGAGCAGACCTCCATCAGCCACCCCACACAGAAACCCCTGCCTCCAGGGTGCGCAGCCAGCCCCAACACCAACAGTTGCCCTCACCTGCCCAGCTGAACTGCGCCTTCCAGAACCGCCACTCTCCGCCTCTGCAAGGGGCCTGCCGCCCCATGAAGCAGCCCGTGCACGGGAAGGCCGCCTCCTGTCCCTGTCTGGACTCCTCTCTGGCCGGGACCGTCTCTCTCCCTCTCTGCCGCGTGACCCACGGACAAGGGGCTCCTTCGTCTGCCTGTTCCCCCGCAGCCCAGATCCACTAGCGGCAGCCGCAATGGGACTCCTGCTCCTCCTCCGGCTCCTCCCACCTTCAGGGCTAAGATGCGCCGGCAGGCGAGCCCGCGTCTTCCTCACGGGCCGCCCAGACACAGCCGGCCCGCTCCCTGAGCCACTCCCGCTCGCACCAGCATTCCTGATCCTCAGCTGCTCCCGCAGCCAGCGACCTCCATCCTCCTCAGCAACCCGCCGCAGTTCTTCCATCAAATCCGCCGACATACCAGGCCAGTAGAGCACTCCGGTCACACTGCTTACTTCCTAGACTGCTTACTTCCTAGACTACCTTACACCTAACTGCTATCACTTCCTTTCCCTACACTACTACCCTATCTCCTACCCCTCCCCTCACCTACCTCACTTCCTACCCTCCCCTTCTTCATGTCTCCCCTCCCTTATTTGTCCGGGGAGTTTCTGACTGTGTGGTGTGTATATAAGTGTATCACCCTGGTGTGCCTGTGTTTAGGAGATCAGACTGTGTGGTGTGTATATAAGTGTATCACCCTGGTGTCCCTGTGTTTAGGAGATCAGACTGTGTGGTGTGTATAGAACTGTATCACCCTGGTATCCCTGTGATTAGGAGATCAGACTGTGTGGTGTGTATATAAGTGTATCACCCTGGTGTCCCTGTGATTAGGAGATCAGACTGTGTGATGTGTATATAAGTGTATCACCCTGGTGTCCCTGTGTTTAGTAGATCAGACTGTGTGGTTTGTATATAAGTGTATCACCCTGGTGTCCCTGTGTTTAAGAGATCAGACTGTGTGGTGTGTATATAAGTGTATCACCCTGGTGTCCCTGTGTTTAGAAGACCAGACTGTGTGGTGTGTATATAAGTGTATCACCCTGGTGTCCCTGTGTTCAGGAGATCAGACAGTGTGGTATATATATAAGTGTATCACCCTGGTGTCCCTGTGTTTAGGAGATCAGACTGTGTGGTGTGTATAGAAGTGTATCGCCCTGGTGTCCCTCTGTTTAGGAAATAAGACTGTGTGGTGTGTATAGAAGTGTATCACAGCACAGGTCTACAGCAATAAAACTCACATTAAGGTTTGTTTAAACATCAGTATATGTGATTATAAATTAGTATGTGTAAATAAAATGCTTTGGTCTTCTTATAAGTAATTTATTTGGTTACACAGTAGGTCATGAAATAGCCTAAAAATTTTCAGTAATGCCCCGTCCACCAGCCCCACCTCCAGTAACATCACCTAAAAAGCAAGTGTCCCTTTTTGGCAATTTGAAATGTTGGTAGGTATGTTATGCGTGTGTCTGTGTATGTGCATGTATGATTTTATGTGTTTGTCTACGTGTGCATATGTGCATGCTTTATTATTTGTGTATGCATGCATATGATTATCTGTGTGTGTATATGTATTTGTACTCATATGTGTGTGTCCACATGTATGAATGACTGTGTGTGCATGATTACGTGTGCATGCATGTGTCTATAATATTATATCTGTGTATATGTACATTAGTATGATTATATGTGTGTGTGCGAGTGAATATGTTAGTATATATGTGTGTGTGTTTGTATATGTGTGTTTGTATATGTGTGTGTGTATGCGTATGAACGAGTGTTTTTGTGTGTGTATGAATAAGTGTGTGTGTTAGTGCGCGCGTGTGTGTGTGTGAGAGAGAGAAGTAGTGTTTCCTTTCTTTCATGATTCAAATGTTGAAGTGTTTTTCCGTTTAATATCTCATTGATTAATCTGACCAAGTGCATAACTGATCAAAACCAAAGTCGCCCTTATACTTACATTTGTCCTGCACCTGCTGGAGGGTCACTTTATGCTAGGAACAAGTACTGTGTAACCTATGACTGTAGCCCATCTACCACATTAGGAGCTGCACTGCTCCCCAAATAATACCAGAAGCTGTCAAGTCAACACAGAACACACAGTGGCGGATGGGCTTAGAAGATCTAGTGGAATAATCATGTAAACTAACTCTGAAGCAGTGCTTTGGGGGCCTGTCCAGCAGCCAGGGGGTTAAAAGCCACAATTAAATCAATGAGAATTTGTATTTGTCCCTTGTGGAGCAGTTAGATTACCAGGTAATTGTTCCTGCTTTTCTCACCAGCCTCACAGTGTATTGTGTTAACGCATTGCTTGACACAATACACCATACACTGTATTATGTAACACACTGCATATCCCTCTGGTACTCAAAGGGTTAAAGCTACACGCAGGGCTGGGTTTCAACTAGGTAGAGTAGACAACTGCGTAGAGCTCCAAATTTTGAAGGGTGGTGCCTCAGCTTTGCTGCCCACACCCACATTCTGAATTGTGGGTGTGGCCACACCAGTCTCAAATGGTTCTGTGCCAGTTTATATATGGCTTTACAGGGAATTTTTTAACCCACTGGATGCTAGAGAAATCTCAAACTCCAAGGGGTTACAGTTTTTTTTTACGTCCTTGCTTGTTATAGGACAAGGATATTTTCTGTGCCAGGAAATAGTGGATGGGACTAGGGGTGGCATCATGTGAGGAGTAGGGGTGTGGCCATGGGTGGAGCTAAGGGGGACCTAGGGTGCCTTGTCTAGGGATGCCTGGAATGCAAATCAGGTCCAGGCTGAGAGAATTGGATTGTGATTTCAGCAAATGCCATTCCCAGAGGAGGAGACGATACTGAAAGCTACCATGGAAATAACATGCTACTTATTTAGTTTTGGTGTCCGCAACTGGAATAATATTGATTGTACTTGTATTTCACTTATGCATGCTGAATCTAATGTACTTAGAAGAACTGGTGCAATTCTGTATCAAATAAACTGTGTTATTGCCGACAAACAAGTATTCTCTAAAACTGCATTGATTTCATTTGGGCTTTTAACCTCTTGAAGAGGGACAGATTTCCTATTAGGAAGAGAAGGCAACTGTCTAGCGCACCAAGTTTTGAGGGGCGGTGCCTCAACTGTGCCGGCCACACTCACATTCTGAATTGAATTATCCAGAGGAATGTCAGTGTCCCATCACCAGTTGTATAACCCTTTACAGGCTATTATTTACCCCTATGGATGCTACAGAGTTGTCCAGCATAAAGCAAATCAATGCATTGGAGCTTTCTCTTGCAACCAATGGATTAAAGGGATAGTAATGTTTCATAATAAAAGCAGCTCTAATTAATCATCATAGTATTTGGACTTTGGAGAGTGTTATTTCAATTCTGTCAGAGTTGTAGTTCCAGGGTAATTCAATGATAAAGTATCCCCCTCCCTCCCCTTTTACTGATGTAACACTGCTCAGCCAGATCAGAAGGGAGGTGCCCAGGTAGACTGCAGAGAGGTACAATCTTCAATTAAGATAAGGGAAAAACTTGAAAAACTTGTCAAGGGGGGCAGGGCTTTCATTGTTCTCATAGGAAGAAGATTGTCCCCTTCTGTTCTCTGTCTGGTCTATGGACTGAATTCCACATCTGAGAAGAGATGGCTTACACTAGGTAAAAGGGGCGGGAGGGGAAACTTTGCTTGTGAATATCTCTCAAACCATAAAGGTTTGTGATATAAGACTTATATCGTTCTTCATGTTTTTTAATGCCTACAAAATAAAATAAAGATAACACAAAGTATTACTATCTCTTTAAAGGGTTGATTTTTGTTTGTTTTTTTTTTGTCCTTGCTTGTTATAAGCTGTGATGCGTGAAGACTGTGAAGTTACATAGACATTATAGGCAATAATTCTGCCATGGGCTTTTCCAGTGAAAGACTAAATTTGCCTACGGCCTTGTAGGCTTTTTATTTGTAATCCACAGGTATATGGTAGTAGAGTAATGTAATAGTGTGTGATGTAGTGTAATTTAAATGTATGTGCCATGTTGGAATCAGGGACCCAGAGTGCCCAGGAAATATAAATTAAGCCCAGCACTCTGCTCCCTGCTGCCAAGTCCAGCTTACAATGTACCCTGTGTTATGTGTCCCTTTGTTAGTGTATTTTCTGTGTTTCCTTGTATTCTCAGCTAACAGCTTTACTGACACAAAAAATGAATGGTTGGGATGTTGACTGATTCCTGGGTAGGAGATGCACTAAGGTGTGATAAACAGGTGATAAAGTGGAGATTTCTACTCCTGGATGATAATCTCTCCTGTGTTATTCTATGAAGTCAATGCACTAAGATTTGTCTAGCTTTAGAGATCTCAGTGCATTGTCTCAATAGAATAACATCAGAACTGGAGAAGTGATATCACTGGAGAGGTCAACTCCACATTATCACCTCTTTATCACACCTTCATAGATAACCCCCAGCTGTGCTTCTTTTAACTGCATGGTTTGAAACGTGGACATTAAAAAACTTCCCCATATTGGTCAACTATGTCACCACTGTTCCAGGCCCTAATTTGGATTCTGATCTTGATAAGGAGTGTCTGGAAATGTATAAAATCAGTTTCAATAAAACCTGTTCTGTTCTACCCTCCTTAAAGGGATAGTAATACTTCGTTTTAACTTTATTTTATTTTGTAGGCATTAAAAAAACATGAAGAATGATATAAGTCTTATCTCTCAAACCTTTATGGTTTATGAGATATTCACAAGCAAAGTTCCCCTCCCCGCCCCTTTTACCTAGTGTAAGCCATCTCTTCTCAAATGTGAGTCTGGTTGTATGACAGTACAGATAACAGAAGGGGACAATTTTCTTTGTATGAAAACAATGAAAGCCCTTCCCCCCTTGACAAGTTTTTCAGCTTTTTCCATTATCTTAATTGAAGATTGTCCCTCTCTGCAGTCTACCTGGGCATCTCTCTTCTGATCTGGTTGAACAGGGAAGGGATACTTTGTTTGTGAATATCTCTTTAACCATAAAGGTTTCAGAGATAAGACATATCATTCTTCATGTTTTTTTAATGCCTACAAAATAAAATAAAGTTAAAACGAAGTATTACTATCCCTTTAACACAAGATTCGGCTGTATTTCTAGTGGGGATTTCAGGATGAGATTTTGCTGATGATTCTCATCCCAGCCACTGCCAGAGCTAAAGCCATTTGCCTCGCCGGTCTACTAGTGAGTGGAGGCCATCTTTTCCTTCCTCCTGCCTGATCCATAGTATGCAGGACAAGAACCCAAAGAGGGTCTTCAATGACTGGGCGATCCTGCTAACCTCCACATTGGCCAATGTTTTTTTCAATGTAGCAGTACATAGAGGATGGGACTGTGGGTGGGGTCAATTGATGTGTGGAATGTGGCTTTGTGTGGAGCTAAAGGCACCTAGATTTCCTTACCTAGGGGCACCCGGGATGTAAATCCAGCCCTGTTCTTGAGTCTCTGAGCATAACGAAGCAATGTGTTTGAGAGTTTTCCAGCATTCAAGAGTTTTTAAGTCCTATTTTATTCACTGGGATTTTGTATGTATCATAGGGTATACTAGGTTTGCTCCAAAATTGCTCCAGTTCATCTTAATGCAACAGCATCATTGTATATGAGTTCAGTGACTGGGAGAGTCATGTCACAACCAGTGGTGTAACTAGTCATTGGGGACCTGCTACAATCATTATTTTGGGCCCCCTATCAGAGAAATATTTTCACAGATGCCCCCTTGCAACTGCATCCTCTGCACTCCCTATAGTTGAATGAATTAATATGTTCATTTATATATCACAAGTATAAACAGCACTTTACAATTTAAGGGTTTAGGCAATATAGGGTTGAAAATTGAAACACTAGAAGTGAGGTCCCTTCCCGAAAGCTTACAACCTAAAGTGGTAATGAGAGACATACAGAGTACATGAGGGCCAAGAGCTGAATACAGTGACAGAGCTCTGGTTGGGATAGAGGACATAAATACAGAAAATAATTTATAAGAGCCTTACTTTTACAAAGTCAGGGCTTTCTAGCATGTATAAGTGTTGATGTGTAATTTTAAGAAGGACTTGAAGACCGTAAGAGAGGTGCAATGGTGCATGGTGGGAAGTAGAGCATTTCACAGATAAGGAGCAATGAGAGGAAGAAGTTCTGATACATGAGAGGGCTGTAGACACAAAAGAAGCTGAGAGAAGATTGTCATTGGCTGATCGTAAAGGGGTAGGATGGATTATAGTAGGACAGTGGTTGTCAACTCCTGTCCTCAGGACCCACTAACAGGCCAGGACTTAGGGATTTCCCTGCTAGAGCAGAGGTCTGGTGATCAGAGGCTCAGTCACATTGATTAACTAACCTGTGCTCTAACAAGGAAATCATCAAATCCTGGCCTATTAGTGGGTCCTGAGGACAGGTGTTGCGAACCACTGTAGTAGGAGATCAGAGTGGAAATGTAGGAATGGGTAGAGGCGAGAAGGGTCTTGAATGAGAGAAGCAACATTTTTTAAGCTATCCGGAGTTTGATAGGCAATCATTGGAGAGATTTGAGGAGAAGGGGGCAGGGACAAACCTAGGTGACAATAAGGACATTTTTGCTGCAGAGTTCTGTATGGATTGAAGTGGATGGAGCTGGAAGGCAGGAAGGCCAGAGAGGAGTAGGCTACAGTAGTCCATAAGGGAAAGGATGAGTGTTTAAGAATTTTAGCTGTAGAGGAAGGGACTGATTTTTCTGTGTAACACAAGAGAAAGCAGCAGGATTTAGCATTGGCATTATGCGGGATGAAGATTAGCTCAGTTTTAGATTTATTGAGTTGAGGTGCCTATGAGTATGAGACAGCCAAGAGGCAATCTGTGACTTTAGATTGAAGTGCAGATAAATAAAGATAGGTGTCATATGCATAGAGGCGATATTTCAGTCCAATGAGATAATGAGATCACAAAGTGTTATTGTGTAAAGAGAACAGAAGCAGTCCTAGAACAGAACTTTGAGGAACACCAACACAGAGGTGAACGGGAAAGGATGAAGAGGTGGCAGTGGAGACACCAAAGGATCGGTCAGTTAGATAAAAGGATAGCCAGTACAGTGCTAAGCTGCGAATTCCTAAGGAGTGACGAATTTGGAGGAGGTGAGCATGACCAACAGTGTCAAAAGCAGCTGAGAGATCAAGCAGGAAAAGTACTGAACAGTGACCTTGTGATTTGGCAATGTGCAGATCATTGACCACTCTTGTGAGAGCAGTTTCAGTGGAGTGAGCAGTGTGAAAGCCAGATTGGAATGGGTCAAGCAGGTTGTGCGTGTTAAGGAAGTCAAGCAGGTGGGAGTAGGCTTGGCATTACAAGAGCTTAAAGGCATAAGGTAGGAGAGAAACCAGTCAATAGCTAAAGAATGCGGTACTGTCAGAGGAATTGTTGTTGAGGATGGGTGTTACCATGGCATTTTTGAAGTCTTCAGGAAAAGTAGCAATAGTATAGGGGGAGTTAAAAATCTATAATAGTATAGGGATTAGTGTGGGATAGAGGGACTGGATGAGGTGAGAGAAAAGTGGATCAAGTGCTCATGTAGTGGAAGGAGAGGAGGATAACAGGTTAGTCAATTCCTCTTCCGTGACTAGTGAAAAAGAGTCCAGAGTGGTAGGAGGGGAACGAGGGAGGCTAGGAGGGTATTTACAAGGGGGGGGGGGATTTTCCCAGATGGAGTCTCCCTTGGCTTTGAAGAATTTGGCAGTCTTTGTGAGAAAAGACAACGGGAGTTAGATTTATGAGTGTTAATTAGTTGAAAACAGTATTGGTTTTTAGCCAGAGACAGAGCAGAGTTAAAGCAATAAAGTTGGAATCTGTAGTGGAGAAAATCTGCCAGAGATTCTGCCTTTCTCCAGAGCTGTTCAGCTGAATAGGTACAGGATCGAAGGAAGCTGTTGACCTTATTAAGCCACAGCCGTGGATTAGTTTTATGGGTGAGTCAGACAGAGAGAGAGGAGCATGTAGGTTCAAAGAGGAGGACAGGACTGACTTGTAGGTTTTGACAAGGCTGTTAGTGTCAGGATTAGTGGCAGTGCACGGCGAGAAACAGAAAGATGTCACTCCACATCATCATAACTCCTGAGACGTTTATTATTAGAATGGTGTTGTCTAAATGGTGTGCGTCAAAAGGGTGACATCAAAATGTTGCCTTTGTGTCAACAGGGCAACATCAAAATGTTGCCCACATCAAAAAGGCGACTTCAAAATGTCACTGTTTATAAAGTCGCTTTGGGACCAGAACGCACATCTCTATCTGTCTGATGTGTGAAGATGACAGCGCACACACTGCACATCTACATCTATAGAGGTAACTTCCTGCTTGTGCAAATCTGTAGCTCCCAGTGCACCGCGAGAGCCAAGCACTGTGGATCTGCCTCCATGGTCACCTCATTCCCCCAGGAACTGCTGCCTTTACCCTGCACTTCTCCCCCGGGCACTGCCTGCCTTTACCCTGCCAGTCTGTCTCCCCAGGCACTGCTTACCTCTTTACCGGGTGCTGCTTTCCTTTACCTTGTGTGTCTCTCCTTGGGCATTGCCTGCCTTTACATCGAGCCTCTTCTGCAGCACAGTACTTTTATCCTGTGTCTCTGAACAGGCACTGTGTGCCAGCGTGCCCTGGTCGGTGGCATGAGACTTGTGCCCAAGGGAAGGGAGGGGAAGGCCACAGAGGAGGTGGCAGGGAGCTACAGAGCTGCAGACATCGTCAATATACTTAGATTGTAAGCTCTACAGGACAGGTTCCTCCTATCCTAGTGTATACTCACCTGGTGTCCTCCTTATAATAATATATATAACCACTTAATTACAGTACTTTGTACTCCATCTATACGAAATGTAAACTGTAAAGTGCTAAGTACATCTGTTGGCTATATAAATAAAAATATAAAAACATACATACATGAACATATCTTCTTTATCCAGATGAATAAAGCACTGTGAATCTTGAATATGATGGGGAAAAAAGCGATGCACTAGGGTAAAACAGTAGCAAATAGTTATCCCTTTGAATGCCAGAGGGGTGCCTAATGCAGAGGTGCAGTCTGGTCCAAAGACGACTTTATAAACTGCAACATACTGACGTTGTGCTTTTTGAGGTGGGAGACATTTTGCTATCCCCCTTTTTATAGGGTCGACATGAAAGCAACGCCGTTCTGACAAGATACCCCTGAGGCCTACCTTACCTGATCTCCGTTTTGTCCTTGGAAGCACTCACCCTTTAACCCTTAGAAAGCCCAGGCAGATCTCCAACTCAAAGGGTTAATGTAATAATAAAAGTGACATATCTGAAGAGTAGGGAAGGATGAAAACCTAATTTTATTTCCCACGGGAAAGTAAGAGATGTTTCTCTTTTCTGTAGCAGTTCCCATGGGAAGGTAAATCAGGTAAAAAACACTGGAAATTGCATGGCTAGAAAATTAAAGGAACACTAACACACCCTAATAATAACACCTCAACTTACCTGACTATGGTAAGGAAAACCTAATGGCCCTTACGGAATTTGTCCTTGTGATTTGTTAAAAGAGATAACCTTTTAAATCAGTCCTGGATGTGATGTCAATGGAGGAGGACATGACGGTTTCTGGCTGATGTTTCACACTGACTGAACCAGGTACAGTTCATGACCATACTTAACCCTTTAAGGATGAGAAAAGTTTGCACACTTTGCACAGTGCATTGCACACACCTCTGATACTTAAAGAGGCAGTGCTTCCTTGATCAAAAAATACATTTTTAATATAGCATTAATGAGCTTGTCCCCGATATTACTAAGTGGACTCACAATTAATTAAAATGCACATATAGGAAATTGTAGAGAAAGCATGAGTCAGTGGGACTGAATGGGATTCCAGTAGCTGAGAGTAAGAGAATTGAGCGCAAACCATTTCTGTGTTGCCATAGCAACATTAAAAGTTTGATAAACATGTTTTAACCCCTCTGGCACTCAAAGGCTTAATATCTTTATGTGATAAGATATGTGAGGAATAGTAAAAACAGATCTGATCCCCCACACACACACACACACGCTTAACATGATACCATTTTTATCTCAAATTTGTCCTAGGAGGCATTGTCCCTTTAAAGGAATAATATGGCCATGTACAGTGAGCAGTGTTTGAGGTCCTCTGGTGCTGCTAGCCAGCTGTCATGTCCGCCTCCATGGGCATAACATCCTGTTCTGATTGAAGATGTTATCTCTTGAACCAAGGAACAAAAGAAAAAAGTCATAGGGTCCATTATGAAGTTCTGGTCACAATAAGGTAAGAGGGGGTTAGTATTAGGAGATGCTAGGGAGGGGGCTTTATTGAGGTGGGGCTGAGAGTGGAAAGGGATACAAGTGTTCAGGTGGTCCTGGGGCGTAGCTGGTGGATGGGGCATTATTGAGACATTATAGATTATTTTTTGACCTACTGACACCTCTATGTGTAACTGAATACATGAATTAGAACAAAACCAAAGTGTTTACTTACACTGGTTTATAAACACATATACTGAAGTTAATACAAACATTAATGTGAATTTTATTTTTGTGGATCAATGTGATACACTTATATACACACCACACAGTCTGATCTCCTAAACACAAGGACACCAGGGTGATGATACACTTATATACACACCACACAGTCTGATCTCCTAAACACAGGAACACCGGGGTGGTACACTTATATACACACCACACAGTGTGATCTCCTAAACACAGGGACACCAGGGTGATACACTTCTATACACACCACACAGTCTGATCTCCTAAACACAGGGACACCGGGGTGAAACATTTATATACACACCACACAGTGTGATCTCCTAAACACAGGGACACCGGGGTGATACACTTATATACACACCACACAGTCTGATCTCCTAAACACATGTACACCAGAGTGATACACTTATATACACACCACACAGTCTGATCTCCTAAACACAGGGACACCGGGGTGGTACACTTATATACACACCACACAGTCTGATCTCCTAAACACAGGGACACCAGGATGATACACTTATATACACACCACACAGTCTGATCTCTTAAACACAGGGACACCAGGGTGATACACTTCTATACACAACACACAGTCTGATCTCCTAAACACAGGGACACCAGGGCGATACACTTATATACACACCACACAGTCTGATCTCCTAAACACAGGGACACCAGGGTGATACACTTATATACACAGCACACAGTCTGATCTCCTAAACACAGGGACACCGGGGTGATACACTTCTATACACACCACACAGTCTGATCTCCTAAACACAGGGACACCAGGGTGATACACTTCTATACACACCACACAGTCTGATCTCCTAAACACAGGGACACCAGGGTGATACACTTATATATAGTGATGATCGAGCACCCCAATGCTCGGGTGTTCGGGTGCTCTGACCGAGCGCCCCCGGAGGCTCGAGTGCTCTGCCGAGCCCCCGAGCCCCATTGAAGTCAATGGGAGGACTCGAGCATTACACCAGGCACCCCCTGCTCTGATGAGGGGAGGGTGCCTGGTCCATAGGAAAAGGGCAGAAAATGATGGAAACACCACAGAAATGGTTCAGGGACAGCATAGGGAGGATGTCTGGATGCATCTTGGACTCCAACGTCGCTGCTGGGAACGATCTTTCGCCCGTAGTACGCCATTTTTACAGACTGACCGTAAAACACACAAAAAGGAAGATAAAAACGACTTTAGGTGAAAAATTGTTACCAAACAGTATTTGCTGTATATTTACTTGTATATCATCTGCAAATTCTGCAAAAAATTTCATCGATTTTTCGGAACTGGGGCCATGATTAAGAGGGAAACGTGCGCAGAGGCAAATTCTGCAAAAAATTTCCTCGATTTTTCGGAACTGGGGCCATGATTAAGAGGGAAACGTGCGCAGAGGCAAATTCTCCCAAAAATTTCCTTGATTTTTCTGAACTGGGGCCATGATTAAGAGGGAAACGTGCGCTGAGCCGACCATCTAAAACATTATGGGTGAGGGTCTGCTGCGGAGCTGACCATCCTAAACATTATATGCGAAGGCCCGCTAGTGAGCTGACGCTATAAAACATTATATGAGAGGGCCCGCTAGAGAGCTGACCCAATAAAACATTATATGAGAAGGCCCGCTGGTGAGCTGACCTATACAAAAATTGTCAAACATCGCCCGCTGGTGAGCTGGCCCTATATAAAAATTATATCACAGGGCCCGCTGGTGAGCTGGCCCTATATAAAAATTATAGCACAGGGCATATGGAAGAGGAGGAGGAGGATGAGAAGATTAAGAGTCAACCATATACCCGTTTTTTGGGTGGAAGGGGTGAATGGGAATACAGAGTATTCCCATCATTGTAAATAACATATATAAAGTGAGTTTATGTTCCCCCAGGGCTTTCCTCCAGTGGAGTGGAGAAGTCAGGGGAAATCCAGGCCTTGTTCATTTTTATAAGTGTCAACCTATCAGCATTGTCGGTGGAAAGGCGGATACGCTTATCTGTTATGATGCCACCAGCAGCACTAAATACCCGCTCAGACAGAACGCTGGCGGCAGGGCAGGCCAGCACCTCCAAGGCGTAGAGTGCCAGTTCATACCACGTGTCCAGCTTGGACACCCAGTAGTTGTAAGGCACAGAGGGATCATTGAGGACGCTGACACGGTCTGCTACGTACTCCTTCACCATCTTCCAAAACTTTTCCCTCCTTGTGACACTAGGCTGCGCATCAGGGTGAGGGTGCTGGCGGGGTGTCATGAAGGTGTCCCACGCCTTGGAGAGTGTTGCCCTGCCTTTGTCGGAACTGCTGTGTGCTCCCCTTTTCTCCCCTTCTCGGTTGGCCAAGGTAGCACGTACTCTGCCGCCAGCGTTGTCAGATGGAAAATTTTGGAGCAATTTTTCGACAAGAACCTTCTGGTATTGCACCATTTTGCTTGTCCTCTCCACCGGAGGAATGAGAGATGAGAAATTTTCTTTGTAGTGGGGGTCCAGAAGGGTGAACACCCAGTAATCCGTGTTGTCTAAAATGCGTATAACGCGTGGGTCACGGGAAAGGCAGCCTAACATAAAGTCAGCCATGTGTGCCAGAGTACCAACAGTCAAGATTTCGCTGTCCTCACCAGGAGGATGACTCTCAATCTCCTCATCCTCTTCCTCCTCTTCTGCCCACCCACGCTGAAGAGATGGAACTAAAGTTCCATGGCTACCCTCTGTAGCGGAGGCAACCGTGTCCTCCTCCTCCTCCAATTGTCGCTGAGAAGACGAAGTGAGGGTGCTCTGGCTATCACCTTGTGTAAGCTCTTCCTCCCGCATTTCCACCTCTTCCACATGCAAAGCGTCAGTTTTAATTGTGAGCAGCGAGCGTTTCAGTAGACACAGAAGTGGGATGGTTACACTGATAATAGCGTTATCGCCGCTCACCATCTGTGTCGATTCCTCAAAATTGCGTAAAACCTCACAGAGGTCTGACATCCATTCCCACTCCTCACTTCTGATTACAGGAAGTTGAACGGAGAGGCGACGACCGTGTAACAGCTGGTACTCCACTACTGTCCTCTGCTGCTCACAAACCCGGGCCAACATGTGGAAGGTGGAGTTCCAGCGCGTGCTCACGTCACACAGCAGCCGGTGAGCTGGCAATTGTAAGCGCTGCTGCAGCTTCAACAGGCCGGCTGAAGCTGTAGATGACTTACGGAAATGTGCACACACGCGGCGCACCTTCGTCAAGAGATCATGCACATTGGGGTAGGTTTTTAGAAATCGCTGAACCACTAAATTAAATACATGCGCTAGGCATGGTACGTGTGTGAGCTTGCCGAGCTCCAAAGCCGCCACCAAGTTACGCCCATTATCACACACAACCATGCCTGGTTGCAGGTTGAGTGGCGAGAGCCACTGCTCGGTCTGGTGACTAATCCCCTGCAACAGCTCTGAGGCCGTGTGCTGTTTGTCCCCAAGGCAGATCAGCTTCAGCACGGCCTGTTGACGCTTCCCCACTGCAGTGCTACACTGCTTCCAGCTACTGGCTGATGGGGGAGTGGCGCTGCGTGTAGAGAATTCGGAGGTGGAAACGGAGGAGGAGGAGCCAATAACGTAGGTGCTGGCGGAAACCCTGATGGAGGTAGGGCCCGCAATCCTCGGCGTGGGTAGCACCCGTGCCATCCCAGGGTCCGAGTCGCTCCCAGCCTCCACGACATTCACCCAGTGTGCCGTCAGGGAAATGTAGCGTCCCTGGCCACAAGCACTTGTCCATGTGTCAGTCGTTAAGTGGACCTTCCCAGTAACTGCGTTGGTCAGGGCACGGGTGATGTTACGGGACACATGGTGGTGTAATGCGGGGATGGCACACCGGGAAAAGTAGTGGCGGCTGGGGACCGCGTACCGAGGGACAGCTGCTGCCATCAGGCTGCGGAAGGACTCAGTGTCCACAAGCCTAAATGGCAGCATTTCGATGGCCAGTAATTTGGAAAGGTGTGAGGTTAGTGCTATGGCCTGTGGGTGGGTGGCTGGGTATTTTCGCTTGCGCTCAAATGCCTGGGGTAACGACATTTGGACGCTGCGCTGGGACAGGGAAGTGGATGTGGTCGCTGATGGTGCTTCAGATGGTACAGGTGCAGGGCGGGAGGTATGCGGGCCTGCGCCTTCGACAGGCGATTGGCCGGCACCGAAAACAGGGGAAGAGGAGGCAGTGGTGTGGCCTGCAGACACAGATGGGCGATCCAGGCGTTCCTCCCACTTATTACAGTGCTTGGATGCCATGTGTCGGATCATGCTGGTGGTGGTGAGGTTTCTAGTGTTCATGCCTCGGCTCATTCTGGTGTGACACAGGTTGCAAACTACAATTCTTTTGTCGTCCGCACTTTCCTTAAAAAAACGCCATACCGCGGAACACCTACCCCTTGGCAAGGGAGATTTACGCAAGGGGGTGCTCCGTGGAACATTTGCGGGCCGGTTTGGTGCGGTCCGCCTTCTTTCTGTAGCCACACCACTGCCTCTTCCAGCCTGTTGCGGTGCTGCAGATGGCTCACCCTCAGGACTGCTGTCATCGCTCGGCTCTACACCTTCCCAGGTGGGGTCAGTCACCTCATCGTCCACCAAGTCCTCCTCCACTTCCTCACTCTGATCATCCTCCTCATGTCTTGATCCCACCACATACTCAGTCATTGACAACTGTATAACATCCTCCTCAACAAGGTCTTGAGACAATAATAGTGGTTGATTTAATGGCAACTGTGTCTCATCATCATCATCATCATCCACTACTTCCTTTGACCTTAAATGCCGTTCACATCTGTCATCTTCTTGTGATTGGGTACCCTCTAGAGGTTGTGAATCAGGGCATAAGATGTCATGTTCCTCTGCAAGCGTGCTTGGAGAGAGGGTCAAATGAAGGATTGGTGATGAGACGAGCTCCTCACTATATCCCAGTGTGGGATCACTTCTTTGACCAGACCGTGTATGGTGGGAGGAAGGATGATCAGAGTGAGGATTATGTTAACCAGACTCTTGGCTACTGAGAGTGGACTTGGTGGAAGACAGGGTGGTGCTTAACCGACTGGAAGCAGTATCAGCTGACATCCAACCGACCACCTGTTCGCAGTGGTCGGACCTCGAGAGTGATGTCCTGCGACGCCCTGTAAAATTAGACATGAAGCTAGGTATGGTGGATGTCTTTCTTTCTTGTGCTCTGGCACCAGGCACAGTTTCTCCGCGTCCTGACCCGCGCCCTGAACTATCAGGATCACGTCCACTTCCCCGTCCCTTTTTACCCGCCTTCTTCGTCTTACACGGAATATGTGACTTTGATATTTTACTTTGAAGACTTAACAGTATTTCTTCCTATTCTGCAACTGTGCAGAGTACACAGAATAGGCTGCTAAACTGCGGTGACGCACACTGAATGGAATATGTGACTTTGATATTTTACTTTGAAGACTTAACAGTATTTCTTCCTATTCTGCAACTGTGCAGAGTACACAGAATAGGCTGCTAAACTGCGGTGACGCACACTGAATGGAATATGTGACTTTGATATTTTACTTTGAAGACTTAACAGTATTTCTTCCTATTCTGCAACTGTGCAGAGTACACAGAATAGGCTGCTAAACTGCGGTGACGCACACTGAATGGAATATGTGACTTTGATATTTGAGTTTGAAGACTTAACAGTATTTCTTCCTATTCTGCAACTGTGCAGAGTACACAGAATAGGCTGCTAAACTGCGGTGACGCACACTGAATGGAATATGTGACTTTGATATTTGAGTTTGAAGACTTAACAGTATTTCTTCCTATTCTGCAACTGTGCAGAGTACACAGAATAGGCTGCTAAACTGCGGCGAAGCACACTGAATGGAATATGTGACTTTGATATTTTACTTTGAAGACTTAACAGTATTTCTTCCTATTCTGCAACTGTGCAGAGTACACAGAATAGGCTGCTAAACTGCGGTGACGCACACTGAATGGAATATGTGACTTTGATATTTTACTTTGAAGACTTAACAGTATTTCTTCCTATTCTGCAACTGTGCAGAGTACACAGAATAGGCTGCTAAACTGTGGTGACGCACACTGAATGGAATATGTGACTTTGATATTTGAGTTTGAAGACTTAACAGTATTTCTTCCTATTCTGCAACTGTGCAGAGTACACAGAATAGGCTGCTAAACTGCGGTGATGCACACTGAATGGAATATGTGACTTTGATATTTTACTTTGAAGACTTAACAGTATTTCTTCCTATTCTGCAACTGTGCAGAGTACACAGAATAGGCTGCTAAACTGCGGTGACGCACACTGAATGGAATATGTGACTTTGATATTTTACTTTGAAGACTTAACAGTATTTCTTCCTATTCTGCAACTGTGCAGAGTACACAGAATAGGCTGCTAAACTGCGGTGACGCACACTGAATGGAATATGTGACTTTGATATTTGAGTTTGAAGACTTAACAGTATTTCTTCCTATTCTGCAACTGTGCAGAGTACACAGAATAGGCTGCTAAACTGCGGTGACGCACACTGAATGGAATATGTGACTTTGATATTTTACTTTGAAGACTTAACAGTATTTCTTCCTATTCTGCAACTGTGCAGAGTACACAGAATAGGCTGCTAAACTGCGGTGACGCACACTGAATGGAATATGTGACTTTGATATTTGAGTTTGAAGACTTAACAGTATTTCTTCCTATTCTGCAACTGTGCAGAGTACACAGAATAGGCTGCTAAACTGCGGTGACGCACACTGAATGGAATATGTGACTTTGATATTTTACTTTGAAGACTTAACAGTATTTCTTCCTATTCTGCAACTGTGCAGAGTACACAGAATAGGCTGCTAAACTGCGGTGACGCACACTGAATGGAATATGTGACTTTGATATTTGAGTTTGAAGACTTAACAGTATTTCTTCCTATTCTGCAACTGTGCAGAGTACACAGAATAGGCTGCTAAACTGCGGTGACGCACACTGAATGGAATATGTGACTTTGATATTTGAGTTTGAAGACTTAACAGTATTTCTTCCTATTCTGCAACTGTGCAGAGTACACAGAATAGGCTGCTAAACTGCGGTGACGCACACTGAATGGAATATGTGACTTTGATATTTGAGTTTGAAGACTTAACAGTATTTCTTCCTATTCTGCAACTGTGCAGAGTACACAGAATAGGCTGCTAAACTGCGGCGAAGCACACTGAATGGAATATGTGACTTTGATATTTTAATTTGAAGACTTAACAGTATTTCTTCCTATTCTGCAACTGTGCAGAGTACACAGAATAGGCTGCTAAACTGCGGTGACGCACACTGAATGGAATATGTGACTTTGATATTTTACTTTGAAGACTTAACAGTATTTCTTCCTATTCTGCAACTGTGCAGAGTACACAGAATAGGCTGCTAAACTGCGGTGACGCACACTGAATGGAATATGTGACTTTGATATTTTACTTTGAAGACTTAACAGTATTTCTTCCTATTCTGCAACTGTGCAGAGTACACAGAATAGGCTGCTAAACTGCGGCGAAGCACACTGAATGGAATATGTGACTTTGATATTTTACTTTGAAGACTTAACAGTATTTCTTCCTATTCTGCAACTGTGCAGAGTACACAGAATAGGCTGCTAAACTGCGGCGAAGCACACTGAATGGAATATGTGACTTTGATATTTTAGTTTGAAGACTTAACAGTATTTCTTCCTATTCTGCAACTCTGCACAGTACACAGAATGTGCTGCTAAACTGCGGCGAAGCACACTGAATGGAATATGTGACTTTGATATTTTAGTTTGAAGACTTAACAGTATTTCTTCCTATTCTGCAACTCTGCACAGTACACAGAATGTGCTGCTAAACTGCGGCGAAGCACACTGAATGGAATATGTGACTTTGATATTTTAGTTTGAAGACTTAACAGTATTTCTTCCTATTCTGCAACTCTGCACAGTACACAGAATGTGCTGCTAAACTGCGGCGACGCACACTGAATGGAATATGTGACTTTGATATTTTAGTTTGAAGACTTAACAGAATGTGCTCTAATCTGCAACTTTGCACACTAAACAGAATGTTCTCTAATCTGCAACTTTGCACACTAAACAGAATGTGCTCTAATCTGCAACTTTGCACACTAAACAGAATGTGCTCTAATCTGCAACTTTGCACACTAAACAGAATGTGCTCTAATCTGCAACTTTGCACACTAAACAGAATATATGAAATTTTTCCCCCCACACAAAATAACCTGCTGCCCCCACACACAGTAGTCCTAAAAAGGACTTTTGGTTCTTTTTTTTTCACAAATTTGCTTTTTTTCTCCCTACACTGACTTTCCCTTCCTATCCTCATCTCTCCCTGGTTAAGACTGAGCCGAACTTGCTGGTCAGGTGCTATACAGCACCCGACCTTGGGTTCTGGCCAGCCAATCAGTGTAATGCCAGCAGCCAACATGGCTGCTGGCATTACACTGATGTCAGAGCCTCCCTGCACGTTTATTGGCTGCGCAGCAGCCGCAAAACGTGCGGGGAGGAGACCCGAACATGGCGGGCGAGCACATGCGGTACTCGTACGAGTACCGCCATGTGCCGAGCAGAGCGATGCTCGAGCCGATCCGAGCATCGGCCGAGCATGCTCGCTCAACACTAGTGGCCATCTTATTCCCATATTATCCAAACAGTCTTCTCCTCCATACCCTGTGTAAGATTAACTTTTAAGCTGTTTTTGACATAAATGGCAACCCCTCCTCCTTTTCTGCCATACCTGTCCTTTCTAATTAGAGGGTACCCTGGTATTTCTACATCCCAGTAATTTTTTTCATTGTACCAGGTCTCGGTAATCCCCACGAAGTCCACATCTTCACTAGTTATTATTGCATTGAGTTCAGGGATCTTATTCCCTAAACTGTGGGCATTTGTACACATGGCCCGAAGTCTACTGTTTTTTTTTACCTATGTGCCACAGACATACCTTGATCAAATTCATCTGTGCAATGCTGTGGGGGGCAATTGGTTTTATCCTGTATCATTCCATCGCCCCCCTCTACTAGTTTAAATACCTGGTAACAAAACCTCTGAATTGCTTGCTGAGAACCTCTGTTCCCTATTAAGAAAGATGCAAACCATCCGTTTTGTACAATTCCTTGTTACACCAAATAGTGTTGGTGTATAGCCATGAATTAAAGGGATAGTAACCTTGAAAAAAAAGTATAGGTGAATTTATAAGTACAATTAAAACATACTTACTGCCCTCATTCCCATCTCTCAAACCGTAATGGTTTGAGAGATGTAATAAAATAAAGGTCTCCGCTCCCTCCCACTTCTCATGTGTCCGCTGTATAGCGGACGTCATGAGTTCCTGCTTCCTGCAAGCAGACGTTGTAGACCATTTCGATGAAGTAATTCTAGTTAGATATCCCAATGTCAGCACTCCTGAAGAGCCGCCTAAAGTCGGTCGACTGGATTCTGCCTCTGACAACTTTACAAGTCGTCAGGCAGAAAGGGGAGGGAACGGAGGTCTTTATTTTCTTATATCTCTCAAACCATAAAGGTTTGAGAGATGGGAATGAGGGCAGTAAGTATGTTTTCGCCTGTACTTTTTTTTCGAGGTTACTATCCCTTTAAAATATCTAATTCCCTGCATCCTACCATCATCTTCCTTATACCCTGGCAGAACCTCTGAGGCAGTGGTACTTGTTCTTTTGTATCTATGTGGAGCTCACAGACATTTTGAAGATTTCATCATTCAAATTATCAATCTCCTGCTGTAAAATAGAAAATTGCTGACAAATTGGACAACTTCTGAACATCCAAAAGATTTCCTGGGGGAGAAAAGCAAAACATCCATTGTACTGCAACATGCCTGACATGTTCACAGCACTAATGCAATCAGGGGACAAACAGTAAAATACCTTCAGATTTTGCAGTTGTTTTCTGACTTTAATCACCACAGATCACCTCCAGATCATCTCCAGAATATCTCCTTGTACACTTACAATTGCTGCACTTGCATTTGCTGTGCTGCCCAGCTATTAATTAGCACAGCTAATAACAAACCTGCTTTTACACGCAGAAGGCATTTGCCCCCCCAGTCTTGTTCCCATGCCCAATGGTAGCCATAGAACCTCATATACACTGCTTGGCCCCAGACTTGTTCCCTTGCCCACTGGTAGCCACAGATCCCCATGTACACTGTCTGACCCTCTGCAGCCTTGTCCCCTTGCCCACTGCTAGCCACAAATCTCTATGGGGGTGTCATGAAGTGTATGCAGAGCTAACACACAAAGGTGTTGTTCAACATGGTGCCCAACGTTCTATATGTCAGACATGCTGCCCCCCTCTTGTTCAATTCAACATACACTGTCCCCTTCTTTCTTACACTGCCCCACTTCTGAAATCCGACATACACTGTCCCACTCCCACTTACACCACACCCCCCTTCTGGAATCCGACATACACTGCCCCCCAACATACATTGCCCCCCCTGACATACTACTGCCCCCTTATTCAATCCCACATGTAGTCCACAGTTAACCCTTTGAGTACCATGCAGGTACGCAACACATTTCTTTGCATTGCTTTGTAATGCATTTGAGTACCCCTTTGTTACTCAAAGGTTAATAGGCAAGGTATGGTACTGTAAAAATAGAAATCAGGCCTCACTAGGTGATTGATTCATTCATGAAAAGTGAGGCGCTTTTCTTGAATGAATGAATGAACCAAATGACCGGGTTCACTACTGGGAGTCCTACTTGACTCGGCTATTACAGAACAAGCAGCTGGCTGGAGTAGGGAGAAAAGACAGGCAGCAAATGCTTTCTTTGTCATCCCATTGATCAGCTATCTTGCCAAGGGGGCATCAGGAGGGGTCTTGATGCCCCCCGCGAGGTCGCATACCTTGCCTATTAACCCTTTGAGTACCAGAGGATATGCATAAGCATTGCAAAGCAATGTGTTGCGTACATCTCTGGCACTCAAAAGTTTAACTGTGGACTACATGTGGGACTGAATAAGGGGGCAGCATGTCGGATTCAACAAGGTGGAGTAGTATGTCAGAGGGGGTGCAGTGTTTGTCGGGGGGGACAGTGTACGTCAGATTCCAGAAGGGGGGGACAGTGTAAGTCGGAGGGGGACAGTGTATGTTGAATTTCTGCATGTTGTGCAGCATTAAGAACAACACCTTTGTGTGTTAGCCCCACATACACTGCCTGACACCCCCAGCCTTCTTCCCTTGCTCAGGCAATGCCCATGGCTGCAGAGGGTCAGACATTGTACATGGGGATCCTTGGCTACCAGTGGGCAAGGGAACAAGTCTGGGGGCCAAGCAGTGTATATGGGGTTCTATGACTACCACTGGGCAGGAGAACAAGGCTGGGGGCAAATGGTAGCCACAAATCCCCATAGATGATGACCCCCAGACTTGTTCCCTTGGAAGTGCACAACATGTATCATATATGATACAGAACTAAGGGGATAACTGTGTAGTGCTTGGTGTAATTTTTAATGTATAGAGTGCCACAGGGGTGAACAATACATATCCCTGTGACACTCAAAGGTATACGGGAGTGATGCTGTCCGTGGTGCTGAAAGCATTCTGTTTACTAGGCCAGTGGGGAAGCAGAGAGAATGCTCTTCAACTTCAGAATCCCTTCCACATTGACAGTTCACAACCCTCCCTGCTACTAATTGATTGAGGGCTGTTACTGCATAGGAAGGTACAGGGAGATCCAAACTTCACCAGCCTCATGTAGGTGAATTTGAGACTGTGAATTGCGACAGCAGAGGCTGCTTTTGCAGTTTAGTGAATGTGTCGAAATGTCACATTAACATCTCAACACACCCCTTTGCATATGATAATGGCTCATTATCTTGCATTTCCATGGAAATGAGTCATTATGCTTCATTTCCATATGGAAATAGGCCATTGTCGATGTGATGTGGGAAAATTTGTAAACCTGTCAGATGGATGTCGATGTAGGCAGATTTTTGTTGGACTGATGGTGATGTGATGTCGTATACACATAGATGTGCCTTCAACATTACTCCAACAGGACATCGACATTTTCAGCCCTCTTCTAACTTTAGTGAATATAGGCCAATGCGTTGGACACCTCTCTGGCACTCAAAGAGTTATATGGTTAATTATAAAATGTTATGGGGAAGTGCAGTTCATCTGTATATGATGACAATATGAAACTGCCCAAAATTAAATAAAAGGAAGTAGCTGTGTTTATTTCTCGGAAAAGGCAGAAATCTAAATTGCTTGTGACTATGCCTCTGGATTTTATTCTACAGTGAACCTGAAGATTTGTTCTGTGTAAGTGTGAACCATGAGGTTCCAGCGAACTCCAACTCCTCTGGACCATTCAGATGCACCAGAAAAACCCAACTCATCCAACTCATGGTTAAGGCGGAACTATCACCAAAAATAAAAATTGTCCAATGGGTTTTAACCTTTAAAACAACATTAAAAGGATAGTAATGTTTCCCAATAAAAGCAGCTCCAATTAATCTTCATAGTAATTGGGTCATGGAGAGTGTTATTTCAATACTGTCAGAGTTGTAGTTCAAGAGTAATTCAATGACAAAGTATCCCCCTCCTGCCCCTTTTACTGATGTAACACTGCTCAGCCAGAGCAGAAGGGAGGTGCCCAGGTAGATTGCAGAGAGGGACAATCTTCAATTAAGATAAGGGAAAAAGCTGAAAAACTTGTCAAGGGGGCAGGGCTTTCATTGCTCTCATAGGAAGAAGGTTGTCCCCTGCTGTTATCAGTCTGGTCTATGGACTGGATTCCACACCTGAGAAGAGATGGCTTACACTAGGTAAAAGGGGCGGGAGGGGAAACTTTGCTTGTGAATATCTCTCAAACCAAAAAGGTTTGAGAGATAAGACTTATATCATTCTTCATGTTTTTTTAATGCCTACAAAATAAAATAAAGATAAAACAAAGTATTACTATCCCTTTAACGCTGTGTGTCTTTTTTTTTACAAATCCCCTAGTAGCGTAGATATGCACCCTTCAACATCGGGTACTTCAGTGTTCTACGGGACCCTGTACCATCTGAGGACTTCCCAGCTGCCCCAGGGAGTGCGTTCACGCTCCCCCTCATAGCTTTTTTTTGTGGGCTAACGTTACAGCAAACTCCGTTTACAATGCTATTGAGGTTACAACCTATACTACAACTATATACCTCCTCAGTAGCATGGTAAACGGAGTTTTCTGTAACGTTATCCCACAAAAAAACAGCTACGAAGGGGAGTGTGAACACGCTCCCTGAGGCAGCTGGGAAGTCCTCAGACGTCATGCAGGACATACAGGGTCCCGTAGAATGCGTAAGTGCCCGATGTTGAAGGTAAATATCTCTGCTACTAGGGGATTTGTAAAAAAGAGACACACAGCGTTAATGTTGCTTTAAAGGTTAAAACCCATGGGACAATTTTTATTTTTGGTGATAGTTCCGCTTTAAGTTCATGCATGGACTGCTCTGGTTCTAGGTAAGGAGGACAGGACCGCAGGACATAATAGAACAATGGAAGAATTTGGATGGACACCCTGACAGGACACAAACAGCACAGTAGCACACACATGACTATTCGCCTTCCACCCACCCCAACCAGATTCTTTAACTCCTTAAGGACCAGCAGTCCAGGAAAGTTACCTTCTCTTAAGGACCGCTTTCATCCTTTCGGATGAGCAGGTAGACGTGACCTATTATGCGTACCGGCGCGCTGTGATGGGTTCTGAGGGAGACAGCTCCTGTTTTGGAGAGGTCCATTTCAGACCCCGTAAGTTACACCTACCACCTCCCAGAGAAGCAATGTAAGTAAAATGTACATGACATGCTATGACAGTCACCGGTTCTTAAAGGGATAGTAATGTTTCATAATAAAAGCATCTCTAATTAATCATCATAGTATTTGGACTTTGGAGAGTGTTATTTCAATTCTGTCAGAGTTGTAGTTCAAGAGTAAATCAATGACAATGACATGAAGAACAATAAAAGTCTTATCTCTCAAACCTTTATGGTTTGAGAGATATTCACAAGCAAAGTTTCCCCTCCTGCCCCTTTTACCTAGTGTAAGCCATCTCTTCTCAGATGTGGAATCCAGTCCATAGACCAGAGAGATAACAGAAGGGGACAATCTTCTTTCTATGAAAACAATGAAAGCCCTTCCCCCCTGTCAGGCCACCCGTCGGCGACCCGGTCTTACCTCCCGCAGTGCCCGGGCTCGCATTGGAACTCGGCTCCGGTCCCCTGCTGAGAAGCCGTGGCGGCCGCCACGCCGGGTCCCCTCTGACTCCCTGCGGACCGGCGTCCGCTCTGATCCAGCAGGCAGCCCTGTCAGACGCAAACACACCCGCCCTTCCTTGTGTGCGCGTCTCAAACAAGGGTCTGGGATTTCCCGGGCGTTGCCATGGCAACGCGGCGCCCGGCTCCGCCCCTCTTCAGCTGCTACACACCCACAGCCTATATAAACCCTGAGCTCCCTGTACATGGTGCTCAGTGTTACTGTGGCTTCCCTTGTGCTCAGTTGCTTCCTAGTGCTCCTGCTCCTTGTTGATTCCTGGCTTGACCCTTGGCTATCCATACTGACTCCGCTGACCTCTGGCTCCTTGACCCTTGGCTTGACTCCTGGACTCCGCTGATCTCTGGCTCCTTGACCCTTGGCTTGTCTCCTGGACTCCGCTGACCTCTGGCTCCTTGACCCTTGGCTTGACTCCTGGACTCCGCTGACCTCTGGCTCCCCTATCCTTGGCCTGTTTCCTGGACTCCGTTGCTCGTGCTCGCAGTTCACACTGGGGAGGAGCCTGTGCTCTCTCTCTCCAGACCCTCTCCCAGTGTGCTGTTCCAGTAATAGCGACTATCCTGCTTCTGGGTTCCTGCACCCGGATAGTGAGTATCCATATCTTACTCACCTAACAGAAACACTGAGCCTATATGGAACCCGCAGGAGTCGCGGACGCTATCACCGCCCTCTCCCAGCAAATTGCCGCTCTCACGCAAACCATGCAGGACCTCCAGGCCAGGCAGACTCATCTGCAGCATCAATTACATGACCTGCAGACCAGCTCCGCTTCTTCAGGCGCTTCCGCTCCAGCGATGCCACCTGTAGGGGTACCCCCCTCTGACAGGACGTACACTCCCGAACCCAGAATTCCTCTTCCAGAACGCTACTCTGGGGACCGTACGAAGTATAAGACCTTCATCACAGCCTGTCAGGTCATGTTTTCTCTTCAACCAAGAACTTATGCCTCTGACTTTAAAATACGAACTGTGATCTCATTGCTTTCCGGAGAGCCCCAGACCTGGGCTCATCAGTTGCTACACACCAATGATCCCGCATTGGCTTCCTGGCATTCGTTCCTCCATGCCATGGACCTTCTGTTTGATGATCCCCTCCGGGCCTCCTCTGCCCATATCGCCATGAGGGCCTTACGGCAGGGCCAAAGGCCAGTGGAGGAGTATATTACTGAATTCCGCTCTTTGGCCATCGAGACCGAATGGAACGAGCCTGCCCTGGTGGATCAATTTCGTCTCGGCTTGTCCAATGCCCTGAAGGACGAACTGGCCCGAGTGGGTATCCCTCCTTCTCTTGAGGAACTCTGTCATCTGGTCATCAGGATTGATCGCAGATTACGGGAGAGAAGACTGGAGCGGTCAACCCAACTTGCTCCTCCTCCAAGACGCCAAGCTCTACCTACACCACCCTCCAGTACTCCTACCTCCACTTCTTCTTCCGAGGAACCGATGCAGATTGGACTTGCTCGAGGACCACTTTCTGAGGCTGAGAGAGCACACAGACGTGCAAACAGTTTATGTCTCTACTGTGGCCAACCCGGTCATATGATTCGTTCCTGTCCCCGCAGACCACGTAACCCAAGGGGTAAGACTTCTGATTCGGAGGTGTGTCTTAGTTCTGCTCCTGTCGGTGGCTCTCCTCACCTTTCTGTTTCTCTGTTGTTGCAGTGGACCAGTGACGACATCTCTGTCCTCGCCATCATTGACTCTGGCGCCAGCTGCTGTTTTATGGACCAGGAGCTCGCTAGACAACTCCGAGTGCCCACACAAACCAAGCCCTCTCCAGTCTACATACAGGTAGTTGATGGATCTTCTTTGCCTTCCGGACCCATTACGCATGAAACCCTGCCTCTCCGGATGACCTTGGGCAGTCATCACTCAGAAAAGATAAGTTTCAATTTGGTGGCATCTCCACTATTCCCCGTGATCCTTGGACTGCCTTGGCTACGGCTACATAATCCTGACATCAACTGGGGCAAGGGCACGCTGTCATTCTCATCCAGTTACTGCCAGCATCATTGCCTGAATACTCCTTCAACCCTACTCCTCACGCAAGACCAGACTTCAGAACCTACTACAGTACCTAAGCCATATCACGATTTTTTAGATATCTTCGATAAAAAAAAAGCAGACCAATTGCCTCCCAGGAGAGAGTACGATTGTCCCATCGATCTCCTACCCGGAGCTCCTATACCCTTCGGGAGGATCTTCCCTCTATCCGAACCAGAACTGCACCATCTAAAGGCCTACATCAAGGAAAACCTGGAAAAGGGATTCATCCGCCCGTCAACATCGCCAGCCGGGGCTGGTATCTTCTTTGTGGGTAAAAAGGACGGGGGTCTTCGACCATGTGTAGATTATAGAGACTTAAATCGAATCACAATAAAGAACCGTTATCCACTCCCTTTGATACCCGAACTTTTAGACCGTATTAAGGATGCAACTGTCTTCACCAAGTTAGACCTCCGTGGGGCCTACAACCTCGTTCGCATCAGAGAGGGGGACGAATGGAAGACCGCCTTCCGGAGTAGGTACGGCCATTTTAAGTACCTTGTGATGCCATTTGGACTCTGTAACGCCCCAGCCACCTTTCAGCATTTTCTGAATGATGTATTTCGTGATTTCCTGGATTCCTTTTTAGTAGTATACTTGGACGATATCTTAATATTCTCATCATCTATCACCGAACACCGTGAGCATGTAAAGAAGGTTCTGCAGCGTCTTCGTGATCATCAGTTATATGCCAAGTTGGAGAAATGTTTGTTTGAGACCACTACCGTGACTTTCCTTGGCTTCATCCTAACACCTGGGAAAGTCGTTATGGACCCAAAAAAGGTCTCTGCAGTACTCGAGTGGCCTACACCCAAAGACAAGAAGGCAGTCCAGCGATTTATAGGCTTCGCTAACTATTATCGGAAATTCATCCGCAATTTCTCCCGCATCATCTCGCCGATCACTGCGCTGACTAGACAAGCACCACAGTTTCTATGGACACCTGAAGCCCAAGCAGCGTTTGACCAACTCAAGAAGAGATTCACTTCTGCCCCAATCCTTGTTCAACCTCACACCTCACTCCCTTTCTTTGTCGAGGTAGACGCATCTGACTTTGCTCTAGGAGCCATCCTCTCCTAACGCCACCCAGAGACAGGGCAGTTGCATCCGGTAGCCTTCTACTCCCGCAAATTGTCCCCGGCCGAGGAGAACTACGGCATCGGTGACAAAGAGCTCCTGGCGATTAAACAAGCCCTGGAAGAATGGCGGCACCTCCTCGAGGGCTCTTCTCATCTGGTTACAGTCTACACAGACCATCGTAATCTTGAATACCTCCATGCAGCTCGTCGTCTGTGCCCCCGACAAGCCAGGTGGGCACTATTCTTTACCCGTTTCAACCTGCACATTACATACAGACCAGGTACCAGAAACACCAAGGCTGATGCCCTTTCCCGACTCCCAGTTACCCGTGACAACGAACCCAAGGTTGTAGACACTATTTTACCTTCAACCGTGTTCATAACTACTTCAGCTGACGTTATGGAACACATTCGCTCCAGCTCTATCAGCTCCCTCTACCCAGAGACTACGCCACCAATCCAACGATCCAATCACTTCCTGTTGTACAGAGGAAAGATCTTTGTGCCCGAGCCTGTTCGACTATCCGTATTGCAGAGATGTCATGATTCCCGCTTAGCTGGTCATGGGGGAATCAAAAAGACCCTGGATCTCCTCCAAAGACATTTTTGGTGGCCAACTCTCCAACAAGATGCCACTCAGTTTGTGCGATCTTGTACAATCTGTGCTCAAACTAAAGTACCTCGCATTGCACCGGCCGGTCTGTTGCGGCCCCTACCAGTACCTGCTATGCCTTGGGCCGACATCTCAATGGATTTTATAGTCGATCTTCCTCCTTCCTGCAAACACGATACCATCATGGTGGTCATCGACAGATTTACCAAGATGGCTCATTTTGTACCGGTTATTGGGATTCCTTCTGCTAGTACCACCGCTTCTTTATTCCTGTCCTCCGTGTTCCGGCTCCATGGCCTGCCCAAGAGTATTACCACCGATCGAGGAGTCCAGTTCACGGCACGGTTCTGGAGATCCTTCTGTGGAAATTTGCAGATTCAGCCCTCATTGTCCACCGCTTTCCATCCCCAGACCAATGGACAAACAGAGAGAGTGAATCAAGTGCTTGAGCATTACCTCCGTTGTTACACTACCTACCTGCAAGACGATTGGCTCCAATTTCTACCCACCGCTGAGTTTGCATACAATAACCAAACCCAAAGATCCATACGCATGTCTCCCTTCTTTGCCAATTATGGATTCCACCCATCCTCTTTTCCTGGGCTACCTTCCGACTTATCTGTACCAGAGGCTTCTGAACGCCTCTCCCGTCTCGTAAAACAGTTCCGAACCCTCCAACAAACCCTCTTGAAAGCCCAGGAGAGTTACAGAGATCAAGCCAACCGCCATCGCTCTGCCGCTCCGGTCTATCAGGTGGGCGACAAGGTGTGGCTGTCCACAAGGAACATCCGGCTTTCCTGTCCAACCAAAAAGTTGGGTCCCAAGTATGTTGGACCTTTTTCCATCCAGAAAGTCATCAACCCGGTGGCGGTTCAACTTCAGTTGCCAGACGCCTATCACATCCACCCTGTCTTCCATGTGTCCTTGCTAAAGCCCTACATAGCCAACACCTTCCCAGGACGCCTCCCTGTTGCACCAGCTCCAGTCATGGTGAATGGCGAAGAAGAGTTCGTGGTTCATCGAGTGCTTGATTCCAGACGCCGCAGAGGCAGACTCGAGTACCTCATCCACTGGAAGGGGTACGGCCCCGAGGAACGCTCTTGGGAACCAGCTTCACAGGTCCATGCCCCTGCATGCATCCGATTCTTCCATAAACGGTACCCTCATCGGCCCGCACCATTTCCCGCCCGGAGGTCGCACCTCAGGGGGGGGTACTGTCAGGCCGCCCGTCGGCGACCCGGTCTTACCTCCCGCAGTGCCCGGGCTCGCATTGGCACTCGGCTCCGGTCCCCTGCTGAGAAGCCGTGGCGGCCGCCACTCCGGGTCCCCTCTGACTCCCTGCGGACCGGCGTCCGCTCTGATCCAGCAGGCAGCCCTGTCAGACGCGCACACACCCGCCCTTCCTTGTGTGCGCGTCTCAAACAAGGGTCTGGGATTTCCCGGGCGTTGCCATGGCAACGCGGTGCCCGGCTCCGCCCCTCTTCAGCTGCTACACACCCACAGCCTATATAAACCCTGAGCTCCCTGTACATGGTGCTCAGTGTTACTGTGGCTTCCTTTGTGCTCAGTTGCTTCCTAGTGCTCCTGCTCCTTGTTGATTCCTGGCTTGACCCTTGGCTATCCATACTGACTCCGCTGACCTCTGGCTCCTTGACCCTTGGCTTGACTCCTGGACTCCGCTGATCTCTGGCTCCTTGACCCTTGGCTTGTCTCCTGGACTCCGCTGATCTCTGGCTCCTTGACCCTTGGCTTGTCTCCTGGACTCCGCTGACCTCTGGCTCCTTGACCCTTGGCTTGACTCCTGGACTCCGCTGACCTCTGGCTCCCCTATCCTTGGCCTGTTTCCTGGACTCCGTTGCTCGTGCTCGCAGTTCACACTGGGGAGGAGCCTGTGCTCTCTCTCTCCAGACCCTCTCCCAGTGTGCTGTTCCAGTAAGAGCGACTATCCTGCTTCTGGGTTCCTGCACCCGGATAGTGAGTATCCATATCTTACTCACCTAACACCCCCTTGACAAGTTTTTCAGGTTTTTCCCTTATCTTAATTGAATAATAATAATTGTCCCTCTCTGCAATCTACCTGGGCACCTCCCTTCTGATCTGGCTGAGCAGTGTTACATCAGTAAAAGGGGTGGGAGGGGGACACTTTGTCATTGAATTACTCTAGAACTACAACTCTGACCGAATTGAAATAACACTCTCCAAAGTCCAAATACTATGATGATTAATTAGAGCTGCTTTTATTATGAAACATTACTATCCCTTTAAAGTTAAGCTGCAGGTGATAGCTAGGCAGCAGGCAGCTGGGTTTATGCATGGACAGTATGGCATAGTGGTGCCAAGTACAGGAGGACATCATGACATCACACACACATATGGACAGCAGGACAGAGAGAGTCACACATCACCAGTCACCTCACTGTCCGGCAGCTTAAGTTACACCCATTACCTAAGCCATAGGCAACTAAGTGGCAGGTCACTGAACGTTTTGAAGCCAACCAGGGTAGGACTGAGAGTCCCTACCTTTACCTATGGTGGCGGCAGCAGGCGTAAACTATGCTGACGGAAGGTGAATAGTAATGTATGTGTCACTGTCTGTACTCTGTCCTGTCTGAGTTTGTCCATGTGTGACTGATGTCCTCAGTGCTCCATTCTTGCACCACCCCACCACCACGTATTAACCCTGCTGCCCATGGTGCCAAGGGTGTGTGTGTCCTGTGACTGTCCTGTCTGGTGGTGTCCATGAGTGTTATGTCCAATGTCCAGATTCCACCATGATCCATGCATTGTCCTTAGCACCACCACACGCTAACCCTGGCCTGCCCAGTGCGCATGGGCTGGCCCTGCTGCTTGCCTAAGTTGCCCTGCTAAACTTGAAAGGACTCGTGGTCTGGTGCTATAGTACTACTTCTAGTATAGTGAAAACTAAAAACTGTAAAAAAAACCTAAATAAGGTTAGCATTAACAGACAGGGAGTCACATCACTCTGTTTACCAGATGTGGCGATGTGCTCCCCAGGTGCAATGGCAGCTGCTGCTGGCTGCTGGGCTCATGGGCTGGCTCCTGTCTGGTTTTCGGGCTCTCCACTGCGCACGCTCTCTCTCTCTCATGTGAGAGGATGTGAGAAGAATGCATATGTAGTTTGGAGGGGAGGGGTCATGTGTTTCATCAGTCAGGTGGTCCCTCCCTTTGCCAAAATGGACAGCAGCAAGACCCAATAACGAAGGGACCCATGCTTCCCTCTAACCACACATCCTCTTCATCCTCAGTTACCCACGCTTACTGGGCGGGGCAGATAAATGAGTGGGGATGGGTGCATTGCGCCTTTCGCACTCTCCTAAAACCAGTCCTGGCATTTCCTATCTGTGTCCTGAACAATAAACTTGATATATGCTTGCCATGACTTTAAAGGAATATTAGCCCTTAATGTGTACAAAAATGATGTATTGTAGGGTTTATCCTCTTGAGTAAAATAAAGGTAATGAGAGATGTTTCATTCAAAAGTTATAGCAAGTCAAACTTGAATTATTTAAGTGCTGTATCTCAATAGCCTGTAATTTTATAGTGGCGCTGTTGCTACATGATCCTATGGACAGCTCTGGTCTGTTGACCATAAAGCTCCATAGGACGGAGTACCAACAGTGCCACTGTACAATCTCAGGTTATTGAGATACTACATCTACAAAATGCAAGTTTGGGCTGCAATAACGTTTGAATAAATCACCTCTAAGCAGTGATAGCACTGTCCCCTTGTTTTATTCAGGAGGATAAACCCTAAAATATATATTCTTTACTATCCCTTTAAAGGAGCAATATATTTTATTATGGAAAAAGAAAAATATTTATTGTAAGACATTTCATGCAGAGTAAAATAAGGGTAATTATGGGAGATGCTTCAATCAAAAGTGATTACAGTTCAAACTGTCCTTAAGTGGTGGAGCCATTGCTATTATAATCAAAGGACAGATATAGCTTATGGTTCACATTTTCCAATAGAAAAGCAATAAGGCAACAGTCTGGACCCTAGGTGGTACTGTAATCAATAGTTTAATTGGGGAAGCAAATCAACAGTTTCAGCAGTAATAACTTTGGTACAAAGCATCTGTCTCTGCATTATGAGTTCCCCTTTACTCGGAAGGAAAGCCTTACAATAAAAGCCATTCATAATAAGATTACTGCTCCCTTTTACAGCTGCTCCCAAGTTAAGAATGTTAACAGAGGTTAGGTTATAAACATTTGGTCAACCTTGGCTCCCACTCTGCTAGGGTTGGGTTTAGCAAAGGCCGTAGACTACAGTTCAAAAGTTTGGGATCACTTAGAAATGTCCTTGTTTTCCCTCAAGTTGCAAAATGAACAGGAAATACAGTAAAGATGTTGACAAGGTTAGAAATAATTATTTTTAATTTAAGTAATAATTGTGTCCTTCAAGCTTTGTTTTCATCAAAGAATCCTCCATTTGCAGCAATTACTGCCTTGCAGACCTTTGTCATTCTAGTTGTTTGTTGAGGTAACGTGAAGCACCTCCCACAATTTGGATTGTGGCGGCCCTTGACGACTGAAGTTGGACAGCCCTGAATTTAAAGGGATAGTAATGTTTCATAATAAAAGCAGCTCTAATTAATCTTCATAGTATTTGGACTTTGGAGAGTGTTATTTCAGTTCTGTCAGAGTTGTAGTTCAAGAGTAATTCAATGACAAAGTATCCCCCTCCCGCCCCTTTTACTGATGTAACACTGTTCAACCAGAGCAGTAGGGAGGTGCCCAGGTAGACTGCAGAGAGTGACAATCTTCAATTAAGATAAGGGAAAAACCTGAAAAACTTGCCAAGGGGGGGCAGGGCTTTCATTGTTCTCATAGGAAGAAGATTGTCCCCTGCTGTTATCTGTCTGGTCTATGGACTGGATTCCACGTCTGAGAAGAGATGGCTTACACTAGGTAAAAGGGGCGGGAGGGGGAAACTTTGCTTGTGAATATCCCTCAAACCATAAAGGTTTGAGAGATAAGATTTATATTGTTCTTCATGTTTTTGTTAATGCCTACAAAATAAAATAAAGATAAAACAAAGTATTACTATCCCTTTAAGGAACCATTAATATACAACAACTAACAGATACCACTGCATGAACACACACAAAATGATCCAGACTTCTCCTTCTGCCTTCCTGGTACAAGTGGAACCAATTTAAAGAGTTAGTAATGCCAAAAGGTAACTTTATGTTTTATTGTAGATTTAAAAAATATAAATTATGTGCAGCAAATCACATCTCTCAGACCTTTATGATTTGAGAGATATTCGGTGCTAAAGTTCCCCCCTCCCTCCCCTTTTCCTGATGTCAGCGCTGTGCTGACATCAGGAGATCCCGGTCCTCGGACCAGCCGGCGGCTCTTCAGCAGAGCAGAATTAGCGATCTTTAAAAAGGATTACTTCATTGGAAAGGTCTACAAAGTGAGCCTGGTTTGCAAGCACACTTTGCAGACTGTTCCAATGAAGTAATTATTTTTAAATAATGTGATTTTGGCTCTGCTGAAGAGCCTCCTCGAGTCGGCTGACGTGAATCTCCTGCTGTCAGCTTTAAAGCTGACGTCAGGAGAGGGGGAAATTTAGAGGCGAATATCTCTCAAACTGTAAAGGTTTGAGAGATGGGATTTGCTACACGTAATTTCTTTTTTTTTTTTTAAATCTACAATAAAACATAAAGTTATCTTTGGGCATTACTAACCCTTTTAAGACTAAAGAAGCAATTAAAGGGATAGTAACGTCAGAAAAAAAATATTAACTATATGGTACATACAATTAAAAGAGAGTACTTGCACTTATTCGTATCTCTCAAACCGTTATGGTTTGAGAGATATAGGAAAATAAAGTTCTCTGGTTCCTCCCCTTTCTGCTTCACGAGCTGTAAAACTGTCAGAAGCAGATTCTGGTCGCTTGACCAGATGTGGCTCTTCAGCAGCGCCGATATAACGATATCTAAAGATAAATACTTAATTTGGAACGGTTTACAAAGTGTGCCTGGCTTGCAAGCACACTTTGTAGACCGTTCCAATTAAGTATTTGCTTCTAAATAGTGTGATTTCAGCTCTGCTGAAGAGCCTCTGTCTGGTCAAATGACTGGAATCTGCAGCTGTCAGCTAGATGGCAGACTTGAGTAAAACAGCCAGGAAAAGGTAACTTTAGCAAGTTATATCTCTCAAACCATAAAGATTTGAGACATAAGACTTACATAGATGTTAACCTATTTTTAATGTCTACAATATTAAATCAACTTAAAAATAACCATTACTAACCCTTTAACTGGAGCAGAATATATGATAGGTCACACTGGATTCTCGTCCTGTGAATTTGTCCCTTCACCCTGAGACTAGGGTCAAAACCCTTGGAGTTCCCAGGTATGCCAGTATTGGAAAATTAAAATTTGTTGTAATATAAATTGATCGTTTAACCCTTTGATTGCTACAGCAGTAGAGTGACTACATATCCTTTTAAATCAGTGAGTTTAGGAAATCACCATTCTGAAGGTCTACACAAGAATCGGTGAAGCCCTGTAGTGTGTGTTTTTTATTAGCATCTCTGATGTTACGCCACATCTATAAATATACCGCTGTTTGAGAAAATTCGCTAATGAGGATTTTTTTGTTCACAGGCATACCTTATACACTTAATGACATAAATGCTTAAATTGTGAATGGTTATTCCTGGCATTATCTATTGGAGCAGTGCCCACCTCACCCGGATCTTCCCTTGTCCCATCCGCTCCGCCTATCAGTGTTCTCTTTTCTTTCACCTTGCTTTGCTGGGATTTTTGCACTGCCCCTGGTCTCTCTCCCCTTTGCTCTACGCTGTCATTATGCAGGCAGAGAAGGGGAGAGAGAGCCGGGCCAGCGCAAGAATCCCAGCAAAGAAAGGTCAGGGAAAAGTGTAATACCATAAACTATACAAGATTTCCTACACAAATAGTGTATTGTCCTTTGGAGAGAACAGGTTTGTAGCACTGGGGAAGAGTGGCCCTTTAAGTGCAATTCATGGGAATATTTACACAATATTTTAGCGCTGTGGACACAAGAGATGCTGGCAACTACACAATCATTTGCTTCTGTTTTCCCCGAGTTTCGTTTTGTGCCTGTACACACCACGACACAAGGCTCCCTCACACATTGGAACCGGAGAGCGAAGGAGGGACACTGACCACACAGAGCTATGAGAATGGCTGGGAAGATGGCGGACACGTACCACTTACAATCTTCTAGGGGTTAATAAACAAACTAAAAGCTATTTTTTATTTGTTCCTATGGTGCACTTTCATCCGCACCCGGTAGCCGCTGAGGAAGATGATGGCCACACAACCCACTATCAGTTCTGCCCCTTCCGCTCTAACGCAGTTGCGGCCACCAGGTGCAGATGAGAGGAGGTGAAGAGCGAGACTCCCCTATTGCTGTGACATTTCAAAGGCCTCAAATGGCGACATTTTATTCCGCGACATGACAATCTCATGCTGTCCTGCACTGTGGGATTATCATGTTGCTCCTGAATAGGAAATACAGTCAAGACGTTGACAAGGTTAGAAATAATGATTTTTAATTTAAATAATAATTGTGTCCTTCAAACTTTGCTTTTGTCGAAGAATCCTCCATTTACAGCAATTACAGCCTTACAGACCTTTGGCATTCTAGTTGTCAGTTTGTTGAGGTAATGTGAAGAGAGCTCACCCTGTGCTTCCTGAAGCACATCCCACAGTGTGGATTGGCTTGATGGGTGCTCCTTATGCCTTAAATTCGGTCAATTGGCAGTTCAATATGGTTGATGATGAACATGAATGCAGATTCAAATGAAAATAGATGAACCTGTGGAAAAGCCAACTGGGTAGTTCTCCTAAACTGTTCCTAACACATGGAACTGTAATAGGAATAGACAGTCTTATACTTAATTCTCCGTGTAGCTTTATATAGTCTGGAGTCCCCTCGGGCAGTGGGCATCTGTAAAAAGAAAAAAAAAAACAGACCACAAGAGAGATTTAAGATTATTAATAAATCAAAATGAATGAAACAATATGAATATCAGTTTATTGACAAAACACAGTATAGGCACGAGGAATAAAAACATAATATAATACACCACAAAAACATTTTCATATAATAAATCTCAGGCGTGCGCAGCCAGTTGCATTAGGGTGTGCACCCAAAGGCACAAACACACACGTGTACGTGGACGTGTGGGTGTGTGTATATATATCCTATATAATAATTCGCTAAGTTGTGTGTAACGCCCAACATGCGCAGTAGACACTGCTGCGCGTGCGGCAGTCATGCGCAGTACAGACTGCCCGTGCCGCGGCTGATACAGAGCTGGGCGCTCCGAAGGAGCGTCCAGCTCTGTATCAGCAGTGGCGCGGGCAGTCTCTGCTGCGCGTGACTGCCCCACGACCGGCTGCAAGAGGCACTGTGGCCCGTGTAATGGGCTGTTCAACTAGTATATATATATATGTGTGTGTGTGTGTGTGTGTGTGTGTGTGTGTGTGTATGTGTGTGCTAAATAAATGAGGTGTAAGTTATCTTTCACACGCACACACATTAAACATTAACACACTCACTCCTGCATCATACAGCCGAGTCAGTGCCAGTGCCTGCAGCCTCCTTACCCGCTGTTCACTCCCTGACACCTTCCCCCAATGTAACGAGCGATGAAAGGAAGTGACATCACTTCCTCTCAGCGCTGCAAAGAAGGAGAGAAGGCTCATGCAGGCTTTTGCAGCGTTTGAGCCCGAGTGCTTGTCCCGCCCCCCTTGGTCTCCCCGAGCACAGCAGTCATCAGCAGATAGCCGTGGAAAGCGGCTAAGGTATAAAGCCAGTGCCGCAGCCACATTAATATGAGGAAATGGCCATTTAACTTCTGAAAAGCCGGTGCGCATGGGGCCGATTAGGGTGTGCCTAGGTACACCAAGTACACCCTGTGCTCACGCCTATGTAATAAATGTAAAGAAATAGGTATATCAATCAATACTGGATTGGATCACTAGGACAAAAAGATAATAACCAGAGAAACTGGCACAAACATAATGGAAAAATAGCCTCTATGGCAAACGTTTGTCAGGTACACATTTTGTACATTTATTTATTTAGAAAATGTTGCGTATTTGCACAAATACAGAGACATAATATATATGCAAACTAAAAATGTTATATACAGTTACATACTGTTTTTAGATTTAGAGAAGCAGTTATTTTTAAGGATTTTAGACTGGGAGAAGATCTGATGTTTTCTGGTAGGTTATTCCAGACTTTCAGAGCTCTGAAGGAGAAGGCAGATCGTCCTGCTTCTTACTTATAATGTGGTACGTTACATTACATTATGATGCTCATTAGCTTCATGACTGAAGTATGTCAATTACACATCCCCACAGTCTCTTACTTTTTTGCTAGAAGAACCTGGTGGAGTTTGCAGAGCTCTGTACTCAGTGAAGGATGATATCACCTGGTGGAGAGATCACTATTTGTCCCTCCAGAAGAGAATTTCCCTGACCTGAAAAAATGCTCAAGCTGGGCACATGCACAGTATCAGCCAATCAGATGATCAGGACAGCTGTGCAGCGCGTGGAAGCCCTGATCACCTCAGATTTTAAAATGGCAATGTTGATGGAGGACACTATCTCTGTGTCTGCCACAGATAGGGTGGATGCCTCTCCCAGAGACAGCCCCATCAACGTTAAGAGGCTCCATAAAAGAGCGTTTTGTGCCAGGGATCTATCCTCTTCTTCTTCTTCTGAAGAGGATTTGTTCCCAGTTACTAATAGGAAGAAAAGATTACTTTCCTCATCCTCTTCATGTTCCTCTGAGGATAAAGATTTTGGTCCCTCTTCTCCTCAAGCTCATTTGAGCAAGCAGAATATTAAAGGGATAGATTTCGTTGGAGTGCTGTAAGTCCCTCTCCATCCTCCTCCTCAAGAGCGTTTGCTCATTCATCCTCCCGAAGCCGGTTCGTTTCCAGACAGGCTTCACCTTAAATTGACTGGGAGTCTGAGGTGTTGGTTCGCACATACTATTTCAAATAGATTTTTAACCTATTCACCATTTTTTATGTAAAATCATTGTCCTTTTATCTTCGGAGTTATAATACTCCTCTCTTCTACCTTTCAACCTTTTTTAAACATTATGATTGGCTGAACCTATAATAAAACAGGGACAACGGTTAGGGCCCAATCAGAAAATACTTACAGAAGAAGGCGCAAAACAGCGCCGAAACGCGTTGAAGTAAGCAACCTGACGTCTGACGATACGGAACACCGAATGTGGAGAGAAACGTTGAAGGAGCAGAAAGACCGGTATCGAACTACGGGGAGAAGTGCCAGCACAGGATTATACAACAGTGGGGAAATGTTTCTAAGGACGAGACTTCTGCATATATTTGAAGGGTTAAGACACATCAGGAGTTTGAAGTAAGCGGCCATACACACCGGGAAACCGGGATTTGCACCACAAGTGCACTGATTCAAATGATCACACTGACTGCTTACATTCCTTCCTGATCAAACTCGATACATTGCAGTTCCCCCTGAGTATACATATAAGATGCGGACACTTCATTAGTCTCCATTCATGATACCTGCATTGATACTATATATATACCAACTGCTCCATATCCACGTTTATATTCTTTTACAGGATGTATAGATTTATACACCACTGTTTTATGTGAATTTAATCTATTCCCTTGGTATTTTTGATCTCTATTTGAGTAATTTTGGGGAATTTCTCTGTCTATGCATATTTGTTGTGTTTTTATTGATTTTATATGCAATTTTTTTTACTAATAAAATACTACACTTAGACCCATTTTATGCGCTGTCCCACCCCACCCCTTTTCTGTTCTTTGTTACAAGACAACCTACCCAGGATTGAATTGCAACTTTACTAACAGGGACAAGCTGCTCAAAGAACTTATATTACGGGGCCAAAAGACTATATTTATAGGGATAAGCATCTATAAACAGATCTTTTTATTTTGAAAAATCTATAAAAGATTTTTTTAGGAATATACTCAAGGGTATATGATTAACATTTATAGAACACCCCATAATAAAGAAATATCTGGTATAGATAGGGGGCGCAATACTACCTACAGTTTTATTCTACTAGATATTTGGTTTCTGTACTACAGACCAAAAGATTTATAGTATTTGACGACCACTATTGGATCAGGATTTAGTTTTTAAAGTTCAAAATTAAAAGGGTATAATTATGGAGAATTCAGAGACACTCTTATGTCTAAATAGAGATTCAAGAAGACAAAATCTAATTACAGAATATTTAAACCCAGAAAAAATTAATAATACCATGGAAATTAACACACAACCCTCAGCCAATATCAGAAAGAATTTCCATATATTAGAAAAACTCCTAAAAAAGGAGATGAATTATTGGTGGGAGTGTGTTTCCATGAAGAAATATATAGAAATCAAACAGATACCAAGAGGTTTAAGAATTATCAAAGATCCAGCATTCGGAAAAGGAGATAAGAGCTTTTATGAAGAATGGCTAAAAACTCTGGATGACTGCTCCTTTGGTTTAATGAAACACATAGTGAATTATAGAGAAAAGAATTTACAAGATCTAAGTCAGGAAATTACACAAATCAAAATGGAATTAGATCCCCATCACAACACTGTGGAATTCAAAAAATTAGATACGCAAACCAATAAAAAGGTGGAAAGGTTTGAGAAGGAATTAGCTTTAAGAAAAGATAAAAAGCTAAAAAGAGACAATGAGGACTATAGAACAAATAGAGTCCACACATGGAGAAGAAAGGACAGTTATGGGAATAACCATCAAAACACACAACAAAGGAACCATATACTTAGAAGAAGAGAACAATACAGGAGTTCATTACAACATGATGTCACACATCAACAATCAACTGAAAGACAGGATAGGACAATAAAAACCACAGATACACAACCAGTGGTCAATACTGGTATATGTATAAATAAAGATAGCTTTAACATGACTGAAGAAGAAATCAATAATCAGACAAATCAAGAAAATCAAGAAAGAAAGATACAAACATCAATCAATTTGGACACATACTCACAAGAAAACACAGATGGTTATGCGATCTCCAATACAACAAATAAAAGATTCATACATCATAAGCCTGGGAAAAAAGATAAGTCTTCTGATAAAGAAAAAAAGAATAAATTTAGGAGTAGTTTAGAACAAGTGGGAAAACCCAATAATAGTAAAGAAGACAATACTGAACATATAAGCACCAATCAACAGGCTCCAGATATCTCAACTATTTCAGAAATAAAAGAACAAATAGAAAGAAATATGAATAAGGAAGGAGAATTTACAGTTATAGATCACAAAGAAGACCAACAGCCTAATACACACTTACGTCTAGGAGCCCGACCAAAATCTTCATCTAGGAGCCATTTTTTGGCCCAGAGGTCAACAACATCATCAACCATTCCATCAATGGATCAGACAGGAATGGAAGAACCATCAGATAGATCACAGAGGAGAAAAAGGACAGAAGGCGAAAAAGAGGATGTAGAGGTGGAAGGAAGACAAATAAACCGAAAAAATGTAACTCCGAAAATGACCAAGGAAAAGGAATCTTCAATCTCAGTAACATCGAATTAAAGAAAGAAGAAATACAGCTTCTCCAAAAAGGCTTAAAATATGCTCCATCAAGTGGCCCCAATCATTTCAAATTATAGATTTACATCAATACATTAGAAGACTAACTTTGAAGAGACACTTTGCTTTAAAAGGAGAAGATCCTGAAGTTCAAATTAACCAACAAGATCAAGAAACAATCAAGATCCTAAATGAATTGATGCTGGAAATGGAAGATGGTGAAAGTACATCAACTACTCAAATAAGCCACACAGATTTGAAAGCACCATTTAGATTTTTTCCACAGAATTCAAAAGGCCCTTTTATTGAGGCTTTTACAGAACTGGTAATGCAAGATTTTAACACCTTATGTACGCAGAAATGGAAATACAAGTCCAATCTAACTAAAAAAGAAAAAGATTGCTTACAATCCTTAAAGGGGAACTTTCACCCCTTAATAACTAAATCTCCCCTTACTGCTGACCTGGCGACTAGCTGCTTAGTAGCGCTAGTCGCCAGAAATCTTACCCCGTTCTCAAGATTTCGGCGTTTCAAAGGATCAGGAAGCACGGACGTCTCTTCACAGTGACGTCCGTGCGCCTGCGCTGTCAGTCCCTTGTCAGTCCCTTGTGCACCATACGGTATATATCGGGTATAATAGCCGATACAGTGATTTAAGATTATCCAATAAGGGAGAAATTATGTCTTTTGATAATATTTTAAGTTTTATAGGAGATATTTCCAACAAGCCTTATAGCAAGTATTTAAGTATTTAAAATAAAAAATAACAGGATCAGAGGTTATATATATAATCATCAACTTACCAGTGAATAGTAACCTTCAGTTATTAAATTAAATTAAAAGCACGCTTAATAATTTTATTATGTAAACTACTACACCATATATAACTAACAAAGAAGATCAAACCTCATATTTAGTCTAATAAGAACAGTGTTCTTTAAAATGTGCATTTTAAATGTGTACTCTAAATGCGTATTTTAAATATGCATATTGATTAACTAATATGGAAGATAAGGCATCACATCCATTAGATTAAGAATAAAGCTTCCTGTTAGTTTTTGCTTGGAGATTGCTACTATGTAACACATTTTTTTAGTTCAATCATCGGTGCCGTAGAACCACATTTAGAATGTATCGTTAATCTATCTAATAATAATAGCAATAAAGAATTAATTACAGGTTACACATACTATTTCAAATAGATTTTTAACCTATTCACCATTTTTTATGTAAAATCATTGTCCTTTTATCTTCGGAGTTATAATACTCCTCTCTTTTACCTTTCAACCTTTTTTAAACATTATGATTGGCTGAACCTATAATAAAACAGGGACAGCGGTTAGGGCCCAATCAGAAAATACTTCCAGAAGAAGGCGCAAAACAGCGCCGAAAAGCGTTGAAGTAAGCAACCTGACGTCTGACGATACGGAACGCCGAATGTGGAGAGAAACGTTGAAGGAGCAGAAAGACCGGTATCGAACTACGGGGAGAAGTGCCAGCACAGGATTATACAACAGTGGGGAAATGTTTCTAAGGACGAGACTTCTGCATATATTTGAAGGGTTAAGACACATCAGGAGTTTGAAGTAAGCGGCCATACACACCGGGAAACCGGGATTTGCATCACAAGTGCACTGATTCAAATGATCACACTGACTGCTTACATTCCTTCCTGATCAAACTCGATACATTGCAGTTCCCCCTGAGTATACATATAAGATGCGGACACTTCATTAGTCTCCATTCATGATACCTGCATTGATACTATATATATACGAACTGCTCCATATCCACGTTTATATTCTTTTACAGGATGTATAGATTTATACACCACTGTTTTATGTGAATTTAATCTATTCCCTTGGTATTTTTGATCTCTATTTGAGTAATTTTGGGGAATTTCTCTGTCTATGCATATTTGTTGTGTTTTTATTGATTTTATATGCAATTTTTTTTTACTAATAAAATACTAGTAAAAGAAGATGACCTCCTCCTTAGGAACCATATTGGTATCCCGGACAATCAGGCTCTGATGGCTCCTGAAGTGGATCCAGCACTGCTATCCATTACTGGAAATAACGTATCCATGGATACCATGGATCAGATGCTGGGCAATATTCACTACAAAGTTGCGGATGTTGCTGGTCCCCTGTTACTTATGCTTGATAAGGCAGAAAAAGAGGGATCTGTTCGTAACCCCTCTTACTGGCTTCTAAAATGGCTCTTTTGAAAGCTACCAGCAGGGCCATGCTCATTATTGGCCAATCATTCAATTACATTTCAAATAATCGCAGAACACACTGGTTACACACTGCAGGGATGTCTGACCTGGCTCCTAAGACCCATGAATTTCCTAACCTTGAGGACTCTTTTCTTTTCGGCTCTGCCTTTATTCAAGAGGTGAAAGGCCATTATAAGGCTAGGAGGCCCTTCTCTGAATTGAATAAGAGCTTCTCAAGTCGCAAGAAGCCCTTTCAGACCGAGGGCCATTCCTACAGGGCTACAGGTTCGTCCCGAGATGGAGCACAACAAGCCCACTTTCGCCATCATGGGGGAAGAGCGAAACCTTCAGGCAGCTACAGAGGAGCTCATGCCAGAGGAGGCTTATCTGGAAAAAGGAGACCCATGCAGTCAAGTAAGTGGTTTCCCTTACACTCCTTGAAATTGGTTAGATATAACCTCAGACAAATGGGTACTTCAGATTTTCAAAAGAGGCTTACAGCTCCCTCTGCTACGCTTTCCTTTCCAGAAGCAGATTCTAGGCACGGAGGTGAATCCAGTACTAGATGCCTCTCTCTTCCTGGCATTAGCTCAAAGAAAGATAGAACTGGCAGATATGTCAAGTTCAGGGTTGATCAGTCCCCTGTTTCCCATTCCAAAATCAGATGGCACCTGGAGACCGGTAATGAATGTCAAGTCTTTAAAGGGGATCTCTCACCTACATATATGTAATGCTCATTAGTTAGAGCATTTATCAAAAATATTCCAAACATTGTTCATTGTTTTAAAAAAAAAACAGTTATATGCGCATAAATTAAAGTTTAAAAAGTATCTGGCAGCCTATTTCCGGCTTGCCGACCAGAGGCAGCTCCCGTCCCACTACCCATCATCCTCCGATGACGGAGGATGTCTGTCACTAAGGCGGAGCAATCTCATTGGCTAGATATCAATCTCTGCCAATGCGATCGCTCCAACTTAATGACACAGCCTGCGTCATTGGAGGATGATGGGTAGTGGGAGGGGAGCTGCCTCTGGTCGGCAAGATTCAGCAAGTCGGAAGTAGGCTGCCGGATACTTTTTAAACTTTCATTTTTGCGTCTATAACTGTTTTTTAAAACAATGAAGAATGTTTTGAATATTTTTGATAAATGCTTTAACTAATGAGCGTTACATATATGTAGGTGAGAGATCCCCTTTAAATGCTTTCCTGAAAAAGAAAAGACCCAGGAAGGACGGTTTAACAGACCTTCGAGGTCTTGTGCAGAAAAACTTTTTCTGCATAAAATTAGACCTCACGGACACCTTTCATTCAGTTCCTATCACCAGAAAACACCGCTGTTTCCTCAGGTTCCACTGGAAGGGTCAAGTTTATCACTGGACTGTTATGGTGTTTGGCCTATCCAACGCTCCTTACGCCTTCTCCAGAATAATGAAGGCTATTATGGCTCATGTCAGAGAAAAAGGGCTTCTATGCCTTTACTATTTAGATGACATTCTATTGCTAAACCCAGAGGTAGATACTATTGTTCAGCAAAGAGATCATCTAATTTCCCTTCTGCAAGACCTGGGTTTCATAGTGAACCTTCAAAAGTCTCTTCTTGTTCCCACTCAGAATATTCTTTTTCTGGGGTTTATGCTGAACACCTCAGATATGTCCCTTGGGGTTCCCCACGACAAATGGGTGAAAATTCTGTCTCCTTTAGCTTCGATTTTCTCAAAACACAGTTGGTCTCTGAGGGTATTGGCAAAGATTATTGGGAGGTTCATAGCTCTGACACCGGGTTTCGACGCTTCCCCTTTGCTATGCAGGCGAAGTCAGATGTTTCTAGGAAACCAATTAAGACAGGGTGGCCTATGGGAAGCAAAGGTGGTTCTGCCCAAAGATGTCAGAAAAGAACTAAGCCCTATCTTAGACTCGGGAATTCCCCTTCCCCACCCCCTTTTAGAAGGGCCTTTCAATTTAACTTTGACCACAGACGCCTCCATTCAGAGTTGGGGAGTGTTCTCCGCCCAGAACGCTATAAAAGGTACCTGGCCAGTCCAAGAAAGGTCTCTCCACATAAACGTGCTAGAGTTGAGAGCAATAAGATTAGCTCTCCAAGGCCTAGTGTCGTTCAATCCCCTAGGGGTGTCGATAAAGGTCCAATCGGACAACAGAACAGCTGTAGCTTATGTGAACCACAGAGGTGGCACAAGATCAGAAGTTCTATGCCTCGAGACCCTGGAGCTTTGGTATTGGGCTCTACTAAACAAAGTTTGAATAAGCGCAGTTTACATCCCAGGAAAGGCGAACGAGTTAGCAGATTCTCTATGTCGTCAGTGTCTTTCTCTGGCAACAGTCCAATTGAAGATGGCCTTATTTCAATTAGTAGAGAAAAGTTGAGCAAGAGACAGATATATCTATTAGCATCCCAGACTTCAGCTCAGACTCCCAGATTTGTAACCAGGACATGGACAAAAGGAGCTTGGAAGATGGACGCAATGTCCTTCACATGGACAGAGGTTCCCGGCCTTTACGCCTTTCCCCCTCCATCTATTCTGATAAAGGTGTTGGAGAAGATTCACAGGGACAGCGTGCATAACCTAGTTCTAGTCTATCCAATCTGGACCTCCAGACCATGGTACCCCTTCATAAAACCACTAATCAGGGCAGCCAAGCTACCATTGGGATGGACAGAGGATTGCTTCCTGGGGACCAGGGATCTCTTATCCCAGCTTCCTCATCTCATGTGGATTGAAGCCCTGGTAGGCTGTTAATTCACCCGCTATTGTCTGGCCAGGTGTTGGATATCATTACCAGGACTAGGGTAAGCTACAAACCTATGATTGAGGAATTTAGAAAGTGGGTAGTTTCCTCCACTTCCCTTTCCCAGGAATCTGATGTCATACTTTTAGCTCTGGAATTCCTCACCTTCAAATATCATGCCAGATTAGCTGTCAGTACAATGAAAGCATATGGTTCTGCATTAAATGTTTTAATCCCTAATCTAACACAAAATGCCCTTTACCTCAGATTGCTAAAAGGGTTGTCAGTTTGTTGGCCTATTACTCCAAGATATACTTCCACTTGGGATGTGGATTGTTTATTAAACTTTCTTAATTCCTTGGATAACAATAAAATTGACCTTAGATGGACAGCAATTAAATTGGCATCTCTTCTAGCGTTAGCATTGGCAGCTAGAGTCGGCGAAATAGTGCAGATACATATATCTGAACCATGGTTATCTAGGACACCCGGTGGGTTTCATATCATTCTTAAAGGGAGACAGAAGACTTCCCATATTCTTCCAAATCCTGTAGAGCTGGATTTGGTTCAGGACCCTGCCAAGCCTGGTTTATGTTTAGTTGATTTATTTAATTCCTACTTGAATCTGTCTGCTCCTGTCAGACAAAATTTTACACAATTATTTATTACCTCTAGAAAACCATTTCGACCAGTTAAAGCTAACACCATCAGAGGTTGGATACTGTCCGCTATGTCTGCAGCGGGTATCGATGTGTCTATATTTACAGGTCATTTTATCAGAGGGGCTTACAGCTGCTGCAGAAGACCTCCCCCTTCCGTGCCCAGCTTGAGCGTTTTTTCAGCTCAGGCAAATTCTCTCCGGGAGGCTGCTGCCTACCCTCTAGCTTTGTTAGGTGGTTATGTTCATCCTTAGGACAAAGGAAGTTTGCAGATCGAACAAGGCAGCGGCTGGGGGGATATGCACTATTGAGTGATAAAGAGGTGATAAGGTGGAGAAGACTTCTCAAGTGATATCACTTCTCCAATTCCTATCTTATTCTACGGAGCCTATGCACTAAGACTTCTCCAGTTTTGGGACCTTAGTGCACAGGCTCCATAGGATAACATAGGAACTGGAGAAGTGATATCACTGGAGAAGTCATCTTTGCTTTATCACCTCTTTGTCACGCCTTGGTACATAACCCCCCTGAAGTTATTGAGAACAAGATATGTTCTAACAACCTAATTGTTGTCTTTGGGCTAACCTTGGTCCACAAGAAGACACAAGGGGGTCTCTCCAGGCACAAGAAGGTTATATCCCACTCACAGCTATCACAGTCTCCCTTTGAGGCCTAAGCGATCCTGTGCTCTTACCTCTGTATGGCCGCCGGCCACTACCTCATTGCTAAAGTCATGTTACAGGCACTGAAACGGACGCCTGTTTATGGGCCTATTAGGTTGGGCTTAATTGGGTTCCGCCTCCTTCTGCTGCTTTATAAACCTCATTGAGGCTAGGACTTGTTGCCCTTTCATGGTGTATGAGTGCATTTCTTCAGTGTTGCTCTCGTTTGACCCTTGCTTGGCTGCTGATCGATCCTGTGGCTTTGTCTGACTACCCGATCTCTGTATGACCCTGGCTTGTCCGTCTACCCACTCTGATTTGACCTTGGCTGTGGCTGACTACCCGATTTGGCTCTCGACTGTGGCTTGTCTGACTTATGCTATGTGCTGTCCTTAGCTCCACTCTCACTACCACCTGTCTGGGCTAGTTGTGGGCGCTCTCCATTGGTGTAGTGCAACTGCTACCTCCATGGTAGAGTTACTGGTTGCCTCTCACTCCGTTATCTCCATCCTGTGCCACTGTATCCGTTGCCTCCTGGGCCTGTTGCGTAACCCTCCTCTCTGTGGCCTACGTAGAGTACTGCCTTCACATATTTACCGGTGTTGCGGCTGGCTACGTTCCACTCTCTTGCCTCCGCCATTTGCCTACCAAGTAGACCGGTTCCGTGACTCTATCGGAGTACTAGTTACTCTCTGTCTCGCGTGGTAGTGTCACTACTTCAAGACATTCGTCTGCCTGACTTGTGTCTGGGAGTTTTGCTGTTGCTCCAGTGATCAGGTTTCCTGGCGTTCCAGGTTTCCATTTGCTAGGTATAGAACCAAGCCTGGTTCTGTTCCCATCTGTCACCACCCGGTGGATAATGACCCGAGTGATGCTGACACTGGTACAGAAGCTAGGGTGCGAAGCTAGAGAGCGAAGCTAGAGTTCGGTGATGGCGTGCCAGGTACTCCTGTGCTGCAGCCAAGGCTGAGTTAGAGGTGCTGGTCACGAAAACAGATTGTTCCACCCCAGTTGAGCCGGGGTGCTACCAGGATAGGAGTACACTGGGAACCGTTCAAAACCAGGCCAGCGGGTCAGGCAGGAAACAGACAGGGGGGTCTTTAATGCCAAGGACAGGAGAATACAGAATGGTCTGGAGCAGGCTGTAGTCAGAACCAGAAAAACAAGCAACTGCAAAATTCTTAATAGACGCTAACAGAGCTCGTGGAGCAGGCACTCTATGCTTGGAGTAACCCGTTCAAATACTAGATGTAGCCAGTAGGAGTGGGTGAGAAGAGGGGCTTGCCATGGTACCCTACGTGATAGGCGGAGGCTAGCGAAAGACCAGTGGAGCCAGGTGCATTCGCAGACACCAGAAGGAGGACCACAGCGTCCTGTGCATGCACGACTGGCCAGCCACCGCAAACCGGAGGAGAACCCGCCGCGAGAGAGAAGCGGCCGACGGGCTGGGAGGAAGCGGTGACACCATCTATCCCTATAGGCTATTGAGATCCGGTTACAGTTCAGTGTCAATCCTTGGGTAGTGGACTCGGCACTGTCCTAACGCCTGTTCCTACTAAGGTTGGGGAAGTGCTCACTCTTGTTTATCTTAATAAACTGGTTAAACTTCACTCTGTACCTGTGTCATGTGTATTGTTTACTCTGGTGTCCGTGACAACAGCCAATAAACATTTATTTATTACTGACAATGGTTCTATTTTTATTTACCTTAAAGCTACATGCTCACATAAAAACATCTTTGCGACTTTTGAAAGCACCTTCAAAATCACGTATATGTTGTTTTAGCCATTTATTATTTAGAAAACTATTTTTTGACTTATATAGATTTATGGATTATGCTTCTTAAGGCATACCATATGGACAGTTCCTGCCCACCTCCCACAGCACTGAATGTCTTAAAAGGATAGTAACACTTAAATATATATTTAAAAATGCTATAAGAATGCTTTCAAAAATAGACATGTCAATAGTTTATTTTTATCAGTTAACACAATGATAGTGAGTGAACAGATGAAAAATCTAAATCAAATCAAACCAATATTTGGTGTGACCACCCATTGCCTTCAAAACAGCATCAATTCTTCTAGGTACACATGCACAAATTCAGGGCTTTGTAGGCACGTAGTCAGGTGTATGATTAAACAATTATACCAAACAGGTGCTAATGATCATCAATGTAATATGTGGGTTGAAATACAATCATTAACTGAAACAGAAACAGCTGTGTAGGAGGAATAAAACTGGGTGAGGAACAGACACACTCAGCTAATGAGATGTCAGAAGACATACACCATGTCATGACTGAGCACAGCAACAAGATACATGGTAGTTATACTGCATCTGGAGGTTTCTCTTCCAGGCAGAGGTTTCAAATCAGACAGGGGTTTCCAGATGTGCTGTCCAAACTCTTTTGAAGAAGCACAAAGAAGCAGGCAACGTTGAGGACCGTAGAAGCAGTTGTTGGCCAAGGAAATGTAGTGCAGCAAATGAAAGACACATCGTGCTTATTTCCCTTCGCAATCAGAAGATGTCCAGCAGTACCATCAGCTCAAAATTGACAGAAAACAGTGTGATCCTGGTACAGCCATCTACTGTCCTGAGAAGTCTGGTCAGAATGGGTCTTCATGGAAGACTTGCGGCCAAAAAGCCATTCCTCCAACATGGAAACAAGGCTAAGCGACTCAACTATGCACGAAAACACAGGAACTAGGGTGCAGGAAATGGCAACATATGTCAAATGTTAATGTTGAACCTAAGTATTGTGGAGCAACATGGGGAACATCACCATTGCGCTAGCCCATCATACACTGACTGACACCCCCCAGGCTTGTCCCCTTGCCCAGAGTGTGCCCATGGGGATCTGTGGCTACCAGTAGGCAACGGAACAAGGTTGGGGGGGAGGTGTCAGATAGTGTATTTGCAGATATGTGGCTACCAGTGGGCAAGGGAACATATCTGAGGGTTAGGCAGTGTACATGGGGTTCTGTGGCTACCATTGGGAAAGAGAACAAGGCTGGAGGGTGATAGCCACAAATCCCCATGGATGCTGAACCCCAGCCTTGTTCCCTTGGGAGTGTACAACATGCATGAAATATGATACAGAACTGAGGGGATGAATGTGTACTGCTTGCAATGCACATCCCTGTGGCACTCATAGGTTAAGTGCCTTATGCTGTTTGTAGTGCTGAAAGTACCCTGTCCACTCCCCTACTGACCAAGTGGGGCAGCAGAGAAAATGCTCTCAGACTTCAGGATTGTCTCATTGATGGAGATGTGTGAGGGAAAGCATCCCTTCCACATCGACAACACTTTGACAATCCTGTATGCTAATAGGGACCTTCTCCTCCCTTCCTAGATTTTAGTACATATGGTGATGTGTGTGTGTAAATCGAAAAGTTGAAGTCCTTTGAACACTCTGACAAAATCATATCGCCACAGCAGGGAGCTTTAGTGCATCTCGGCCTATGACTTCTTGTCACAGCTTACCTTGGCTTCAGCATGATTACAGGCGCGAGGCTTCAAGCAGGCTGCAGGCCTCTGTTTTATCTGTGTGCTTACTGTAGTCTCCTCCTACCTACTTCTGAGCTGCTCCTCCTACTTCCTGTGGAGGGGTTTATAAGGCAGACTGAGGCCTGACTCAGATGCCCTTGCATTGTTGATCTTAGGTGAAGTACTTGGGCTCTGTGTGTGACCTTGCTATCTACGAAAACCCACTCTGTGTATGACCTGGCTATTTATGAGAACCTGCACTGTGTATGACCCGGCTAAGTAAGAGAACCCTCTCTGTGTATGACCCACATAAGTACGAGAACCCTCTCTGTGTATGACCCAGCTAAGTACGAGAACCCTCTCTGTGTATGACCCAGTGATCACGAGTACCCCTTACTGTGATCAATTTGTACTATTGGCCTAAGACAGACCACTGTTGTGGACAGAGAGTCTGATTTGTGACTGCAGGCGTGAGTCACAGGGTCTCGTTATAGTGACTGCAGGCAGAGTCACAGGGTCTCTTTAGCGGTGATTGCAGGCGTGGGTCAGTTCTCCAGTCCAGCAGTCCTTGTGTTCCTGTTCATCGGATCAAGATTACTGTTCCAGTTGACGGATCAAGAGTTGGCGTTCCTGTTTCCTGCTAAGACTCACAGGGGCTTCGGCCCAGTCTCCAGAATTGTGGTCTAGCAAGAGGCCTACTATTTCTGGTAGTAGTGTCGCCAGCTAGTAACCCTTTGCTTGTTGTACTACATATTTATTGATGTGATTTACTCTAATAAATATTTTGCATTACATTACCGTACTGGGTTCTGAGCATTCCTGGGTGCCCGTGACACTTCTATATGGGAGTTATTTCTTTGCACTCAGAGGGCCCGGTGCTCAAGAGAAAACTGAAGTAATTCTGAACCAAACAACTACCCCATAGGGGACAACTGAACATTCCTAGATATTCCCATTGATTTGAAATGAGAGTTTAACTCTTTGAATGTTAGAGAGGTCCACCATACATTATTGTTATAATGTGTATAAAAAACTGGGAATTGGATGAAATTTTTAGTATTTCTCAATCTTTTTTTTTTTTTGCTCAAGGCCCCCCTACACGCAATGGTTCATTTTCAGGGCACATCTCACATTTTATGTCATCTGTCAATGAGTAATGAGTATACCTGGGAACTGTCTGGCTCTGCCCAGGAGACTCCGGTTATTAGAGTTAATTACCAGATATCCGGGGACAGAGGCTAATTCTTCTGTGGTGGCCTGGTGGGGAGTTTCTTCTGAAAATCTACCTACTTCTCCTCCTTCCCACCCTGTTCAAACCACTTCTTGTACACTTCTCCTCCTCACCCTGGTCCTCCCACTTTATCTCCTTCCCATCCTGTTTATTTCACTTCCCCTCCTCTCCCTGATCATCCCACTCAATTTCCTTCCCATCCTCTTCATCCCATTTCACGCACAGTTCTCCTCCTTCCCATCCTGTTCCTCCCACTTCCCACACACTTCTCCTCCTCACCCTTGTCCTCCCATTTCATCTCCTTCCCATCCTGTTCATCCCACTTCCTGCACACTTCATCTCCTTCCAACCCTGTTCCTTCCACTTCCCCCCTCCTCATCCTGTTCATCCCACTTCCTCTCCTTCCCACCCTGTTCTTCCCACCCACTTCCCTTCTCACCCTGGTCATCCCACTTAATTTCCTTCCCATCCTCTTCATCCCATTTCATGCACAGTTCTCCTCCTTCCCATCCTGTTCCTCCCACTCCCACCCACTTCTCCTCCTCACCCTTGTCCTCCCATTTCATCTCCTTCCCATCCTGTTCATCCCACTTCCTGCACACTTCATCTCCTTCCAACCCTGTTCCTTCCACTTCCCCCCTCCCCATCCTGTTCATCCCACTTTATCTCCTTCCCACCCACTTCCCTTCTCACCCTGGTCATCCCACTCAATTTCCTTTCCATCCTCTTCATCCCATTTCACGCACAGTTCTCCTCCTTCCCACCCTGTTCCTCCCACTTCCCACACACTTCTCCTCCTCACCCTTGTCCTCCCATTTCATCTCCTTCCCATCCTGTGATCCCACTTTCTGCACACTTCATCTCCTTCCAACCCTGTTCCTTCTACTTCCCCCTCCCCATCCTGTTCATCCCACTTCCTCTCCTTCCCACCATGTTCCTCCCACTTCCCTCCCTGTTCATCCCACTTCCCGCACCCTTCTCACCCTGTTCTTGCCGCTTCCCGCACCCTGCTACCCCTTTCCACCCTGTTCCTCCCATCCACATCTCCTCTTTCCCACCCTGTTCCTCCCACATCCTACCCAGTTCTCCTCCTTCCCACTCTGTTTCTACAACTTCTTCTCCTTCCCATCCTGTTCCTCCCACTTCCTGCACAATTCTCCTACTTATCTCCCTGTTCCTCCCACTTCCTGCCCACTTTCCTCCTTCCTAACCTGTTCCTCCTACTTCCCACCCACTTCTCCTCCTTCCCACCCTGTTTCTCCTACCTCCCTCCCACTTCTTTTCCTTCCCCCCCCCTATTCCTCCCACTTCCTGCCCACTTCTCCGCCTTCCCAACTTCTCCAGCCCACTTCCCACCCACTTTATCGGACAAGGATGGTAAGCCCTGCTTCTTTATAACCAAAATTGCATCATTTACATCCCCCTGGTGCTACCCTCCCCGGGGGCTTAAGGGGAGGAAGCTCCCAAGTATCATAATGAAAGGTACAAATGCCAACATAGCTATCTTTAGGCCTTACAATCATAATAACAAAAGCAAACATATTGTGCGTGACAACTTCCATAAAGATATATCGGAAAATCAACATTCAGGTTTTTGTCCAAGTTTTTATTGAAAAGAAGGGGCACCCTGATTGGAGGTGCCTGGTATACACTACAATGACACAGCCCCCCCGATTTAGTTTACCTGGGTATGTATTATATTATTATTGTTCAGTGCAAACTGTAAATACTGCGCTATCTTTTCACAACCAAATAGTTTAACCCTTTGATAGATAAGTGCTAATGTTATTAATGCATCAAGATTAGTACCCTCTGCTCTTCTATTCAGAAGACTATGTTACCTTATCTAGGCCCAATAATATATAGCACTTCTCAGACACATATACAGATTGCTATGTTAATGGGAGTATACGCTTCTAATTCTGGAGAACCACAGGTTGCCCAACACTTCTCCATATCTGTATAGTTATACAGGCAACATTGGGTGAGGATGATGTTCTAAGAAAATAATGCAATTCTGGAGCAAACCAACTGCACCACAAGGGACCACTACAAATTTCCATTGATTTAACTATTTTGTGTCAGTGGGGTAACAAACACATTTCAAAGCGCATCAGACACTACTCTGGCACGCAAAGGGTTAAATTGGAATTTTAACCCCTTTGAATTTCAGAGCTGTCCCGTGCATTGGCAGTATGTTGGAGACCTATCAAGCATTCAAAGGGTTAAAATCACCTTTTAAATCAATGTGAATTTTTGGATTCTTTGCCCCAAGTTACACATTTGTTATTTACTACCTCTATCTCCTTACGCAACTGTCAGCTCGTTGCAATTCCTATAAAATGCCATTAGTTGTCGCTTCAGCCCGTAATTTCCGATGTATCAGTCTGCAACAGTGTGTCTGCTCTGAGCAGGCAGGGTCCAGATTGACCGTCCGAGCGGGAAGGAGGCGGTGTCTGGAAGGAAGGAGGCGGTGTCTGGAAGGACGGGAGGCGGAGTCTGAGCGGACAGAAGGCAGTGACTGGAAAAAAATCAGGCGACGTCTGAGCAGAAAAAGGCGGTCTCCGGGCGGCTGAGGGCGGTACATGGAAGAACATATGTCTGGGCCTGCAGTTGCAGACAAACGGAAGGCGGTGCCAGTAAAGACAGGAGGCGGTACCCTGTCAGAAATAAGGCAGTCCCTTGTAAATTAGGAGGCGGTGCCAGTAAAGGCAGGAGGCGGTGACAGGAAAGACAGGAGGCGGTACCCTGTCAGAAATAAGGCAGTCCCTTGTAAATTAGGAGGCGGTGCCAGTAAAGGCAGTAGGCGGTGACAGTAAAGACAGGAGGCGGTGACAGGAAAGAAAGCAGGCGGTACCTGGGTGTGCAGGAGGCGGTGCCAGTAAAGACAGGAGGCGGTCCTTGGGCAGAGCTTGGGGGCAGGGCTCGGGTGAGCTCGCACTAGCCGGTACATCGGGATTGGAGTCCGGGCCGGTTAGCGATGGCGACGGCCGAACGCAGAGCGTTTGCACAGAAAATAAACAGGTAGAAATGGAGGGGGAGGCATTGCAGTACATATGGATAAGGAGAGGGCACACAGGTGACACTGGGAGGACACACATACAGGTGACACAGGTGCTGGGAGGGGATATCCATACAGGTGACACAGGTGCTGGCAAGGTACACACATACAGGTACTTGGAGGGTAAATATAGGTGACAGGCTCTAAAAGGGGGACTCACACACGTGATACAAGTGTTGGTAAGATATTGAAACATACAGGTGCAAGGAGGGTACATATAGGTTACACAGGTGCCCCCAAGGGGACACAGGTGCTGGATGTGAATACATATAGGTGACACAGGTGCCCCCAAGGGGACACAGGTGCTGGATGTGAATACATATAGGTGACACAGGTGCTAGAAGTGAATACATATAGGTGACACAGGTGCTGGATGTGAATACATATAGGTTACACAGGTGCCCCCAAGGGGACACACTGTAATGAAGGTGCTGAGAGGGGACACATATACAGGTGACAAACATGCTAAGTGGGACATTCAGCCTGGTGATACAAAGCTTATGACGGATGTTCGCCTAGCTGATTGATCTAGGGAGTGAAAGAGAGATGCAGTCATGTGACACTGATGTGGACAAGTGAATCAGTGTTTTGGGGGGGACACAGGTTACACAGTGACTGGGGGACACACAGACCAATTATAGAGTGACAAGGAGGGAACAGTCTAGTGACACATTAATAAGGAGGGGTCACCCAGGAACCTAACAGTGATAAGGAGGGAACACAAACACTGATAAGGAGGGGGCACTCTGGGACAGGTGACATAGGGATAAAGAGAGGGCACATAGGTGACTCTTATTAGGAGGGGACACGGGTTGCACAGTGATAAGGAGCCAGGAGGAGGATATAGACTAGTGACACAGTGATAAGGACACACAGACATGATACCATGATAAGGAGGTGACACACAGACCAGTAGCAGTGCTTGGGGATACACTGATAGTCATGGGTCATGTATGTAAGATGGTGTGATTAGTAGTGGACAGGGGATACAGAGTGCAAATTGTGGTGACTGGGGTCAAGGAAAGTAAATACTTTATCTCAAAATGTAATTCAGGTAATCACAAGGAATTCTCTGTACTAGTGAAGTGATGACATGTTTGTACACTGATAGGTTGGGTGTGTTTGTATCTACATTGGTAACGGGTATTACTTCTGGTATTGACAAACTGGCAGGGGTATGGGTTCCATTGTAGTATTCATACAGGAATGAGTGTTTATACTGAATATTACAATTATTAACTGTGGTAGTCAATACTTGCTTCTGAATATATTAAGATTGGGAGTGCCACTCTGTCACTCAAAGGGTTAAATATTTGTGTGTATGACTAGAGTACTGTTTCTCAGCTTTCGTTCTCAGGAGTCAATAACAGGTCAGGCTTTTAGGAAATCGTTATTGAATAATGGGTGGATACTGAGTGAATCAGTTATTGTGATTATTCAATGATATCCTGAAAACCTGAGCTGTTATATTGTATTATATTATATACACTCATATTAGTTCTATTAAACTCCCAGTGTGCTCTCTCCTTCTGTCAGGGGTATACAGTTTCAGTAATGCATTCACACAGACCCCATTATTCTGACCCTAAATCCCATCCTGCCGCCTTCTCCCCCGTGCCATCTGCTCATTGACAGCTGTATAACAACAACCGTATACTGCTCCGACTCCTGCTGGAGCAATCAATTATGGTGTTATATGGACAGAAAAGCACTCTGGGGCTGTGTTACTGTAATAAGATGTCATAGGACAATAAGAGACTCAGGAGCTGGGTTGCTGTAATAAGATGTCATAGGACAATAAGAGACTCAGGAGCTGGGTTACTGTAATAAGCTGTAACAGGACAATAAAGTACTCAGGAGCTGGATTACAGTAATAAGATGTAACAGGACAATAAGAGACTCAGGAGCTGGATTACAGTAATATGATGTAACAGGACAATAAGAGACTCAGGAGCTGGATTACAGTAATATGATGTAACAGGACAATAAGAGACTCAGGAGCTGGGTTACTGTAATAATATGTGACAGCGCAATAAGGCACTCAGGAGTTGGGTTACTATAATTAATTACAGGACAATAAGGCACTCAGGAGCTGGGTTACTGCAATAAGATGTGACAGGGCAATAAGGCACTCAGGAGCTGGGTTACTGCAATAAGATGTGACAGGGCAATAAGGCACTCAGGAGCTGGGTTACTGTAATAAGATGTTGCAGGACAATAAGGTACTCAGGAGCTGGGTTACTGTAATAAGATGTTACTGGACAGTAAGGCACTCAGGAGCTGGGTTACTGTAATAAGATGTTACAGGTACAATTCACTCAGGAGCTGGGTTACTGTAATAAGATGTTACTGGACAGTAAGGCACTCAGGAGCTGGGTTACTGTAATAAGATGTTACAGGTACAATTCACTCAGGAGCTGGGTTACTGTATCATAAGATACTGTAATGTTAAATGAAGATGGTAAATGTCACTGATATTCATATACTTTTGTGTTCTGAATCCTAAAAGAAAAAGAAAAACTATATCTTCAGGCAATTTTCATTGTGTCATTGTCACTCTCTCGCAGTCCTTAAACATGTCCCCCTCACGTCTTGCACAGTTCCCTGCACATCCCGTCCCCACACCCCCTCTCCTGCGTCCTGTTATTGTTTCAGACACTTCCTCCAGTATCAGGCAGCGTCAGACGGACTGTCCTGTCCCAGGGGGGCTGCTACGTCTCATGTTCGAGGAAAGCTCTGTGGGGCAGGACTCCTTTCCCTCTTACCATTCTTCCCAACGCTTAAAGTAGACCTAACACCTCCTAATAACATCCCCCACTTGCCTTACTATGGCTGGAAAATCCCAATGGCCCCAATGAATTATGCTCATGTCTTAGTTAAAGAAATACGTTTCAGTCAGTTTTGGATGTCAGGCTTATGGAAGAGGACATGACAGCTGCTCGCAGTTTTTTTCCAGACTGAAGCAGGCAGAATGCATGAAACCTATTTACTAATTTAACCCTTTGAGTTTCAAAAAGGTATACAATGCATTGGATACCTTTCTGGCACTCATAGGGTTAAGGACCAGAGAGGTATACAAAGCATTGCAAAATGGTCCTTAAAGGGATAGTAATGATTAATTTTAAGTTGATTTAATATTGTAGACATTAAAAAAAGGTTAACATCTATGTAAGTCTTATCTCTCAAATCTTTATGGTTTGAGAGATATAACTTGCTAAAGTTACCTTTTCCTGGCTGTTTCACTCAAGTCTGCCATCTAGCTGACAGCTGCAGATTCCAGTCATTTGACCAGACAGAGGCTCTTCAGAAGAGCTGAAAATACCCTATTTAGAAATAAATACTTCACTGGAACGGTCTACAAAGTGTACTTGCAAACCAGGCACACTTTGTAGACCATTCTAAATGAAGCATTTGTCTTAAGATAGAGTTATATCGGCGCTGCTGAAGAGCCGCATCTGGTCAAGCGATCAGAATCTGCTTCTGACAGCTTTACAGCTCGTCAAGCAGAAAGAGGAGGGAGCGGAGAACTTTATTTTCCTATATCTCTCAAACCAGAACGATTTGAGAGATACGAATAAGGGCACGTACTCTCTATTAATTGTATCTACCATATAGTTAATACTTTTTTTGTGACATTACTATCCCTTTAAAGTGGAACTACCACCCATGAATAAATTTGCCCCAAATAAATACCCATCTGGCGACTAGCTGCTCAATGGCGCTAGTCAACAGTAATATTACCTTGTGTTTGAGAATTGTACCCTGTTCCCAGGCTGACAGGCAGGAAATAGAGCAGACATCTTGCCATAGTGATGAGGCGTTGCTAGGAGCCGTTCGGTTCCAAAAGGGACTGACAGCACAGGTGCGCAGACGTCACTATGGAAAGATGTCTGCGCTGTTTCCTGCCTGTCAGTCCGGGAACAGCTTACTATTTTTGACGACTAGCGCTATTGAGCAGCTAGTCGCCAGATGGGTATTTATTTGGGGGAAATTTATTCAGGGGTGGTAGTTCCACTTTAAAAGGGACCTATCACCCTAAATAAAGCCTCCCCCAAATAATTAGGCATCTAGCGATAAACGTACCAATGGTACTATTAGCCAGCATAATTACCGCGTTAGTGAGAAATCCTACTTGTGCCGAGACTGACAGCCAGGCAACAGCGCAGTCATCTTTGCTTACAGACGTCTGTATGCCAGCGCTGTCAGTCCCGGTCTCCTCTAGGGGGTGTCGCATGGTACCAGAAAGGACTGACGGCGCAGGTGCGCAGATGCCTCTAAAGTGCTGTCTCGGCAGAAGTAGGATTTCTCAGTAACGCAATAATTATGATGACTAATACTACTATTGTTAAAGCGGAACTTTCATCATATTAATATAGCTCCCCAAATAATAATTACATTAGCAGTATGCTCAGTAGTAGTTTTATTCTCAAGAATAATTGCTGTATTAAAGGGTCAGTAATGCCTGTATTTAACTTTAATATTGTAGAGGTTCCAAAAATAAAGTATTCGGAGAAAGTGCCATCTCTCAAACCTTTACGGTGTGAGAGATATTCACCGCTAAAGTTTCCCTTTTCAGCTGACAGCAGGAGATTTAAGGAGGCCGACTCCAGGAGGCTCTTCAGCAGAGCCGAAATCACATTATTTAAAAAGAAATACTTCAATGGAACGGTCTACAAAGTGTACTTACAAACCAGGCACACTTTGTAGACGTTTCCAGTTAAGTAATTCTTTTTAAATAATGCGATTTCAGCTCTGCTGCAGAGCTGCCGGCTGGTCCGAGGACCGGGATCTCCTGCTGTTAGCAGAGCGCTGATGTCAGGAGAAGGGGAAGGAAGGGGAACTTTAGCGGCGAATATCTCTCAAACCGTAACCTCTTTGTTTGTAACCTCTACAGTATTAAATAAAGTTAAGTACGGGCATTACTGACCCTTTAAAGAAAAATGTAACCTTTTAGGCAGACAGGCAACAGGGAACAGCGCAGACATCTTGCAGAGCCGGCACCTCTGCGGCTGCACTCTCCTTCTCCTTTAGCTCCATGATTGGTGAGTTGAATGCTTTTGTGCCTTAAAGCACCAGAAGGGACTGACGGTGCAGAGAGCGCCTACGGCAATATCCCAGCCGGTGCATATCTGCATAAAAGGTTCTATATTTCTTCAGTACAGCAATTATTCTTGAAAAGAAAACTATGACTGTGCATATTTCTAATGTAATTATGATTTGGGGCGTTATATTAATATGATGAAAGTTCTGCTTTAAACTTATAACTAGATGCCTAATTGTTGGGCAGGGGCTTTATTTGGGATGATAGTTCCCCTTTAACCTCCTTAGAGCCAGAGGGGAATTCAACACATTGCGTTTGCAATGCATTAGATACCCCTCTGGTACTGTGAGAATTAAAGGGTCAAAATTACCATGTGTAATGGATGGAGATTGTGTTCTGCCAGTAACTGTCATGTCTGCCTCTATGTGCATGACATCCTATACTGATTGACGTTATTATCTCCAGAACCAAGACACAAGGTCAAAATTCATATAGGCATTAGGATTTTTTTGGCCATAGTAAGGTAAATGAGGTGTTATTACTAGGAGTTGTTACTTTCCCTTTAAAAAAAAAAAAAAAAATCCATTTCCAGGAAGACCTTTTTTTTTTTTTTTCTGGTCAGGCAAATAACATGTCACTAGTTGCTTATAGTACCATATATCATCACTCCACAGATACTGATCTAGATACAGATAGAAGAATATGAACCGTTCTGGAGTGAACCAGCTACACCATGGGATGGGGGGAGGGGGTTATTAATGAACATTGACTTAAATGGGGATTTTAACCCCTAGAATGCTGGAGAGTTGGAGAGCTCTCTAGCATTCTAAGGGTTAAAATCCCCATTTAAATAAAAGGGAAGTTTGGGAATCCTCACCTATGGTGCAGTTGGTTTGTCCCAGAATTGCACCTCTGGAGCTTACTGAATACGGTTCACTTTTAAAATATCGCATTTTTAAGAGCGTGTGGCTTGGAGCCGCATTAAGTAGATCGCCGTGTTGAAAAGGGAGACATGAGAATCTTGCCCTGGATACCAGAGCAAGATTTTAATGTCGCTTCTTTTAACAGCGTGATCGCCTGTGGGGCTGTTTACTAATGATAGGTGTGTGCTTGCCTCCGCTTGTGTCATTAATTAAAACTGAAGCTGCCTGATAAAAAAAAAATGTGCGTATTAACCCTTTGGGCACAGAAAGGGTTATTATTGGGCAGCTTTTCTTTTAATTAATGACACACACAGAGACACACATCTGTCATTAGTAAACAGATCTATGGAGAACTAAGTTTCAAAAAATTTTTTCAAAGCTAAAGCAGTTTATTACTACAGGCACTGCAGTGGACAGAAAATCTCGCGCTGATATGCAGGGAGAGATTCTCATGTCACCCTTTTCAACAAGGCGACCTACTTAATGCAGCTCCAAGCCGTGCTCTCTTAAAAATGCGCTATTTTAAAAGGATACCACTGAATACGACCCGTAGAATTGTAAGCAGAAAGCAAAATATGAGTAATTGCTGTGGAGGGAGGATAAAATGGGAATTTTAAACCCGTTAATGATAGGGAGGTCTCCGTCGCATTGTGAAGCAATGCATAGAGACCTTTTTTGGGATTCAGGGGTTTAACAGGTCTTTTAATCAGTGGGAATTTGCGGAATTATCATTTCCTCACTACATTTCAATTCGTTTGCTGCAGAATTGATAATTTGTTTCTATCTGCACTCAGCCAGTGATGGAAACCAACTTAACTACATCAAATGATGGGACAATTACATTCATTTTAACCCAGGGGCATCCATTTTTTTTTCCAGTCGTGGCCACATGATCAGAAAACCACAGGAGAAGACTGTCACCTTGTTGCCTGGGGGTTAATACAATCAAGTGGCCCACTTGTACTGTCATTCCAGCCCACTGTCCCAGGCCAACGCCTTTTGTTTATATTAAAATTGGCTTTAACCCCTTAACGACCAGCGGTCGCGGGGTGAGTGGTCCTTTAAGGACCAGAATTTCGGCGTGCCGCCCCACGTGACTGATCACGTGGGGCGGCACGCCGAACTGAGGGACTGAAAGAGATCGCTCCGGTCTTGGAGCGATCAAATTCAGTCCCCGGTATTACTCACCGCGCTCCTGCAGGAACGGGGTGAGTAATAGTACGTGACGTACCAGGACCGTCACTGGTCCTTAAGTGCCAGACCAGCGTGACGGTCCGGGTACGTCACCGGACTCTAAGGGGTTAATGTTGAGAAGTAAAGCAAGCGATACCACAGAGCTTACAGTTGAAATGAGGCTACACTATTGATGCTACAGAGCAGTTTAAAGGGATAGTAATGTTTCACAAAAACAGCAGCTCCAATTAATCTTCATCGTATTTGAGCCATAGAGAGTGTTATATCAATACTGTCAGAGTTGGGGGTCAAGAGTAATTGAAGGATAACGTTTCCCCTCCCACCCCTTTTACCTAGTGTAAGCCATCCATAGACCAGACAGATAACAGCAGGGGGCAATCTTCTTCCTATGAGAACAATGAAGGCCCTCTTGAACTACAACTCTGACAGAACTGAAATAAAACTCTCCAAGGTCCAAATACTATGATGATTAATTAGAGCTGCTTTTATTATGAAACATTACTATCCCTTTAAGCAAAGCTACACTAGTGATACCATAGAGCTTACAAGGGAAATGGTCATACCTGGGAACTTATTCTCTTTGAGCCCTTGGAGAAGATTCATGTGCTGCCGGGCAGGGGTGTCCGTGAAGAGATTTGCTTCATAAAAGGGGTGGGGCCTAATAGGGTGGGTGGGGCTTGCACATATGCATGTCATAAAGTCGGTGGGAAGGAGAAGTGGTAGGAAGGAATGAGAAGAAACTCACCGTGGATGGAGAATCTCTAAAAAAGAAGAAAATGAACAAGAGGCGCTCCTAGTGTATTATCCCAGGGATCTGAATAGATTTTGATCTTCAATCTAATATGTAATATACTCACAAAAGTATCGCCCAGAACAACACTTATATGTTTTCTGGAGATAATACTTGGTTTTATTTTTTTTTTAAGTACTGTCCCCTTCTCAGTAAATGTCTTGCGACAACATCCTCCAGGACCGTAAACATGCAAAAAAGAACAACAAGAGGGCGCCCAAGAGTGCCTTAACCCCTTAAGGACCCTTGACGGTCCTGGTACGTCATGGCTGGATTTGCGTTAAGGACCAATGACGTACCAGGACCGTCATGGCTTAAATGATAGCAACGTGCCTCCGTGCATGCTGCTATCATTAATTCCAGGCTGAGACTGAGCGCTCCGAGATTGGGGCGTTCAGTCTCAGCCCTTCTTGCTTGTGCTGGTTCATGTGATCGCCATAGCAGCGATCACATGTACCGGCATAGTGAGAGACAGAGGCAGCACAGAAAGCATGCTGTCTGTGCGTGTCTCGTCTGCCTATGTCTCCCTTGCTATCAAAGTAAGGGAGAGAGAAGTAGACGGGAGACACCTAGTGGCAAACGAAAATACAGCAGCTGGGGGTATTAACCCCTTCACTGCTGGTGCCAGAGGTTTGATAAATGCAGGTCAATTTCTGACCTGCAATGATACTTTTTTTTTTAACAAAAATATTTTATTAACCCTTTGAGTGCCAGAGTGGTACGGAGTGCATTGCATTGGATATGACACAGTAAAATCTTCAATATATCTACTCACAATTAGAGATGGTTGTCATTGACATATGCCAACTAACAACAGATACACGTACAGAGAAATATTGAAGATTTTGCTGCGTCATATCAAGTTGTCATTTAAAGCGATACTAATGTTTCATAATAAAAGAAGCTCTAATTAATCATCATAGTATTTGGACTTTGGAGAGTGTTATTTCAATTCTGTCAGAGTTGTAGTTCAAGAGTAAGTCAATGACAAAGTATCCCCCTCCCGCCCCTTTTACTGATGTAACACTGTTCAGCCAGATCAGAAGGGAGGTGCCCAGGTAGACTGCAGAGAGGGACAATCTTCAATTAAGAGAAGGGAAAAAGCTGAAAAACCTGTTAAGGGGGGCAGGGCTTTCATTGTTCTCATAGGAAGAAGATTGTCCCCTGCTGTTATCTGTCTGGTCTATGGACTGGATTCCACATCTGAGAAGAGATGGCTTACACTAGGTAAAAGGGGCGGGAGGGGAAACTTTGCTCGTGAATATCTCTCAAATCATAAAGGTTTGAGAGATAAGACTTATATCGTTCTTAATGTTTTTTTTTATGCCTACAAAATAAAATAAAGATAAAACAAAGTATTACTATCCCTTTAAGGCACTATTGGGCGCCCTCTTGTTGTTCTTTTTTTGCATGGATGGAGAATCGGCCTCTTTTCCCAGAGACCCGGCAATGCAGTCTGATAACCGGAGTCTCTGTGGCAGATTCGGAGAGTTCCTATGTATGGAAACGTGTAGCTCCATTTCAGTTGTAAGCTCTGTGGTATCACTAGTGTAACTACATTAACATCAGCAAGCAGGAGATTGAGGCAGTAAAGCACCGGCCCAAACATATTCTACCCCCCGATACCAATTGTGAATATAGACTACTGGCTATTCAAAAATATGTATTCATTGTTGAACAAGTCAGTGACAATACTGATATTCATGGTACTGGCAGACAGTAAGGCCTTACTGACCTACTAGTTCATGTGTGCTACTTAATTAGGTTTCTGTTAAAAAAAAAAAAAAAAAAAAAAAATCTGAGGTAGGCCGCACCCTGGAGTCAGACAGGCTGCATTTTACCCACTGGTCACATGTTGGATGCCAGTGTTTTAACCCTTTGAGTGCCAAAGGGGTACGCAACGCATTGCAAAGCAATGCGTTGAGTACCCCTCTGGCACTCAAAGGGTTAACTTCTTCCATACCTGCCATCTGTCCCTGATTTCCAGGGACAGTCCCTACTTTTTGGTTTGTTTTTGGATCCTGCTGTGGTTTTTTCCCCCCTGGTTTTAAAATTGCTCTGCAAATCAATAATTTATGTCCTTGTCATTAAAGCGGAACTATCATGTATATATAATTGAGCCCCAATTAATTATTAGAAATCTGGTAATCATGGAAATAGTGTTATAATGTTTATTAAGTGCCGGCATTATTTGCAGTCATAAGTTTGTAAGTATGTAACACAACTTGGTGAAGAGGGATCTGAGCGCCCGAGCTGTCCGTCCCTGCCACGTCACTGGTTATTTGCCAAAAAGATAGTTGCAGTGTACCGTACAGTAAAGGCAGGGACCGACAGCGCAGGCGCACAGATCTCACTTTGCAAGATGTCTGCATTGTCATATTGATGTGAGTTACATACGAACTTATGATTGCAAATAATGCCGGTACACAGGGCCGGATTTACATCTCAGGAGCCTGTTGGCACAGAAATCTGAATCGTCCCCCCAATCCCGTCGCTGGCTTAGCTCAAGGGGTTACACCTTGCAGCTTCTAGATTGTGACCGACTGTGTACAGGCAGCTCCTCTGTGGCTGTGCTGTTCGTGGGCTCCCTGCAGCGTCTGGGAGGGGACGGGGCAGTTCCGGCAAGTGAGGAGGGTGGGAGCAATGCGCCTACGTGACTCCAGATTCAGATCTGCTCTTGAAGTTCTGTCACTGATGACTCACACCCGGGTGCAGCGTGCAGGCACATCTACTACCTACCCCCCAACCCCCGCACTTGGCACTCCAGCAGATTTGGTCCACCAGAGATGACATGAGACGTGCATCATGAGACTAATTAAATAAATAAAAAGATCCCAATGACAGGTGCCCCTCTGTGGGGTGCACTTGTAGGCAGATGCCTACTCTGCCTTATTATAAATCCGGCCCTGCCGGTACATAATAAACATTATAACGCTATTTCCGTGATTACCAGTATTCTAACAGTTTATTGGGGCTCAGTTATATGTACATGATAGTTCCGCTACGGGGAACTTTCACCTTTTCTAAAGTCACCCTCCAATAATTAACCATATGACGACCTACTTCATAATACGTCTATTACCTCTCAGAAGTGCCAGATTCTAATGTAATCCTTAATCTTCAGAGACAGGAAGTCAGACATCAGCGCAGACATCTTGTCTAGGAGACGTCCGCACTGTCAGGCGCCCAACGGCACTAACCTCACCGTCAGTCTGCGAAGATTAAGGATTTCTTTAGAATCAGGTACTTCCGAGACATAATAGCTCTATTATAAAGTTAGTCGCCATATGTCTAATTATTGGAGGGCGACTTTATACCAGTTGAAAGTTCGCTTTAAATGGTTGATTTTGTAGGAGCTTTTCCCCATGGTAACTTTGCTTATTTATATGATATCTGTAGTGAGATGACAGTAATATCTATTGTGTGCAGAAGGGCAGCTCGAAGGCCAGTATGTTCAGAAAAGTGGTGGTAACTGGTATTCTGCACCCAATTCCGCCATCTCCGTCAAAGGAAAAAAGCAGTCTTAAAAATAGAACTGGTTTAATCTACTGGCATATTGTAAGGTATTTTCAGAAAAAAATATTCTTTTACCTGCCACGTTTGTTGTCTGATTATCATTTTTTTTCCCGACAAAATAAAAACAGTCTAAACTTGTAGAAGATGAATTAAAGTAATATTAGCAGAAGTGAGATGTAATAGGATGGAGTTACCTGGTACAAAAAAGGATTCCCTTCCCAGTGGTTCCTCCTCTCCCTGTATTGTACCTGTGTCCCTCTGTATATTACAGTGTAAGATCTACAGGACAGGATTCCCTTCTCCCAGTGGTTCCTCCTCTCCCTGTATTGTACATGTGTCCCTCTGTATATTACAGTGTAAGATCTACAGGACAGGATTCCCTTCTCCCAGTGGTTCCTCCTCTCCCTGTATTGTACCTGTGTCCCTCTGTATATTACAGTGTAAGATCTACAGGACAGGATTCCCTTCTCCCAGTGGTTCCTCCTCTCCCTGTATTGTACCTGTGTCCCTCTGTATATTAGAGTGTAAGATCTGCAGGACAGGATTCCCTTCTCCCAGTGGTCCCTCCTCTCCCTGTATTGTACCTGTGTCCTCTGTATATTACAGTGTAAGATCTACAGGACAGGATTCCCTTCTCCCAGTGATTCATCCTCTCCCTGTATTGTACCTGTGACCCTCTGTATATTACAGTGTAAGATCTACAGGACAGGATTCCCTTCTCCCAGTGGTTCCTCCTCTCCCTGTATTGTACCTGTGTCCCTCTATATTGCAGTGTAAGATCTACAGGACAGGATTCCCTTCTCCCAGTGGTTCCTCCTCTCCCTGTATTGTACCTGTGTCCCTCTGTATATTACAGTGTAAGATCTACAGGACAGAATTCCCTTCTCCCAGTAGTACCTCCTCTCCCTGTATTGTACCTGTGTCTCTCTGTATATTACAGTGTAAGATCTGCAGGACAGGATTCCCTTCTCCCAGTGGTTCCTCCTCTCCCTGTATTGTACCCGTGTCCCTCTGTGTATTACAGTGTAAGTTCTGCTGGACAGGATTCCCTTCTCCCAGTGGTTCCTCCTCTCTCTGTATTGTACCTGTGTCCCTCTGTATATTACAGTGTAAGATCTACAGGACAGGATTCCCTTCTCCCAGTGGTTCCTCCTCTCCCTGTATTGTACCTGTGTCCCTCTGTATATTACAGTGTAAGATCTACAGGACAGGATTCCCTTCTCCCAGTGGTTCCTCCTCTCCCTGTATTATACCTGTGTCCCTCTGTGTATTACAGTGTAAGATCTACAGGACAGGATTCCCTTCTCCCAGTGGTTCCTCTTCTCCCTGTATTGTACCTGTGTCCCTCTGTATATTACAGTATAAGATGTACAGGACAGGATTCCCTTCTCCCAGTGGTTCCTCCTCTCCCTGTATTGTACCTGTGTCCCTCTGTATATTACAGTGTAAGATCTACAGGACAGGATTCCCTTCTCCCAGTGGCTCCTCCTCTCCCTGTATTGTACCTGTGTCCCTCTGTATATTACAGTGTAAGATCTGCAGGACAGGATCCCCTTCTCCCAGTGGTTCCTCTTCTCCCTGTATTGTACCTGTGTCCCTCTGTATATTACAGTATAAGATCTACAGGACAGGATTCCCTTCTCCCAGTGGTTCCTCCTCTCCCTGTATTGTACCTGTGTCCCTCTGTATATTACAGTGTAAGATCTACAGGACAGAATCCCTTCTCCCAGTGGTTCCTCCTCTCCCTGTATTGTACCTGTGTCCCTCTGTATATTACAGTGTAAGATCTGCGGGACAGGATTCCCTTCTCCCAGTGGTTCCTCCTCTCCCTGTATTGTACCTGTGTCCCTCTGTATATTACAGTGTAAGATCTACACGACAGGATTCCCTTCTCCCAGTGGTCCCTCCTCTCCCTGTATTGTACCTGTGTCCCTCTGTATATTACAGTGTAAGATCTACAGGACAGGATTCCCTTCTCCCAGTGGTTCCTCCTCTCCCTGTATTGTACCTGTGTCCCTCTGTATATTACAGTGTAAGATCTGCAGGACAGGATTCCCTTCTCCCAGTGGTTCCTCCTCTCCCTGTATTGTACCTGTGTCCCTCTATATTGCAGTGTAAGTTCTACAGGACAGGATTCCCTTCTCCCAGTGGTTCCTCCTCTCCCTGTATTGTACCTGTGTCCCTCTGTATATTACAGTGCAAGATCTACAGGACAGGATTCCCTTCTCCCAGTGGTTCCTCCTCTCCCTGTATTGTACCTGTGTCCCTCTGTATATTACAGTGTAAGATCTACAGGACAGGATTCCCTTCTCCCAGTGGTTCCTCCTCTCCCTGTATTGTACCTGTGTCCCTCTGTATATTACAGTGCAAGATCTACAGGACAGGATTCCTTTCTCCCAGTGGTTCCTCCTCTCCCTGTATTGTACCTGTGTCCCTCTGTATATTACAGTGTAAGATCTGCAGGACAGGATTCCCTTCTCCCAGCGGTTCCTCCTCTCCCTGTATTGTACCTGTGTCCCTCTGTATTGCAGTGTAAGTTCTACAGGACAGGATTCCCTTCTCCCAGTGGTTCCTCCTCTCCCTGTATTGTACCTGTGTCCCTCTGTATATTACAGTGTAAGATCTACAGGACAGGATTCCCTTCTCCCAGTGGTTCCTCCTCTCCCTGTATTGTACCTGTGTCCCTCTGTATATTACACTGTAAGATCTACAGGACAGGATTCCCTTCTCCCAGTGGTTCCTCCTCTCCCTGTATTGTACCTGTGTCCCTCTGTATATTACAGTGTAAGATCTGCAGGACAGGATTCCCTTCTCCCAGTGGTTCCTTCTCTCCCTGTATTGTACCTGTGTCCCTCTGTATATTACAGTGTAAGATCTACAGGACAGGATTCCCTTCTCCCAGTGGTTCCTCCTCTCCCTGTATTGTACCTGTGTCCCTCTGTATATTACAGTGTAACATCTGCAGGACAGGATTCCCTTCTCCCAGTGGTTCCTCCTCTCCCTGTATTGTACCTGTGTCCCTCTGTATATTACAGTGTAACATCTGCAGGACAGGATTCCCTTCTCCCAGTGGTTCCTCCTCTCCCTGTATTGTACCTGTGTCCCTCTGTATATTACAGTGTAAGATCTACAGGACAGGATTCCCTTCTCCCAGTGGTTCCTCCTCTCCCTGTATTGTACCTGTGTCCCTCTATATTGCAGTGTAAGTTCTACAGGACAGGATTCCCTTCTCCCAGTGGTTCCTCCTCTCCCTGTATTGTACCTATGTCCCTCTGTATATTACAGTGTAAGATCTACAGGACAGGATTCCCTTCTCCCAGTGGTTCCTCCTCTCCCTGTATTGTACCTGTGACCCTCTGTATATTACAGTGTAAGATCTACAGGACAGGATTCCCTTCTCCCAGTGGTTCCTCCTCTCCCTGTATTGTACCTGTGTCCCTCTATATTGCAGTGTAAGTTCTACAGGACAGGATTCCCTTCTCCCAGTGGTTCCTCCTCTCCCTGTATTGTACCTATGTCCCTCTGTATATTACAGCGTAAGATCTGCAGGACAGGATTCCCTTCTCCCAGTGGTCCCTCTTCTCCCTGTATTGTACCTGTGTCCCTCTGTATATTACAGTGTAAGCTCTACAGGAAAGGATTCCCTTCTCCCAGTGGTTCCTCCTCTCCCTGTAATGTACCTGTGTCCCTCTGTATATTACAGTGTAAGATCTGCAGGACAGGATTCCCTTCTCCCAGTGGTTCCTCCTCTCCCTGTATTGTACCTGTGTCCCTCTGTATATTACAGTGTAAGATCTACAGGACAGGATTCCCTTCTCCCAGTGGTTCCTCCTCTCCCTGTATTGTACCTGTGTCCCTCTGTATATTACAGTGTGAGATCTACAGGACAGGATTCCCTTCTCCCAGTGGTTCCTCCTCTCCCTGTATTGTATTTGTGTCCCTCTGTATATTACAGTGTAAGATCTGCAGGACAGGATTCCCTTCTCCCAGTGGTTCCTCCTCTCCCTGTATTGTACCTGTGTCCCTCTGTATATTACAGTGTAAGATCTACAGGACAGGATTCTCTTCTCCCAGTGGTTCCTCCTCTCCCTGTATTGTACCTGTGTCCCTCTGTATATTACAGCGTAAGATCTGCAGGACAGGATTCCCTTCTCCCAGTGGTTCCTCCTCTCCCTGTATTGTACCTGTGTCCCTCTGTATATAACAGTGTAAGATCTACAGGACAGGATTCCCTTCTCCCAGTGGTTCCTCCTCTCCCTGTATTGTACCTGTGTCCCTCTGTATATTACAGTGTGAGATCTACAGGACAGGATTCCCTTCTCCCAGTGGTTCCTCCTCTCCCTGTATTGTACATGTGTCCCTCTGTATATTACAGTGTAAGATCTACAGGACAGGATTCCCTTCTCCCAGTGGTTCCTCCTCTCCCTGTATTGTACCTGTGTCCCTCTGTATATTACAGTGTAAGATCTACAGGACAGGATTCCTTTCTCCCAGTGGTTCCTCCTCTCCCTGTATTGTACCTGTGCCCCTCTGTTTATTACAGTGTAAGATCTACAGGACAGGATTCCCTTCTCCCAGTGGTTCCTCCTCTCCCTGTATTGTACCTGTGTCCTCTGTATATTACAGTGTAAGATCTACAGGACAGGATTCCCTTCTCCCAGTGGTTCCTCCTCTCCCTGTATTGTACCTATGTCCCTCTGTATATTACAGCATAAGATCTGCAGGACAGGATTCCCTTCTCCCAGTGGTCCCTCTTCTCCCTGTATTGTACCTGTGTCCCTCTGTATATTACAGTGTAAGATCTACAGGACGGGATTCCCTTCTCCCAGTGGTTCCTCCTCTCCCTGTATTGTACCTGTGTCCCTCTGTATATTACAGTGTAAGATGTACAGGACATGATTCCCTTCTCCCAGTGGTTCCTCCTCTCCCTGTATTGTACCTGTGTCCCTCTGTATATTACAGTGTAAGATCTACGGGACAGGATTCCCTTCTCCCAGTGGTTCCTCCTCTCCCTGTATTGTACCTGTGTCCCTCTGTATATTACAGTGTAAGATCTACAGGACAGGATTCTCTTCTCCCTCTATTGTATTTGTGCCCTTCTGTATCAGGGAAAGGCAATTATATGCATTTCAGCTGCGGGAGACTACAATTCTCTTCATCCTCTGGTTCCAAAGGTTACCTGTCCTCTGCTCTGTATATTACACAGTGAGATGTGCTGGGCAGGGTTCCCAAACAATACCTTTCTGTGTGTTTATAAACATGGCTGTCTGGGTGTGTTTATCTACACTCTCCCCTCCTGACACTCATGCCCTTTGCAGGTGTGAGTAAATTATTCAGATGTTGGACTGTTCCCTTCCCTGTGTTTGTGTCACAATCTAGCACAACCGGTCTCAAGTGTCAGTCTGAACTTGTAATGTGATATGATCACACTGCGCTGTATAATAATGGTACTGAGTATCTATGCACTGATAATGATCACATTGCTCTGTATAATGGTACCGAGTATCTACACACTGATAATGATCACACTGCACTGTATAATGGTACTGAGTATCTACACACTGATAATGATCACACTGCACTGTATAATGGTACTGAGTATCTACGCACTGATAATGATCACACTGCTCTGTATAATGGTACTGAGTATCTACACACTAATAATGATCACACTGCATTGTATAATGGTACTGAGTATCTACACACTGATAATGATCACACCGCTCTGTATAAAGGTACTGAGTATCTACACACTGATAATGATCACACCGCTCTGTATAATGGTACTGAGTATCTACACACTAATAATGATCACACTGCACTGTATAATGGTACTGAGTATCTACACACTGATAATGATCACACCGCTCTGTATAATGGTACTGAGTATCTACACACTGATAATGATCACACCGCTCTGTATAATGGTACGGAGTATCTACGCACTGATAATGATCACACTGCACTGTATAATGGTACTGAGTATCTACACACTGATACTGATCACACTGCACTGTATAATGATACGGAGTATCTACACACTGATAATGATCACACTGCACTGTATAATGGTACTGAGTATCTACACACTGATAATGATCACACTGTACTGTATAATGGTACTAAGTATCTACACAGATACTGATCACACCTCACTGTATAATGTTAGTGAGTATCTACACACTGATAATGATCACACTGCACTGTATAATGGTACTGAGTATCTACACACTGATAATGATCACACTGCACTGTATAATGGTACTGAGTATCTACACACTGATAATGATCACACTGCACTGTATAATGGTACTGAGTATCTACACACTGATAATGATCACACTGCACTGTATAATGGTACTGAGTATCTACACACTGATAATGATCACACTGCACTGTATAATGGTACTGAGTATCTACACACTGATAATGATCACACTGCACTGTATAATGGTACTGAGTATCTACACACTGATAATGATCACACTGCACTGTATAATTGTACTGAGTATCTACACACTGATAATGATCACACTGCACTGTATAATGGTACTGAGTATCTACGCACTGATAATGATCACACTGCACTGTATAATGGTACTGAGTATCTACGCACTGATAATGATCACACTGCACTGTATAATTGTACTGAGTATCTACGCACTGATAATGATTACACTGCACTGTATAATGGTACGGAGTATCTACGCACTGATAATGATCACACTGCACTGTATAATTGTACTGAGTATCTACGCACTGATAATGATCACAATGCACTGTATAATGGTACTGAGTATCTACACACTGATAATGATCACAATGCACTGTATAATGGTACTGAGTATCTACACACTGATAATGATCACACTGCACTGTATAATTGTACTGAGTATCTACACACTGATAATGATCACACTGCACTTTATAATGTTACTGAGTATCTACACACTGATAGTGATCACACTGCACTGTATAATGGTACTGAGTATCTGCACACTGATAATGATCACACTGCACTGTATAATGGTACTGAGTATCTACACACTGATAATGATCACACCGCACTGTATAATGGTACTGAGTATCTACACACTGATACTGATCCCACTGCACTGTATAATGGTACTGAGTATCTACACACTGATAATGATCACACCGCACTGTATAATGGTACTGAGTATCTACACACTGATACTGATCCCACTGCACTGTATAATGGTACTGAGTATCTACACACTGATAATGATCACAATGCACTGTATAATGGTACCGAGTATCTACACACTGATACTGATCCCACTGCACTGTATAATGGTACTGAGTATCTACACACTGATACTGATCACACTGCACTGTATAATGGTACTGAGTATCTACACACTGATAATGATCACACTGCTCTGTATAATGGTACCGAGTATCTACACACTGATAATGTTCACACTGCACTGTATAATGGTACTGAGTATCTACACACTGATACTGATCACACTGCACTGTATAATGGTACTGAGTATCTACACACTGATAATGATCACACTGCACTGTATAATAGTACTGAGTATCTACACACTGATAATGATCACACTGCACTGTATAATAGTACTGAGTATCTACACACTGATAATGATCACACTGTACTGTATAATGGTACTGAGTATCTACACACTGATAATGATCACACCGCACTGTATAATGGTACCGAGTATCTACACACTGATAATGATCACACCGCACTGTATAATGGTACTGAGTATCTACACACTGATACTGATCACACTGCACTGTATAATAGTACTGAGTATCTACACACTGATACTGTATAATGGTACTGAGTATCTACACACTGATACTGATCACACTGCACTGTATAATAGTACTGAGTATCTACACACTGATAATGATCACACTGTACTGTATAATGGTACTGAGTATCTACACACTGATAATGATCACACTGCTCTGTATAATAATGGTACTGAGTATCTACACACTGATAATGATCACACTGTACTGTATAATGGTACTGAGTATCTACACACTGATAATGATCACACTGTACTGTATAATGGTACTGAGTATCTACACACTGATAATGATCACACCGCACTGTATAATGGTACTGTGTAAAGGCTTATAATCACATTGGTATGTTTAACCCTTTGAACGCCACATGAGTGAGCAATGCATTGTGTATCCCTCTGGAATTCGGCGTTAATGTTACCGAGTATCTATACCCGGAAAATGTTGCTCTTTGTATTGACAGTAACTGACTAATATAAGTGCTTTTCCTGAATATCCATGAATATCACTATACTCTCACTGTCACAGCCTCTCCTGCCAGCTCAGACTGCACAGTGCTGTATTGTGTGTGACGTGCTGCTGCCAGCTGGCTGTGCTCGGTACAGCTCTACACTACAACCCTGACTGACAAACACATGACACATAACAATATGCTTACAGAAAGGAAATGGCTGCAGTAACCCTTGGATTTCTGTATGGGTGAAAAAAACGCACTGGTTTGCAGTACATTACACACATACCTCTGGCATTCAAAGGTGATGTTAACTCCTTGAAGACCAGAGGGTTAAGGGTTTAATATTTGAGTGTGTGAGTAGATTGTGACCCCTGACAAAGCCACCTAGAGTGGCGATACTTGTTGGGTTGCTGGGATGAAAAGCAAGATTAACCTTACCCTGGTTTTCCATTTGGATTGATGAGTATTTATATTGCACTTTTCCAATGATTTTTTTCACATTAGGCTGTTATTTGCACCGTGGTGCATTGCTTTAATCCTGTTCTGTACTTGTCCGGATGTTTGTTGATTCACAAGTGGAAACTGTTTACATTTCAGAGTTATCTTGTTTTTGTTTTTTTAGATGTTTTTATGATGCGGTCTCTATAAAGAAATCTTTTGTATTGAATAAAAATCCTATATAATAATTCACTAAGGTATGTTTGACAGAAGCCGTCATGCTCAGTAGAGACCGTCTGCGCAGAGGCTGATACGGAGCGAGGGGCTCCGAATTCAGACCGTAGTCCTCTCTGCGCAACTTCCTGGGACCAAGTGGTCCGAGAGCGCCTCGCTCCATATCAGCCGCAGTGCGGGCAGTCTCTACTGCACATGACTGCAGCACCGCCAGTGACGAGAGGATCCAGTCGAGGTTGCGGGGTGGCACTGTGGCCCGTGTACACAGGCTTTCCAACTAGTATTTGATATTTGAATTCTATACCATTTAAGTGTGCTTCAGTATATTGGTTCTCTTTGTTTTGGGGTTATTATGTGGTCTCTCTGTCCCATGATTCCTCATATAGTTTGGGTTTGTTTGTGTAGACCCTGAGTGCACCTTAACTGTTCAGTTTAGAAAATGTATGGTATAGTTTATTTTACTGGTTCCATCCCTGTCTTGCTTGTGTTGCAGTAGATTGTGACCCATCTTGTCTTGCCTAATGCAGCAGAACCTCCAATAATCCGTTTGGGCCATATAGGTTTCCTAAAGAACACTAACATTTTGTGCTTCTATTGCTCAGTGTAAATGCATCCATGATGCAAAGGGGTGGAGCGACGAGGGCTCTTCCTCCTATTTCCCCCGTAGTAGAGGAAAAACCCGGCTTTTCATACAACTCCATTTGGAACCCACTGGATCTCCATCTCCCGTATGATCTGGGGCACACAATATAGTCTGCTCAGTGTGTGAAAAACCTTGAAAACTAAGCATTGTATGACTATATCACTTTGCAATGCGTTAGAGACATTTGCAGCATTTGAACTGGGAGGGGGTGCCCGATATAAGTCAAAGTGAATTTTGGAAATGTTAATTTATTCCCTACTAGTGTAAAAGTCCGTGTACACAGGCCACGCTCCAGGTGATGTTAACCCTTTGAGTGCCAGAGGGGTACGCAACGCATTGCAAAGCATTACTTTGTGTACCAAAGGGTTAAGAGGCCAGTCCTGCTCTGCGTCCTGCTGCCGACGCAGTCATGCACTGTAAAGACTGCCCGAAAGCACAGAATACTCCCAGCATTCCTACACCTCCCAGCATTCCGTGCTCCCAGCACAGAACTCCCAGCATTCTGTGCTCCCAGCATTCTGTACGTTCGGGCAGTCTCTGCTCTGCATGATGGCTTCTGACAAACATCCTAGCAAATTATATTATAGGATGATGAGCTTTGAAGTCCAACAGTAGCTGAAGAGTCATATGTTGCTCACCCCCGGTGTACAGTCATCTTGTGCTCCTGCTTTGGGATGGGATGTAAAATAGTTAAAAGGGATCTGTACCCTGTGAATAAACAGCTTATAATTTATTTCACATAAGTATTTACCTAGGCAGGCATTCTTCATGCAGCAATCACTTATATCTATATACTTTTTATATTGCTTAAGCCTTTGATTGGGGGTGGGGTGTTTGTGTTGGGCATCCCCTGGCACACAGGGTTCATCGTTGTTTATCGAAGCCTGCTGTCTGTTGTATGGAAACGTGAACTAAATGCATACTTCAGTAGGGCTATATATAGTAAACTACAAATACTTTGCAAAACATCTATATAAATAGAAGCACACCTGCCCAGGTAAGCCCTTATCCTAACAAAGTAAAGGGATACTAATGCATACCTCCCGAGTGTCCCTCGTTAGGAGGTATTAGGGGTATATAACTCACAAGTGTCCTTCTCTGAGACCCAAATCCCTCTGTCCCTCTTTCCCATCCTGCTGTCCCTGTGTTTAGGAGATCAGACTGTGTGGTGTGTATAGAAGTGTATCACCCTGGTGTCCCTGTGTTTAGGAGATCAGACTGTGTGATGTGTATATATAAGTGTATCACCCTGGTGTCCCTGTGTTTAGGAGATCAGACTGCGTGGCGTGTATAGAAGTGTATCACTCTGGTGTCCCTGTGTTTAGGAGATCAGACTGTGCGGTGTGTATATAAGTGTATCACCCTGGTGTCTCTGTGTTTAGGAGATCACACTGTGTGGTGTGTATAGAAGTGTATCACCCTGGTGTCCCTGTGTTTAGGAGATCAGACTGTGTGGTGTGTATAGAAGTGTATCACCCTGGTGTCCCTGTGTTTAGGAGATCAGACTGTGCGGTGTGTATAGAAGTGTATCACCCTGATGTCCCTGTGTTTAGGAGATCAGACTGTGTGGTGTGTATATAAGTGTATCACCCTGGTGTCCCTGTGTTTAGGAGATCAGACTGTGCGGTGTGTATATAAGTGTATCACCCTGGTGTCCCTGTGTTTAGGAGATCAGACTGTGGGGTGTGTATAGAAGTGTATCACCCTGGTGTCCCTGTGTTTAGGAGATCAGACTGTGTGATGTGTATATATAAGTGTATCACCCTGGTGTCCCTGTGTTTAGGAGATCAGACTGCGTGGCGTGTATAGAAGTGTATCACTCTGGTGTCCCTGTGTTTAGGAGATCAGACTGTGCGGTGTGTATATAAGTGTATCACCCTGGTGTCTCTGTGTTTAGGAGATCAGACTGTGTGGTGTGTATATAAGTGTATCACCCTGATGTCCCTGTGTTTAGGAGATCACACTGTGTGGTGTGTATAGAAGTGTATCACCCTGGTGTCCCTGTGTTTAGGAGATCAGACTGTGTGGTGTGTATAGAAGTGTATCACCCTGGTGTCCCTGTGTTTAGGAGATCAGACTGTGTGGTGTGTATAGAAGTGTATCACCCTGGTGTCCCTGTGTTTAAGATATCAGACTGTGTGGTGTGTATATAAGTGTATCACCCTGATGTCCCTGTGTTTAGGAGATCAGACTGTGCGGTGTGTATATAAGTGTATCACCCTGGTGTCCCTGTGTTTAGGAGATCAGACTGTGCGGTGTGTATATAAGTGTATCACCCTGATGTCCCTGTGTTTAGGAGATCAGACTGTGTGGTGTGTATATAAGTGTATCACCCTGGTGTCCCTGTGTTTAGGAGATCAGACTGTGCGGTGTGTATATAAGTGTATCACCCTGATGTCCCTGTGTTTAGGAGATCAGACTGTGTGGTGTGTATATAAGTGTATCACACTGGTGTCCCTGTGTTTAGGAGATCAGACTGTGTGGTGTGTATAGAAGTGTATCACCTTGCTCCACAGGAATAAAACTCACATTAAAGTGGATCTATTATCACTTTACAAGTTATGTCTAGTAAGTAGACTCCTTAAAGTTATAGTAATACTTCGTTTTAGGTTTATTTTATTTTGTAGGCATTAAAAAATCATTAAGAACAATATTAGTCTTATCTCTCAAAACTTTATGGTTCGAGAGATATTCCCAAGCAAAGTTTCCCCTCACTGACCGAAACGGTCCAGTCTGCCATCTAGCTGTCAGATTTGGAATCCGGTCCACTGACTATCTGGTGGCTTTCCAGCAGAGCCGAGATCGCAAGATATAAAAATAATTACTCCATTGGAATGGTGTACGATGTGTGCTTGCAAACCAGGCACACTTTGTACACCATTCCAATTAAGTAGTTATTTTTATATCTTGCGATCTCGGCTCTGCTGGAGAGCCACCGGCTGGTCAGCGGACCGGATTCCAAATCTGACAGCTAAATGGCAGACTGGACCGTTTCCGTCAGTGAGGAGAAACTTTGCTCACAGCAAGTAAAACCCTGTCCCCCTTGACGAAGGAGGGCAGATTTTTCCTCATGCTCCGTGAAGATTGTCCCTCACTGTACTCCATCCTGACTGGCTTGGAGAGCAGTGTTACATCAGTAAAAGGGGCGGGAGAGGGATACTTTGTCATTCAATTACTGATGAACTACGAAGCGCACACATACTTATAATAAAGCTGTTGATTCTAAAAAACTTTAACCCCTTAAGGACCCGTGACGTACCAGGACCGTCGCGGTCCTTGGTATACTCAAGGACCGATGACGGTCATAGTACGTCACGTACTTTTTACTTACAGCGCTCTACCGGGAGCGCTGTAAGTAAAAATAGGGCATGAAATAGACCGCTCCAAGATCGGAGCGATCTCTTTCAAGCCCCATAGTGACGCGCCGTGACAGGTCACGTGTACCGGCGCGTCAACGTGCCCCTATGCGGTCGTTATGGGACGGAAATGTCCCATAACCTCCGGTCCTTAAGGGGTTAAAGAATGATCGAAGATTTACTTAGTAGCTCACATTACAAACCTTTTGAATGCAAGAGGGGTACGCAATTTAAAGGGACAGTAAAGTCCAATAAAAAAAAAAATTGTGTTTTGTAGTGTTTAAAAAAATATTACTAACAATGGTGAGTTATATGGCACCAATCCTATCTCTCAAACCTTTATGGTTCGAGAGATAATCGCAAGCTGACAGCAGGAGATCCATGTCGGCCGACATGAGGAGACTCTTCAGCAGAGCCGCAATAGAGATATTGGAAAATAATTACTTCACTGGAACGGTCTACAAAGTGTGCCTGCAAACCAGGCACACTTTTGTAGACCTTTCCAATTAAGTAATTCTTTTCCAGTGTTTCGATTTTGGCTCTGCTGAAGAGCCGCCGACTTGTCCCAGGACCGGGATCTCCTGCTGTCAACTAGATGCTGACATCAGGAGAAGGGGAGGGAGGGTGGAACTTTACATGCGAATATCTCTCAAACCATAAATTCACCATTGTTAATAATAAGGAAAGCTAATGCGACCCTTTCATGTATGTGTTTCTGATCATGTGGCCAGGGCCGGATTTCTCAATAGGCAAAGCAGGCAGTTTCCTGGAACTCCTCCTCTGTGCTGGCCAACCCCACATTCTTAATTGTGGGTGTGGCCTGAGAAATCTCAATGTCCCTGCACCAGTTTTAGACCACTTTTCAGGATATTATTTTACCCCTTCGATGCTAGAAAGATCTCCAAAACATTGCTAAGCTATGCTTTGGAAATCTCTCTGGCAGCCAAAAGGGTTAAAGCTTTATATCCTTGCTTGTTATAAGCAAAGTGTATTTTCTGTGCCAGGAAGTAATGGATAAAAATGAGGGTGTGACCAAGGGAGGAATGAGGGTGTGGCCATGGGTAGAGTTAACGGGGCCTGGAGTGCATTGCCTAAGAGCACCTGGATTTAAATCCGGGATTGTATGTGGCACACAATTGAAGAAACGTGGATGCCCCTGCCATACAATATGTCCCTTTATACCAATGGAGCCATGAAGTTACTGTAAACAGGAAAAAAATAGCAAGTTTGAGCTGAAATAACTTTGTAATAAAACATCTCTTAGCAATGGGAGTACCCTTGTTTTATTCAGCACAATAAACAATGCAATCAGTATATTTTTGTTGAATATTAATACATTAGTATACCTTTAAGGGGCCCCCACTACGTTATACGTTGCCTAGTCCCCAGCTATGGCTTTTAATGGCCCTGGATACCTGTGGCCCAACAACAGCTGGAGGGCAGCAGGTTGTCCTCCCTGATATAGATTACCTTAAGAGTTTGCTTTTCCTGTCTGTGTTATCTTGACTATGGGAAAATTATAGTGTTACCTTCCTGTAATTAGCAGTTTTATGGCTAATAAAAAATTCTACAGTGTCACCTGCAAGCCCAGGGAGGGCACCGACATACTGAGACTGATGCACGAATTGGACTAATTCTGTATCAAATCACATGTACTAGAGGAGAGAAATACCACATTTACTTAATTTAAATGATAGTCCTAACCACTGGAATGTGTTGCAGACCTCTCTAGCATTCCAGGGGTTAAAATCCCATTTATATCAATGATCAGTTCTATTTGTCCACTCTGGTACACTTCAGTTGATGTACTCATATCTGGGAACCTTCTTGTCACAATCCTCTTGGTCTGGGGGTGGGAGTTCTCAAATGAAGCAATTTCTGTCATAAATTGGGTGGGACTTGATTGGAGTGGGTGGGATTTGGAGTAGACGAGATGTGGTTTGCCTTTAAAATGGGCGGTGACTTAGAAGAACAGAGCAGTGAGTGACCGGAACTGGTAGTGAAGTGGGCGGAGTTATAAGGGAACTCACTGAGCCCTGAGAATTGGCCTCTGTCTCTGGAGACACTGTATTTAAGTATAAAGACTGGAGTCTCTGGGTCATATCCGGGGAGTTGCCAAGTTTGGATGTTCTATGAAAACTTGGTGCATATAAGAAAAAAATTATTTCCATTGAGTTAAAGGGATAGTAATACTTGAAAATAATTGTATTTGATCTTGTAGCTCTTAAGATTTATATAATTTTTAATGTTTTTTTTATCTCCCAAACCTTTATGGTTTGGGAGATATTCACAAGCAAAGTTTCCCCCTGAGTGACGTCACCGTTCTATCTCTCAGATTTGGAATCCGGTGCCGGGACCGGCTGCTCCTCTCCTGAAGTGCTGAGATCACGATCTTTAAAAAGAATTTCTTCATTGTACTGGTCTACAAAGTGTGCTTGCAAGCCAGGAACACTTTGTACACAGTTCCAATGAAGTAGTTCTTTTTAAAGATCGTGATCGCCGCACTTCTAAAGAACTGCCGGTTGATCTGTGGACTGGATTCCAAATCTGTCCACTAGATGGCAGACTTGGCTGAAACAGCCAGGAAAAGGGAACTTTATTTTACTTGTGAATATCTCCCAAACATAAGACTTATATCATTTTTAATGTTTTTTTTAAGGGCTACAATATCAAATAAAACTATTTTCAAGTATTACTATCCATTTAAATTAGATTTTTTTTTTTATTATTTGGAGACCTCTATAGCATTCTTAGGAGTAAAATTATCATTTTTATTTGTTCCCTATTATCATACCTGGGGTTTCTGGATTTGTCCCGGAGACTCCAATTTTTGTAGTGAATTACAGGGTCTCTGGGGGCAGCGGCTGATTCTCCGATGTTGGGAAGTTTCTTATGAAACTTTCTGCCCACTTCTCCTCCTTCCCACCCTGTTCTTCCCACTTCCTGCCCACTTCTTTCTTCCCACCCTGTTCCTCTCACTTCTCCCTCCCACCCTGCTCCACCCACTTTATTGCACAGCCTGTTAAGCCCCACCCCTTTGTGACACAAATCACATAATTTATATCCCCCAGTGGCACCACATGCATCTCAGGTATGCCTATGATGCAGATGGATTGTCCCAGAATTATACCACGTTTTTTCACGTACATCATCCTCACTGTGTTCATTCTTCCGTTTCATCTTCTATATATATCTGCAATATTCACAGTAGATACAAAAGCTGCCACTAGACTGTGTTTAACCCTTTGAGTGCCAGAGGGTGTCCATTGCGTAAAGTCTAATTTAAATCAATAGGGATTTGTATTGGATCCCCACAGTGTGCACAGTAAATTTGCCGCAGAACTGCACCACTTATAAATTATATATATGTATCATCCTCCATTGTCCCTTTAAAGGGGTAGTAATACTTCAAAATTGCTATCCCTTATATTGAAGCCCTTTAAAAACTGAATTAAATGCCACCAGCGGCATCTCTCAAACCTTTATGCTTTGCGAGATAGCTGCTTTTAAGCTTCGCTCTCCCCTGACGTCATCGTTCTTGCTGCAGCAGGGAAATCTGGTCCCGGGACCGGCGGAGGCTCTTCAGCAGAGCCGAGATCTCGTTATGGAAAACAAGATCCTTCACTAAAACGGTCTTCTACATGTGTTTGGTTACCAAGTACACGTAAAAGACCGTTTTAGTGAAGGATCGTTTCTTCTATAACGAGATCTGGCTCTGCTGAAGAGCCTCCGCTTGATTCAATGAACGGATTCCCCTGCTGCAGTAAGAATGCTGATGTCACGGGAGAGGCGGGGGGAGCGAAGTTTAAAAGCTGCTATCCTTCAAACCATAAAGGTTTGAGAGATGCCGCTGGTGGCATTTAATTCAGTTTTTTAAGGGCTTCAATATAAGGGATAGTAATTTTGAAGTATTACTATCCCTTTAAAGGTGACTCCTAATGACGGAGCTGTTTGATAACTCACCTGTGATGCAGCAGGAATCTCCTTAAGGAACCCAGCCTGCACATCTATCCTGAGGACTAATGCTGAGAATCACTGACATATGCAATTTGCAGTCAGTGCCGCAGGCTGATCAGATATGGGTGCTTTCAGGTGCTGAGCACAGGGAATTAGGGGTGTGTCCTGTGCTTTACCTGTGTGTAACTGGGGCAGAGCGAGAAGAACAGGTGTATGAAAGGAGGGAGCGGCCTTCGTGTGTTAACTGCTTACCTACCAGAGCCCTTTACACAGTGCTCTGTGTTCAGACTAGCGATTGTCTAACATGCAGTTGTGCCTCTTTAATGTATGGAGAAAGAGAGACGGAGAGGGAGTGTATATTCACCTATCTGTTTATGTAAGAAAAAGACGTGCACTCGTAGAGCAAACCAACTACACTATAAGGGGACAGATAAAAGTATCCACTGATTAAAATGGGGCTTTTAATCCATTGATTGCTGGAGAGGTCTCCAACACATTGCTTCTCATTTATCAGGTGAAAAGCCCCACTTAAATCAATGTGAATATGGGCTGTTTGCTTCAGAGTTGCACTGCCTTCATAGTGCATCAGCCAAAGAGACCTGTAAAGGAATTTGCAGTTATCATCTAGAGTGGCGTGTGTCTGAAATGTGGAGGAGGCGTGTGTAAAAACCATTCAGAGCCGTATAATAACATACAGATTCATACAGTAACCCAAGGAAAGCCAAATAATAACATACAGGTATATATTTTAACAGTCATATAATAGCACACAAAGTCATATAAAAACATACTGAGCCATAACGAGTAAAGTCATAAGAAAATATAGTCCTATAATAAGTCATAATAAAATACATATCAATATCATAATACGGAAGGTCATGTAACAACATATGTAGAACCTTATAATAACAAGTGAAGCCATAATGACATGTAGAATCCTCTCATAACAAGGAAAGTTTTATCTAACATAACTGATCTTTTAGACAAAGTGCTTACAATTAAGTAGAATTTTTTTCATAACCCGTGTATGATGGATACATCTTTTGCAATGTTTGGAAATGTTTTCAGTAGCCATATTATAGAGGTGGGCATTCAAGAAGTCAGCACATTTTTCATAGAAAATATGTAATTAAATATTAGGCACTATATGTGTGATGACAAACAGTACAATGTTTCGGGGGGGGGGGATTTCATCATCAGATATGATAACTACTAAACCAAAAGTGTCTGTAACCATTACACAAACAAAAAGCCACAAGATATAAGCAGTTTAATAGATACTTGTTAACCCCTTAAGGACCGGCCGTGGCCGGCACTTAAGGACCACGGACTTTTTTTTTTTTTTTTTTGCTATCCGGATTCAGGGCTCCCCGAACGGCGTGCAGCCGAGTGGGGAGCCCTGAATTCCATGACATATGTGTATGTCCTTGGTCCTTTAGGGACATCCAACCCGTGACGTACATGTACGTCATGGGTCGTTAAGGGGTTAATGAGACTAAAGTGTTTTGGTGACAGATTCATTTCACCAAAGAAAATCCTCCAGTAACATATTGAACAGGATTTACAAAGTTGCAGGCCAGTCTTTCTCCCATGAGAGGAAGTGAATGAAGGAAATCCCACTCCCTCACTTCCTCTCTCTCGGTATTTACTAACATGGATTTAATCATGTTGCACCCAAATCTCCTCCTTGGCAAAAAAAACAGTAACACTAGTGTGGAGATGACTTCTCAATGATATCCCTTCTCCAGTTACTAAGTTATTTTATAGAGCCAATGCACTAAGGTGCAGATGACTTCTACAGTGATATCACTTCTCCAGTCCCTATGTTATACTATGCAGTCTATGCACTGTGATTTCTCTATCTTTGGATATGATACATGAAGGTACTCACATAGATCAGTGGTCTACCACACACATATATGCGAGCTAGACAATAATAGGAAGTGAAAGACATCCTTAACCCACTTTTACTTGGGTCCGCTCCTCCAGAATCACACAGCTGCTCACGTTGACCACCAGGTACCACACAAAATGATCGCCTCGATGGACCCAAAAATGAGAGAAAAAAGGCAGTGCAAGTAGAAAAACCTGATACTCGGAGTGCTATAAACATTGATTAAGGAATATTCAATATCAATACTTGTGGAGCTGGTCTCATCGGTGTCTCCAATACACCGGCATCGCATGCAGGGAGAATATACTTGTCCCTGCTCATGCAGCACACTCTCAGGTCTTGGCTAGGAGTTGCCAGTATCCACAGGGTTAATCCTAGTAATAAACCACAGAGGGTGGTTGGAAGAAACAACTTTCAAAACGTGCTGAATATAAAAAAAAAAAATATTTCAAAATATTTCACATTTGCGTGTTTAACACTTAAAACAAATGCATATATAAAAACATCCAATCCACAAATATATTTAAACGCATAAAAATGTAACGCGTTTCGTAGCGTTTAACCACTACTTTATCAAACCACTATGAGCTTAGTGGATATATTGTCTGTTTGCAGTGATTTGTCCTCTAAGCTCATAGTGGTTTGATAAAGTAGTGGTTAAACGCTACAAAACGCGTAGCCAGAGAGGTGTCTGTGAATTGCACTGAAACGGTTAATGGGTGCCTTGGGAACGAATAGATTGAGAACCACTGGTATGAGTGAGTAATTCCCATATGACCTGAAGGGTAAATTAGCGTGAGAGGAGACAGATGAAAGTTAAATGAAGAACATTACACACAGTCTGCTCACCTGAATGCTGGACTGTCCCACGCCAGTATACTCCCTAATCATGTTTTGCCATAAATAACATAGGAGTTATATAAAGGCGCAGTGACCTTTTTTATGGCAAAAAGAAAAAAAAATTGTTGAACCTCCAGCTGCTATAATGTCCATCATTCCAAACTGGGATGATGATGATGATGAAGGCATTTGTTGTCCCAGTTGAAGGTCCAGCGATTGATTTCTCCTGTTGTGTTGAGTGGAACATGGAATCTACTACAGGTAGTTTGTTCTTTCCAAAGTTATTGAAACTTGTATGTTTTTATTTATCAAACTGTTAGCAACAGTGCCTCCTAGTGTCTGTACAGTTTACCTAGTGTCTAAAAAGTTATTCTGTTGCATTCTGTGAAAGAGGTGAACTACTGACTGCAGTCATAACAGCTCCACCATTTTGTGCAGGGCTGGATTTCCCAATAGGCAGAGTAGACAACTGCCTAGCACTCCAAAATTTGAGGAGCCTCAATTGTGCTGCTACACCCACATTCTTAATATATTGTTTTTTTTTTCATAGTAAAACTTTATTGATCATTTAAAGTGCATACAGAATTATAGATGTTAATAAGGCACTGGTTTGGAACCTGCAGCTTTCTGAATGACAACTCCTGTTATTGCATGATGGGGAGTGTAGTCCAGTTGCTGGTGGAGTATATGAACCAATAATTCACAAATAAAGGAGCATAAATATCAATAAATCACAACAATGTAGAAAAAAAATTAAAGTGTACGCTTAATCTTTATTAAAAAAAATATATAGCCATTTAAAATTAGCAAATCCAACAAAACTTGAAACTTCCCCAAAGCGTCCCATTGATTTAAATACGGCTTTTAACACCTTGAATACTAGTGAGATCCCTAATTTTTGCATTCAGTGGTTTAAAAGCCACATTTAAAGTGCAACTGTCACTTTGCAACACCTAGTTGATTTTGAGAGAGCTTTCAAAAGCAAACTGTTAGGCATTTTTTATTTAAAAAATAGTTAATAACAGGGCTCAAAATTTCCACTCACCACTAGCCAATGGCGAGTGAAAATTTAGCGCTGGCGAGTAGAAATTCAGCCCTGGTGAGTAAGTTTTGGCTGGCAGTGGCGAGCAATTTTTTCGGTCTGGCTAGTAGCAAAGGACTTAAAATTATAAGCCCTGGTTAATAAGATATTTAGTTTTATTTATTTGTTATTTAGTTCAAGTCCTGCAGGCATGCCTGGAGGACTCAAACATTCCACACAGCTTTGCAATACCAACTGTCACTTCCTACCAGTAAGTTCTAGCTCTGCTACATAAATTGACAAATGAAAATATCTCAGTAGCTATTGTTAGAAATGTGGGGGGATTTTAGGCTCTTTTCTTTCTTTTCAAAATCACCTATTTGTTACCAAGTGACAGTTCCACTTTAAATCAAATGGCATTTTAATTTTCCCTAAGTGGGTTGTCAAGCATCTTGAGAATGCTGCTCCATTGGTGACTTATGTTGTTTGATCCCTTCAAAACCATCAGTTACAAGTGACAGTTGGGACAAAGACAAAGCAGAGTAACTGGTTCTGTTTAACCCCTTAAGGATCACCAGTCCTGGGGCTGGGTTCCCTTTAAGGACTTGATAGAGGAGATCAGCGTGCCTCCACACTTGACTGATCACGTGTGCCGACACGCTGAACATGGGTGTGATAGTGACCGCTCCATTCTTGCTGCGATCAATTTCAGTCCCTGCTTTTAGAATAAATAAAAAATTTTGAAAGTGCTTTCAAAATCACCTATATTTATGTTAGCTATTTTTTCTAAACGTTATTTTGAGATATTTATCTTTATTTATTTGTCAGTTATTGCAAACTAGTTGAAGAGCCCGTTACACGGGCCACAGTGCCACTGTCAGCTGGTCGCGGGGCAGTCATGCGCAGTATAGACTGCCCGCTCCGCGGCTAATACAGAGCTTCAGTCGCGGCGCAGGCAGTCTCTACTGCACATGGCTTCGTCGTTACACACGTTTTAGCGAATTATTATATAGGATAAGCTAGTGCTGGCTGGCATGTCGGCCAGATTAATATATCATAAACTGTAATTTGAAATAAAAAAGGCAAACATCAATATAGGTGATTTTGAAAATCACCTATTTCTTACAAAGTGACCGTTACACTTAAATAACCTGTTCAGTATAATTGCAAAGGGTTAACATGCATAGATATTGTTTAGTGTAACTAAACAGGTTTACAACTCCTCCCCATATCTGTATTGCTGTTATCAAGAAATGTCACAAACACATATATTCCAATACCTGTCTGTTGCCATAAAAAACTTTAAGCAAGAAACTTGGGCACTGAAGATAATAACTAAAGTCTGCCTTATAATGAAGTTGTCTAGTGTCAGTCTTTAACCCTCTGCATGCCAGAGGGGTACATAATACATTGCCCTCTGACACTCAGAGGGTTAATGTTGAATCTAGATAAATGTGAGATTATGAATTTGAGCTGCTGAAACGAGCATACTACATATACACTAAATTGGAAACAGCTTGGGGAATCCTCATTACAGAAAGATTTAGGAGAACTGATAGATGATAGAGTTCATAGCAGTGTGCAGAGTCACTCAGCTGCTGCAAGAGCAAATAGAGTACTAGCCTGCATAAAAGAGGTGTAGAAGCAAGGGATCCTAATATTATCCTGCCTCTATATAAATCCTTGGTTAGACCTCATCTAGAATATGGAGTACAATTTTGGGCACCAGTCCATAAAAAAGACATTGTTGAAGTGGTAAAAGTGCAGAGACGTGCAACAAAACTGATAAAGGGATTGGAGGATCTGAGTTATAAAGAGAGACCAGCCAAACTGGGTTTGTTTACATTAGAGAAGAGACATCTAAGGGGTGATATGATTACCATTTACACATATATTTGAGGCCAATACAAAGAACTGTAAGGCATGGGAAATCAACGTGCGGTCCGTGAGTCAAATGTGGCCTGCCTGAGATTTTTTTTAATGAACTAGCACACATGAACTAGTAGGCCAGTAAGACGTAATCCCCTGTTTGCATTTACCATACAGTTCAAGAATAGATTATGTTTTATATCCATACTAGTTGAACACCCTGTGTACATGGGCCACAGTGCCAGGCAGCAACGGTCATGGTGCAGTCATGTGCAGTAGAGACTGCCTGTGCCGCAGCTGATAACAGAGCGGGGCGCTCCGAATACGGTCTGAATTCAGAGCTCCCCTCTCCGTTATCAGCCGCGGCGCAGGCAGTCTCGACTGCGCATGACTGCAGCGTGCGCAGCCGTCTGTATTGCGCATAACAGCTTCTGACAAACATACATTAGCAAATTATTATATAGGATAGGACTGATACTGACTTGATCCATAAATAAATAAATAGCTGTATTTCACCATCGTTATCAATAAAGAAAAAAAAGATATGTTGCCCTCACATGCTTTTTGATCACGTGGCCCTTCGTTACTGCAACTTTACTGTGTTCCTGTGTGAGTACAATAAAGATGCAGTTTGCTGGACTTTGCTGCCTTCATGAGGCAATAGTCACCTGTGTGTAAGGCACCATGGGCCAGCATGGGAACTTTCATAACAGGCAACACAACCAATACACCATTGCCGCCTGTGTGACAGAGGCCCTGTACAGCTACGTCATTACCAATGAAACATTAGAAACAAAGATTTTGATGTCCGATAAGAACCAGTCTGCCCGTTTTCCTTCAGAGATAATATGCACACTCTTACATAGTTCCCAGAATAGACTGGTATAGATTCCAGACATTTTACTGTAGGCCCTACCACTTCCACTGGGAAGCTGTTCCATGAACCTATTACCCTTTCCGTAAAGTAGTACTAACATCAGAAACACGTGCTGAATAATTAAACCGGCTTAACCCTGAGAGTTCCAATGCGTTGGATACCCCACTGGCACTCAGAGGTTTAAAAGCTACAATCATGGAGCCAACCAGCTATACCAAATAGGGAATGAAAATGCCGACCAATTGAAAAGTGAATTTTATCCCTTTGATTGCTTTGTAATGGGTCTGAGTCCTTTCTTGCTAGGAAGGAGTTAAATGTCCAATTTAAATCAATGGGATTTTATGAAACTTTCATCGCCCCCACCCTCAGGTGCCGGTGGTTTTCTCCAAATTTGCACCTCTGTATCTTGATGACTGTGGCCCATGGAGTTACAGACAGAGCCAGATTTACTAAGAACTGGAGAGATTCTGGGGCAAGCCAAGTGACTCACAGGGGGCAGCAAGAGATCACAGAATTCATGTTGATTCAACACTGTAATCGGCAGAAGGCAAAGCAACGCTTTGGATGCCCATTCTGGCACTCAAAGATTTAAATATTTTTTGTTTTTTTTTTAACTCTTGAATTTCAGAGGTCTCCAATGCCTTGCAAAGCAGTGTGTTGTTATCAGCCTCACAGAGATGCACACAAACACAGAGACACACACGCACACACATAAATACAATCACAGAGACACATACACACACACAAACACGATCACAGAGACACACACACACAAACACACACGCACAAATGCAATCACAGAGATACACACACACAAACACAATCACAGAGACACACACACAAACACAATCACAGAGACACACACACACAAACACACACGCACAAATACAATCACAGAGATACACACACACAAACACAATCACAGAGACATACACAATCACAGAGACACACACACAAACACAATCACAGAGACATACACAATCACAGAGACACACACACACAATCACAGAGACGCATACACACACACAATCACAGAGACGCATACACACACACAATCACAGAGACGCATACAGACACACACACACAGAGGCGCACACAATCACAGAGACACACAATCACACACACAAACACAGAGATGCACATACACATAATCACAGAGACAGACACAAACCCACACACACAAACACAGAGACACACACATAGAGATGCACACACACACACAGACGTGCACACAAACACAGAGATACACGCACACACAGAGACACACAAACACAGAGATGCACACACACGCACACACAGAGACACACAAACACAGAGATGCACACAATCACAGAGACAAACACACACACACCACACACAATCACAGAGACACACACACACACCACACACAATCACAGAGACACACAAAATCATAGAGACACACACATTATCACAGCCACACACACACACATAATCACAGAGACACACACAATCACAGATGGCCAAACAATGACACCTCGCCTCTTTGTCTTGGTCACTTCCTCATAGAAGCAGATAAACCCTGTGAGGTGGGGGCTCTAATTTCTGTTACTTCCTTTTACAACTCCATATTTTTGTTCCTTTTTTGTTTTTATGTGGAACCTGAGGGCACAGTTGGAACTGTCACTGACCAAAATGAGTAAGCCTGAGAAAAATGCTCACATTCCTCTTACTGTGTCACTCTGCAGTGGGAGGGACAGACTCCATGTCCCATAGTTTCCTCCTGTCTGTGTCACCCTGCAGTGGGAGGGACAGACTCCATGTCCCATAGCTCCCTCCTGTCTGTGTCACCCTGCAGTGGGAGGGACAGACTCCATGTCCCATAGCTCCCTCCTGTCCGTGTCACCCTGCAGTGGGAGGGATAGACTCCATGTCACATAGCTCCCTCCTGTCTGTGTTACCCTGCAGTGTGAGGGACAAACTCCATGTCCCATAGCTCCCTCCTGTCTGTGTCACCCTGCAGTGGGAGGGACAGACTTCATGTCCCATAGCTCCCTCCTGTCTGTGTCACCCTGCAGTGGGAGGGACAGACTCCATGTCCCATAGCTCCCTCCTGTCTGTGTCACCCTGCAGTGGGAGGGACAAACTCCATGTCCCATAGCTCCCTCCTGTCTGTGTCACCCTGCAGTGGGAGAGGCCAGACTCCATGTCCCATAGCTCTCTCCTGTCTGTGTCACCCTGCAGTGGGAGGGGCCAGACTCCATGTCCCATAGCTCCCTCCTGTCTGTGTCACCCTGCAGTGGGAGGGGCAGACTCATGTCCCATAGCTCCCTCCTGTCTGTGTCACCCTGCAGTGGGAGGAACAGACTCCATGTCCCATAGCTCCCTCCTGTCTGTATCACCCTGCAGTGGGAGGGACAGACCCCATGTCCCATAGCTCCCTCCTGTCTGTGTCACCCTGCAGTGGGAGGGACAGACTCCATGTCCCATAGCTCCCTCCTGTCTGTATCACCCTGCAGTGGGAGGGACAGACTCCATGTGCTATAGCGCCCTCCTGTCTGTATCACCCTACAGTGGGAGGGGCAGACTCATGTCCCATAGCTCCCTTCTGTCTGTGTCACCCTGCAGTGGAAGGGACAGGCTCCATGTCCCATAGTTCCCTCCTGTCTGTGTCACCCTGCAGTGGGAGGGACAGACTCCATGTCCTATAGCTCCCTCCTGTCTGTGTCACCCTACAGTGGGAGGGGCAGACTCATGTCCCATAGCTCCCTCCTGTCTGTGTCACCCTGCAGTGGGAGGGACAGACTCCATGTCCCATAGCTCCCTCCTGTCTGTGTCACCCTGCAGTGGGAGAGTATTTTTATTTCTGGGTAATAATGGATATGGCTGGGGTCATATGATGATCCGAGTGCAGTCATAGGTAGGGAAAAGGGCACCTAGAATGCTTAAAACCCCCACTTAACCCCTTAAAGACCGGCAAACACTCGCGAGGCCGGCACTTAAGGACCACAGAGCATTTTTTTTACGATCCGATTCAGGGCTCCCCGAATGGCATGCAGCCGAGCGGGGGCTGTGAAATCCATGACGTACACGTAATGCATGGGTCCTTTAGGCACGTTGACCCCATGACGTACAAGTACATCCTCGAACCTTAAAGGGTTAAACCTATGTGAATGTTTACTACACACCCTATGGTGGAGTTGATTCAGTACAGCATAGACTTTAACCCATTGAGTGCCAGAGAGGTATTAAACACAATGCGCTGTATGCCTTTTCGGCACTTAAAGGGTGAAAAAGACCGTATCACTTAAAAACAACTTTGGTTACTTTGAGAGAGCTTTTAAAATCATGTACTGTATATGTTGTATTATCAATTTTTTGTTTAGATAAGTAGTTTTTGTGTTATTTAGATGTATAGGTTATACCAATTCAGGCATGCTGTGCAGTCACTTCCTGTCTTATCCTTACATTGCTTCCCTACTGACACTGATTAGCAATGCCTGGCTACAGCACTGTAAAGGTTCCGTATCAGTGTGTGTGTGTGTGTGATGTAATATAGGGCTAATACAGAAAGGCCACTTTCAACAAGGTGTGCAATTCTGGGTGCTAACCTGATGCCCCATAGGGGACAAATACATACATTCTTAATTATTTAAATAGCACTTCACGGTGCATTGGAAACGTCTTAAGCATTCAAAGGGTTAAAAGTCTTATGTATCCATTTGGCTGCTACATAAGTGTCCTTAGCAGACTGTCCAGTACTAGTGTGGATGTTGACCCTGAACGTCCTCAGCAGTTAGGGATGTCTGGGGGCCTGAGGGCACATTTTAATCCTTACTTTGGCCTTTTGAGGGATCTCTTCAGCAGCACTCAAGCCCTAATGATGTCATCACATGTGCATGATGAAGTAATCGGAGGTACTTTAGTCCAACAGAGGCTGCAGGTTAATGCAGGGAGACAGGGGGAGCACTACAAGAGCTCAGATCTCAGCCTCCTAGAAACTCAGGGGTACCCTTGTGTAAAGGAGAGAATCTCCCTTTTCTAACAAGAGGTGATATTAAGGATTAATTCCAGGCGATCATTCATTTACCTGAACAAAATAGCATTTGTGAATTGGAGCTGGAGAGGGACTCCGGCTGTCTTAACAAACTGGGAAGGCAAAACAGAATTCAGCAGCTCTTCTAAACCACATGGACACAATTCACAAAATTCTCAAGGTGTTGTAACTGATGCAAATTGGTCATGCACAATAATACATGTCTTGATCACATATACAAACAGTTATGCATTAACAGCTGGATCAAATCACTGATATGGGTGCAATACAGGACCATTTCTACAAACTCCCAAAATACTTGAATCCCAAAATGAGAAAAACACGCAGTTCACACAAACTTCTGGCCTCAAAGCAGTTGGATGGAGAGACTTGTTAAGGCATATACACCATGGAGAGACTTGTTAAGGCATATACACCAACCAGCAGAAGTCGCAGACTGGCATCCCACAGATCAACGCGTTTCACGTGTAACACTCTTATTCATGATCTCCCCCCCAACACAGTGGTAACGGTGGTCATTTGGTTAGGCTCTCCCTGACTACTAGTTCATGTGTGCTAGCTAATTAGGCAAAATACATGTTTTTGTTAAAAATCTCAAGTTCAGGGTCAGATTTACATTCTACGCTCCCTTAGCTCCAGCCATGGAGGATGGAGAGTGCATAACTCTGGTCAACCATTAACTCCCAATATTTTGCGCATCCCTCTGGTTCTCAAAGGGTTACAGACCGGCGGGGTGCTTATCGCATTGCAAAGCAATGTAATTCACACCCCTCTGGCCATTTCAGGGTTAAGATTTCCATGTGCAGTGGGTATAGTTTGTGCCCCGTTCTCCTCTTAGCAACTGTCACGTCCGCCTCCATGGATGTGACATCCAAGCCTGATTAACAATGTTGGATCTTGAGTCAAGGAGCAAGGAAATAATTCAGAGGGGCCATTAGGATTTTCTGACCTTTGTGAGGTTAGTGGGGACATTATTATTTAAAGGTGTTACTTCCTTTTTAAGTCATATTGTTTTCACTGGAAAGAACATAAGTTGAAGCTGTCCATCTATAGGTGTTACGACTTTGAAAGGGTGGTTATAAGAATTAAAGGAGCATTAACATTTTTTAAATTTAACCTTGTATTGTTATTACTTTCCTGCTGTCTAAAACTAGGTTATTCCCATTAAGTTTTAATTAAAAAGGTATTATCGGTCAGTCTTACATCTTTCTTATTAAACTGTTGTTTTATTTCGTGGTCACCAGGTGGTGCTATTTCTTTCACTAATTGTGGAGAGTGTTAGTCACTGACTTGAGCTTTCTCAAACTGTGTGATAAAAAAAATAGCATGCAGTTCACCTTGTAGACACCATTTGGCGATGTTGCTTAACCATTTGAGTGCCAGAAAGGTATGCAAAGCATTGTTATGTGATTTTCTACATTTGGTAATAAGGACAAAGCGGATTTAGGACAAAGCGGATTTAAGATTACACTCATAAGGCCATCTCTGCTCTCATGCTGTTTGGGGGATGATGGGAGTTGTAGTCCACAACAGATTTGGTTCAACATTTGACTACTCTTTCCTTAGAATAACGTAAGATTTGCCAGTAAAAGGGTGATATCAGAATCTTGCCCGCATAAAAAACGTGAGATTCTGATATTGCGGGCTTAAAGCGTTGCACATTGTAATACTTAACGTTTCAAATTCTAACCTACACTTTGCACACGCACTGATGAACCTCAGAGCATTTCAGTACAACAATGATTTTAATGAATGTAGCAGTCACAAATCCAACCTCTGCTAGTTCTTACATCCATGTGTGTTAACCCTTTGAGCGCAAGAGTGGTTCCAGAGCAACAGTACCCCTCTCACGCTCAAAGGATTAGAAATATGCATGTAAGCACTACCAGCGGTTGGATGTGTGATTGCTGCATCCATTAAAATCATTGTTGTAGTGAAATGCACAGAGGTCCATCAACGTGTGCAGAGTGTAGGTTATAAATGTAAACTTTAACTATTACAATGTGCAATGCTTTAAGCCTTCAGTATCAGAATCTCGCCCTTATTATGCAAGCAAGATTCTGATATCACCCTTTTCATTGAGGTAACATGTTAATGCTCCATTTTCTGTGTCGCCCAGTAGTGGCCAGCATTTTCATAGAGAACTAGATTTGCCAACCAAATCTAGGCACATGGGAATAGCCTTTTTCTGGGACATATCGTTTGTCACTCATGGATACATGATCAACATCAATAAAAAAGGTGAATGGCTAAATATGCAAAGGCATTTTTTATTTATTTTCTTTTTAGCCCTTTTGATAAATTAAGTCGTATGTTCTTCGTTTCTTTAAACTATTTTTAGTGGTTTGGAAAAGATGTCTTTCTTTTTTTTTTTTTAGGACCGTAGCAGCGGAGGTTCGGAAACAGGTTTCCAGAGAATATGGAGGATCGCCGCAACTTTCCAAGAAACGAGGAGGGGGACAGCAGGCTGTAAGTTCTTTCTCTCATCCCCTCTCTCTCCCGCTTTGTCTTACCCTCCTTCACTCACCATCTTCCTCTCTCTCACACCCTCCCTTCTCCTTACCCTCTCTCTCACACCCTCCCTTCTTCTTACCCTCTCTCTCGCCCACCTTCTCTTTGTTACCCTCTCTCTCATCCACTTTGTCTCACTGTTATTTTCACTGTCTTTCACCCTTTCTTTCTCTTCCCCTTTCCCCCCCTTGCCCTTTTTGTCTTTCCCTGTCTCGCTATCTCACACTTCCTTTATTATTCCTCTTATTTTATTTTATTCAATCTTTGCCTTTCCGTATCATTGTAACTGTTGAGCAGTTGGTTTGCCCCAGAGTTACCCACACTTTTACATAGCGCCCCTAGAGAGACTGTCACTGTTCCTTGTTATATGCTAATTCTTAATCGCCTTCACTCTCCTCATTCTAACCCACCCTTTCCCCAATATTTCAGGTCCCCCTATCAGAGGTGGTTGAGCCCCTGGATTTTGAGTTGTACCTCTCCAGTCACCCTCCTGACACGGAGTGTGCAGCACTGAGAGATCTCTATGACTTCCCACCTGATGATATCGAGATCCTGTACGAACCACGAGAATGTCGTACTCTGGAGCCTGCTGCACCCGAAGAGGGGTGAGAAACCACTGGGGGGAGCTATGGGACATGGAGTCTGTCCCGCCCACTGCAGGGGGACACAGATGGGAGGGTTCTGTTGGTCACAGAGTCTGTCGCTCCCACTGCATGAGGGGGTTGTGGGATATGGAGTCTGTCCCCTCCCACAGCAGGGTGGCATAGGAGGGAGTAATTGTACTTTATCAACACATTTTTAATTTTCTCTTTTCACAGAAAGTTGGATGCTCGAGTTCGTGATGCCTTAAAAGTTTATATGCACGACTGGGTGATTGTACAGCGAAGGTAATACAGAGATTACATTGTAATATACAGAGGGACACAGATAAATTACAGGGAGAGGATGAACCACTGGGAGAAGGGAATCCTGTCCTATAGATCTTACACTGTAATATACAGAGGGACACAGGTACAATACAGGGAGAGGAGGAACCACTGGGAGAAGGGAATCCTGTCATGTAGATCTTACACTGTAATATACAGAGGGACACAGGTACAATACAGGGAGAGGAGGAACCACTGGGAGAAGGGAATCCTGTCCTGCAGATCTTACACTGTAATATACAGAGGGACACAGGTACAATACAGGGAGAGGAGGAGCCACTGGGAGAAGGGAATCCTGTCTTGTAGATCTTACACTGTAATATGCAGAGGGACACAGGTACAATACAGGGACAGGAGGAACCACTGGGAGAAGGGAATAGTGTCCTGTAGCTCTTACACTGTAATATACAGAGGGACACAGGTACAATACAGGGAGAGGAGGAACCACTGGGAGAAGGGAATCCTGTCCTGTAGATCTTACGCTGTAATATACAGAGGGACACAGATACAATACAGGGAGAGGAGGAACCACTGGGAGAAGGGAATCCTGTCCTGTAGATCTTACACTGTAATATACAGAGGGACACAGGTATAATACAGGGAGAGGAGGAACCACTGGGAGAAGGGAATCCTGTCCTGCAGATCTTACGCTGTAATACACAGAGGGACACAGGTACAATACAGGGAGAGGAGGAACCACTGGGAGAAGGGAATCCTGTCCTGTACATCTTACACTGTACTATACAGAGGGACACAGGTACAATACAGGGAGAGGAGGAACCACTGGGAGAAGGAAATCCTGTCCTGTAGATCTTACGCTGTAATATACAGAGGGACACAGGTACAATACAGGGAGAGGAGGAACCACTGGGAGAAGGGAATCCTGTCCTGTACATCTTACACTGTAATATACAGAGGGACACAGGAACAATACAGGGAGAGGGGGAACCACTGGGAGAAGGGAATCCTGTCCTGCAGATCTTACACTGTAATATACAGAGGGACACAGGTACAATACAGGGAGAGGGGGAACCACTGGGAGAAGGGAATCGTGTCCTGTAGATCTTACACTGTAATATACAGGGACACAGGTACAATATAGGGAGAGGAGGGACCACTGGGAGAAGGGAATCCTGTCCTGTAGAGATTACACTGTAATATACAGAGGGACACAGGTACAATACAGGGAGAGGAGTAACCACTGGGAGAAGGGAATCCTGTCCTGCAGATCTTACACTGTAATATACAGAGGGACACAGGTACAATACAGGGAGAGGAGAAACCACTGGGAGAAGGGAATCCTGTCCTGTAGAGATTACACTGTAATATACAGAGGGACACAGGTACAATACAGGGAGAGGAGGAACCACTGGGAGAAGGGAATCCTGTCCTGTAGATCTTACACTGTAATATACAGAGGGACACAGGTACAATACAGGGAGAGGAGGAACCACTGGGAGAAGGGAATCCTGTCCTGTACATCTTACACTGTAATATACAGAGGGACACAGGTACAATACAGGGAGAGGAGGAACCACTGGGAGAAGGGAATCCTGTCCTGTACATCTTACACTGTAATATACAGAGGGACACAGGTACAATACAGGGAGAGGAGGAACCACTGGGAGAAGGGAATCCTGTCCTGTAGAGATTACACTGTAATATACAGAGTGACTCAGGTACAATACAGGGAGAGGGGAAACCACTGGGAGAAGGGAATCATGTCCTGTAGATCTTACACTGTAATATACAGAGGGACACAGGTACAATACAGGGAGAAGAGGATCCACTGGGAGAAGGGAATCCTGTCCTGTAGATCTTACACTGTAATATACAGAGGGACACAGGTACAATACAGGGAGAGGAGGAATCACTGGGAGAAGGGAATCCTGTCCTGTAGATCTTACACTATAATAAACAGATGGACACAGGTACAATACAGGGAGAGGAGGAACCACTGGGAGAAGGGAATCCTGTCCTGCAGATCTTACACTGTAATATACAGAGGGACACAGGTACAATACAGGGAGAGGAGGAACCACTGGGAGAAGGGAATCCTGTCCTGCAGATCTTACACTGTAATATACAGAGGGACACAGGTACAATACAGGGAGAGGAGGAACCACTGGGAGAAGGGAATCCTGTCCTGTACATCTTACACTGTAATATACAGAGGGACACAGGTACAATACAGGGAGAGGGGGAACCACTGGGAGAAGGGAATCCTGTCCTGTAGATCTTACACTGTAATATACAGAGGGACACAGGTACAATACAGGGAGAGGAGGAACCACTGGGAGAAGGGAATCGTGTCCTGTAGATCTTACACTGTAATATACAGAAGGACACAGGTACAATACAGGGAGAGGGGGAACCACTGGGAGAAGGGAATCTTGTCCTGTAGATCTTACACTGTAATATACGGAGGGACACAGGTACAATACAGGGAGAGGAGGAACCACTGGGAGAAGGGAATCCTGTCCTGCAGATCTTACACTGTAATATACAGAGGGACACAGGTACAATACAGGGAGAGGAGGAACCACTGGGAGAAGGGAATCCTGTCCTGCAGATCTTACACTGTAATATACAGAGGGACACAGGTACAATACAGGGAGAGGAGAAACCACTGGGAGAAGGGAATCCTGTCCTGTAGAGATTACACTGTAATATACAGAGGGACACAGGTACAATACAGGGAGAGGAGGAACCACTGGGAGAAGGGAATCCTGTCCTGTAGATCTTACACTGTAATATACAGAGGGACACAGGTACAATACAGGGAGAGGAGGAACCACTGGGAGAAGGGAATCCTGTCCTGTAGATCTTACACTGTAATATACAGAGGGACACAGGTACAATACAGGGAGAGGAGGAACCACTGGGAGAAGGGAATCCTGTCCTGTACATCTTACACTGTAATATACAGAGGGACACAGGTACAATACAGGGAGAGGAGGAACCACTGGGAGAAGGGAATCCTGTTCTGTACATCTTACACTGTAATATACAGAGGGACACAGGTACAATACAGGGAGAGGAGGAACCACTGGGAGAAGGGAATCCTGTCCTGTAGAGATTACACTGTAATATACAGAGTGACTCAGGTACAATACAGGGAGAGGGGAAACCACTGGGAGAAGGGAATCATGTCCTGTAGATCTTACACTGTAATATACAGAGGGACACAGGTACAATACAGGGAGAAGAGGATCCACTGGGAGAAGGGAATCCTGTCCTGTAGATCTTACACTGTAAAATACAGAGGGACACAGGTACAATACAGGGAGAGGAGGAATCACTGGGAGAAGGGAATCCTGTCCTGTAGATCTTACACTATAATAAACAGATGGACACAGGTACAATACAGGGAGAGGAGGAACCACTGGGAGAAGGGAATCCTGTCCTGCAGATCTTACACTGTAATATACAGAGGGACACAGGTACAATACAGGGAGAGGAGGAACCACTGGGAGAAGGGAATCCTGTCCTGCAGATCTTACACTGTAATATACAGAGGGACACAGGTACAATACAGGGAGAGGAGGAACCACTGGGAGAAGGGAATCCTGTCCTGTACATCTTACACTGTAATATACAGAGGGACACAGGTACAATACAGGGAGAGGGGGAACCACTGGGAGAAGGGAATCCTGTCCTGTAGATCTTACACTGTAATATACAGAGGGACACAGGTACAATACAGGGAGAGGAGGAACCACTGGGAGAAGGGAATCGTGTCCTGTAGATCTTACACTGTAATATACAGAAGGACACAGGTACAATACAGGGAGAGGGGGAACCACTGGGAGAAGGGAATCTTGTCCTGTAGATCTTACACTGTAATATACAGAAGGACACAGGTACAATACAGGGAGAGGGGGAACCACTGGGAGAAGGGAATCCTGTCCTGCAGATCTTACACTGTAATATACAGAGGGACACAGGTACAATACAGGGAGAGGAGGAACCACTGGGAGAAGGGAATCCTGTCCTGCAGATCTTACACTGTAATATACAGAGTGACACAGGTACAATATATGAAGAAAAGCAATAAGAGTTGTTTTACTGTAACAGGTCTCAGGGTCTGAGTACGGTATACACCCCCATTACTGCAGAACGTCAGCGCCAGCGGCAGAGAGGATTGAACCGACAGCTGTATGAACTGGATGAAGCAGGGGAGGAAAAGGGAGCTCAGGAGGAGCAGGTAACATTTGAATATTTATAATATATAAACACATGCAGTACTGATACTGGACAGATGTTTAGTAATCATGAACTGAGCTTTCTCATTCATGTGCAGTAGCGTTTCTCTTCCAGGTGTAAGTGTCTCCTAATCTGATTAACATTCACGTACCAACTTGATTCCAGTTTGTATATTTGAAAACTTCATTAAAGATATAATAATACCGCAATAAAACTTTTTAGCACCAAGAATTATTTACAAATTTTTTAACGTGTTGCACTATATATATACTTACAGCTTTGTATTTAAAACGCTATTGAAGACGAAAGGATCCCCTCCCGCCCCTTTCCCTGTGTCATGCTGGCTCTCTGTCTGGTCCGGACAGATGCAGCGAGGGACAATCTTCATTCAGTAGCTGTAAGGAAAGCCCCGCCCCCTTGAGGAAGGAGGGCAGGATTTTCGTTTTGCTTCCTGAATATTGTCCCTTTCCGCTTTCCATCCAGACCAGACTGAGAGGCAGCGTGATGCAAGGAAAGGGGCAGGAGGGTGATCCTTTTGGCTTCAATAGCATTTTAACTACAAATCTGTCAGTAATTATATATAGCGCACCATGTTAAAAAAAAAAAAAAAATGTTAATAATACTCTGAGCTAAACTTTTATTTCGGAATTACTATCACTTTAAAAACTGTCTGTATCGTGCTAGGCAAAAGAACAACAGTTGAATAGTGTAGGAAATGTTAGTACTTTCTTTCTGTACAGTGAACTCTCTGATAATATAATACTAATTAAAGGGATAGTAATACTTTGCTATTACTAATCCCCATAGTGTAGCTGTTTTAAAAAGAATTGAATTGTCCCCAGTGTCATCTCTCAAACCTTTATGGTTTGAGAGATAACCGAATGCAAAGTTTTACCCCTTCCTTCCCCTTCCCTGAAGTCAGCGTTGTACTGTCTGCAGGGATATACGGTCTTGTTTTCATCAGGCGGCTCTGCAGATCTCGTTAGTTAAAAATTATTATTTCACTGAAACGGTCTTCTACATGTGCTTTGTTTACAAGCAACATTGGGATCAAAGTGATTCCGAGCAGACTTTGCTAGCTAGCGCCAGACACGCATCTGGAATTACCATGGGCTGAAACAGTCGCAAACCGCCAGGGCCGGATTTACATCTCAGGAGCCTGTAGGCACAGAAATCTGAAGCACACCCCCTCCCCTTGGACATCTCCGCTGGACACCTCCACAATGCTCCTAATCTCCACATTGCCCCCATCATCTCCACATTGCCCCCATCATCTCCACATTGCCCCCATTATCTCCATATTGCCTTCATATTGCCTCCACCATCTCCAACTTGCCCCCCCATCAGCTCCACATTGTCCCCACCATCTCCATATTGCCCTCCATCGGCTAAAAAACTTGCCCCCCATTAGCTCCACATTGCCACCACCATCTCCATGTTGCCCTGACGTTGCCCCACCTTTCGGCTCCAACTTGCCCCCACCATCTCCATGTTGCCCTCACATTGCCTCCCCCAATTGTCAGTTTCCTACCTCCCTGGCAGGAGATCTGTCATCTGTGCCTCCTCTGGCACAGTCCTGTAGCCCCCACGCGGTCTCCTATTCAGGAATGCAGAGCGCTGGGAGATGATGTCATCACCCAGCGCTCTGCATTCCTAAAGAGCCGACAAGGGAGCTCAGCAGCTACAGGACAGTGCCAAAGGAGGCACAGACCTGTCCTGCCAGGGAGGCAGGAAACAGACAACAGGGGGGGGGGTCAGTGTGAGGAAAATATGGAGCGGGTGCCGGGTGGGGGGATTATTGTTCTGCCACTGTGCAGCCAGCCAGGCAAAATAAAAAAAAAAATAATAATAATAATTAAAAAAGCGATCCCAATGACAGGCGCCCCTCTGTGGGGTGCGCCTGTAGGCAGATGCCTACTCTGCCTTATTGTAAATCCGGGCCTGCAAACAGCAGTGTGTAGAGCAGTGATTCTAAGATGCAGTTCTCAGGCATCTACCAACAAATCAAGTGTTCAGGACCTAATTAAGTGCAGGCAACTCAGTGACTCTGACTGTTCCACTGATTTACTTTCTTGTGATTTAGCAGGGATGTATTGAAAAGTGGATCTGGTAGGGTGTCCCGTCATTGAGAAGCACTGGTCTACAGTGTACTGGAAATTATCCAACAAACATTCATTCGATATATGTCTTTTGATCAACTACAGCTTGTTGAGGATGTAAAGAATTGCACAGCCACCAACTGCTGTCCAATCACAGACAAGTGAGGGGTGTGAGCATTTCTGTGGAATGCTTACTATGTCCTGATGACTAGAGGCTTTCCTGATGGCCAGTGGAGACTACACCCTCTATTATGTCGTTGTAGCTGCTGAACTGACCATTCAGGGCCATATCCGGCAGGCCATAGAAGTGCAATTCTAAAACAAACCAAATGAAAAAATGAGTGAGAGCGTGTGTGAGTGTGAGCACGTATGAGCACTTGTTTGTGTTTTGTGCATTGCATTTTGTGTATAACACTTTGCGTATAGCATATTGCGTGTTTGGTTATAGCTTTCTGCATATTGCATGCAGTGCATTGTGTTTTTCTTATAGCATATCTGTTTTAAAGCGGAACTGCCACCCAATAATAAGATAGCATCACATCATTGCCCATAGCTGCTCAGTAGCGCTAGTCGCCAGAACTCTTACCGGATTAAAGAGAAATCTCTATTCTTCATGGACTGACAGCAAGATGGAGCGCAGACATCTTGCCCTAGTGACGTCCACGCGCCTGCGCTGTCAGTCCCAGCGGGTCTTGGAGGTGTTGCTAGGAGCCATTTGGCTCCAGCTGGTACTGACAGCACAGGCGCGTGGATGTCACTATGGCAAGATGTCTGCCCTCCGTCCTGCTGTCAGTCCATGAAGAATAGAGATTTCTCTTTAATCCGGTAAGAATTCTGGTGACTAGCGCTACTGAGCAGCTAGTCGCCAGATGGGCAATGATGTGATGCCATCTTTTTATTGGGTGGTAGTTCCGCTTTAAGTATATCGTTTTGCATACAGCAGGTTTGCGTATATCATTTTACTTATACTGTTTTGTGTATTGCATTTTGTGTATAGTGGTTTGAATTTTACATAGAGCGTTTTGTGGTTTGCCTGTTGCGATCCTTGCATATTGTGTATGTACTGTGTATAATGTATTTTGTGTATGTTGTGTACAGTGTGTTTGTGTGTGTGTATTGTATTTGTGTGTTTTGTGTACATTGTGTATGTGTGTGTTGCATGTATTGTGTTTGTGTGTATTGTGTTTGTATGTGTGTTGTGGGTGTGTGTATTGAGCATGTGTGCGTGTGTGTATTACATATGTCTATTGTGTGTGTATTGAGCATCTGTGTGTGTATTACATATGTGTATTGTGTGTGTATTGAGCATCTGTGTGTGTATTACATATGTCTATTGTGTGTGTATTGAGCATCTGTGTGTGTATTACATATGTGTATTGTGTGTGTATTGAAGTCCTCGCAGTTTGTTTGTAGAGATTTTCACAGGAATGGCCAGGGGGGAATTTTGCGTATAGCGTTTTGCATATAGAGTATTGCTTTTGCCCAAAGTATATAGCATTTTTCTGAGAGCATATGCATATAGTGTTTTGCTTATTGCGTACATTGTATTGTGTATATCATTTTGCATACATTGTTTTTCGTATATCTTTTTGAGTATAACATCTTGCGTTTTGCATATGGCATTTTGCGTACTGCGTTTTGCATATTTACGTATATAGTTATGTATGTAGTGTATAGCATTTTGCATACAACATTTAGTGCATAGCATTTTTCGTAAGGATATTGGGTTTTGTCTATAACATTTTGTGTATTGCATATAGAGTATAGTATATTGCTTTTTGCTCATAGTGGTTTGCTTATTGTGTTTTTGTGTATTGTGCATATTGTGTGTTTGTATACATTGTGTCTGTTTATTGTATGTGTATTTTGTAAGTTGTATGTGTTGCATGTATTGTGCATTCTGTATATACTGTGTATGTGTATTGCATGTGTGTGTGTTGTGCGTGTATTGCGTGTGTGTTTGTTGTACGTGTATAGTGTGTGCGTATGTAGAGGCCCCGCAGTTCCTTGCAGATATTTTCACAGGCCCTATGAAACTCATGCCCCCATGAATGGACAAATGGGACAGGCAGGTATTTGAATAACTCCTACTTATTGCCCCCTGCTTATATATGTGTGTGTGTGTGTGTGATTATGTGTGTGTGTGTGTGTGTGTGTGTGTGTGTGTGTATGCGAAGACTTCTGCCTATCTGTCACACACACATACACACACATGAGAAGAGGTTGTCATGAGAGGCACACACATACATATATATTAAAAATCAAATAGTCCTGACTTCGCACCCTGGATAAATTAGGAAAGGTGGAGGAAAAATGAGACTATCCAACTACTGGACTAACATGGCCATTGTGTGGGCGGCTGAGGATGATGGGAACTGTAGTCCAACAATGGGGGGAGCCACCAGTTGCCCATCTTTGTTACAACAGCTGCTGGACTACAACAGCCATAATATGGGCATCTGAGGATGATTGGAACTGTAGTCCAGCACCGGGGGAGCCACCAGTTGCGCATCTGTGTTACAATGGTCTTCACTCCCCATGATTCTTTTGGAGCAATCAGTGTCTCTCCTCCCTTGCCATACTTGTGGAATCTTCCATGTGAGAAGAGAAGAGAGTAGAAAGGGACAGGAGGAGACAGTTAACCACGGTTGCTGACAGAGCAGTAGGGCTACAGATTGTGGTCACAGGTTCAATTTAGCTGAAGGCACAGAGCAGTGTGTTTCAGACTGCACAGAGCATTGTCTAGTTGCAGAGTGAATGAAATTTCTGTGTCCATGACAATAGGGAAGGTGGGAGGGACAAACAGGAAAAAGCATGGAAATGGGTAACGGCAAATAGGAGGATATGGCAAATGTTATGGGTTGGGGGGATAAGAGCATGGACATGGTAGAATGCAGAGCAGAGAGGGGAAAAGGCATAATGGGAGTGCGGGAGGGGAGATGGCGATCGCGACGGCAGACACACAATAGAAAGCAGTGTGAAACCAATTGAGTCCAAACAGGGAAGAAGAGGCTAATGGGAGGGAAGGTGGACAGAGGAGAATGTGATAATGGGAGACAGGAGAGAAGGTGGTGAAGGGGAGGGTGGAGAGGGTGTAGACAGAAGTCTTTTGAACAGTATGGAAGTGATTCAAGCCAAACGGTGGAAGGTGAATGTGAGTGAAACCTGAATAGAACAGGCAAAAGGTGAATGTGAGTCGAGCAGGCGAAGGTGAGGGAGGATGTAGAGTGAGGAGGTGTGGAGGCTGCTCTTGTGTAGGTGGCGAATAGGAGGGAGGGTGTAGAGAGAATAGGTGTGTACTGTGGTGGAGGTTGAAGTCCTTGCAGAGATTTTCACAGGAGTGGGCAAGGGACTACTCCTCCCCCTCCACTCCTGTGAAAATCACACCCATGCTGTACCAATAGGTCAGGCAGTATAGAGGAGTCTTCAATAACTCCTCCTTACTTCTGCCCCTGGGTGTGTGTGCCAGGGCTGTAGAATTTGTGTCACATGACCTCTTCTTGTATTAGTATAGACAATGATCTGAGTAAGACTGCATCTAGTTCTTACCTCGTATCAATCAACAATAGGAACTGAATGGTCCATATGGTCAGCTGTCATTTTCAGGCTGTAAACTGGAAATAATAAAATAGTGATAGACTGCAGCAGAGATCAAATTAAAATAAACAGTAAAGTGATCTAATGGACCTCTGTAACACAACGACATGCATAGGTTGGGGTCCTTCATAAACAGCAGATGGGATTTTCTAAAAAGAAAGGTACCAGGTTACCTGGACTGCGATCAGAAATCATGGGTCCAGTACAAACATAAAGCCAGGGACCCCCACCCCATGAATTTTCTGGTGTAAATGTAAAGTTGGAGCCCATGGAACTACTGCACTATGCAGTATAATTTGAAATGGATGACAGGGCTGCAGAGGTTCCCTCCAGTTCTCTGTAATGCCTTGTTACCTACAGGTTATACTTCGAAAGGGAGTCCACCAGAAGATCCTCCAGATTCTCCGTGGACCAGTCTGGTAATCTAGGGGCTCTTTTTGACACCCCCAACTCGCATCTCAGGGGCCTGTGTGTCTGATTGGGGAGATGACCCCCACATACATAGTTACTGTGTGTAACACTCTGATGGCAGCCCTGCCGGTCACCTTAGTCTTGGTGGACAGAGTGCCAAAAAAATTGTACAGCGTGACTTACAAATAGATACAGAGTCACTGACCTGATAAATGCAATATCCAATTATTCGTACAGGCATAGTTCCTGTATCACCCAGTAGATGCTAGAATTGTTCCAAACACATTGCTTTTGTGTTGGTGACATCTCTACTAACCAAACAGTTAAAGGGACAGTAATGTTTTATAATAAAAGCAGCTCTAATTAATCATCATAGTATTTGGACTTTGGGGAGTGTTATTTCAATTCTGTCAGAGTTGTAGTTCAAGAGTAATTCAATGACAAAGTATCCGCCTCCCTCCCCTTTTACTGATGTAACGCTGTTCAGCCAGATCAGAAGGGAGGTGTCCAGGTAGACTGCAGAGAGGGACAATCTTCAATTAAGATGAGGGAAAACCCTGAAAAGCTTGTCAAGGGGGGCAGGGATTTCATTGTTCTCATAGGAAGAAGATTGTCCCCTTCTGTTATCTGTCTGGTCTATGGACTGCATTCCACATCTGAGAAGAGAAAGCTTACACTAGGTAAAAGGGGCGGGAGGGGGAAACTTTGCTTGTGAATATCTCTTAAACCGTAAAGGTTTGAGAGATAAGACTTATATCATTATTCATGTTTTTTTAATGCCTACACAATAAAATAAAGTTAAAACGAAGTGTTACTATCCCTTTAAAGGGCAATAATAATGCTTTATTAAGTCTGCTCCCACTCTGTTCAGCTGAATAACTACTCTTATCAGCCACCTAGGCTCAGTTGTAACACAAAGCGAACTGTGTGGATCGTAGCAACAAATTCCTGGCGGAAAAATAGAAAGTGAATTTGATGTCAGATAAGAACCATTCGGCCCATCTAGTCTGCCCATTTTTTTCTACTGTAAAAACCTTAAACCGTATTTGGTCCTTGGTCTCGTCTTATGTTCATGACAGCCTTACGTCTATCCCATGCATGCTTACATTCCGTCACTGTATCAACCTCTACCACTTCTTCTGGTAAGCTATTCCACTTATCTACCACTTCTGCTGGTAGGCTATTCCACTTGTCCTGCGGGATGTAGCATATTTACACTGGGGGAGGCGGTTTGAGTGCCAGAGGGATTCGCAACGCATTTAAAGCAGCCTTTTAAATATGTTTATAAAGAGAAATATCTAATCGCGATCAGTTATTTACAGTTTTGAATCATATCCAGCTGGGTGTCAGTAAATCTGGTTTCACACATCATTCTTTATAAATAAAGTCTTCCAGTACCTATAACCCTTTCAGTGACAGAGAGATATCCAATGTAACCGCTCAAAGGGTTAACCCTTTGCATGCTGGATACCACTCCTAATGCGCTGGAGACTTCTCGAGCCACCAAGCGGTTTACATTGACTGTGGAGCAGAGGCTCCTTTCCGTAGCATAACTGCCTGCGGGTTCAGCCATTCCCCAAAATCAGTCCACAAAAGAGCACAATAAAGTATTATATAAGCTATCGGGGTGCAATTCAGGGGTAAAGATCTCCCACTGGAGACAAACAGTAATTCCCCAAATCCCCAGTGAGTTAAATGGGGCTTTTAGCCCCTTGAATGCTAGAGTGGTCTCCAGCTCATTTGCATTGATGACCTCTCTAGAATTCAATGAGTTAAAATCTCTATATAAATCATTGATGGTTTTACTTTTTCCTTTGTGGTTCAGATGGTTTGCTCCACAGCGGAATCCTTTAACCCTTTGCGTGCCAGAGGGGTACGCAACGCATTGCGTTGTGCACCCCTCTGGTCCTCAAAGGGTTAAGTTTATTGAACACAGCTTTTTGTATATTGTCCTTGTTCTTCCGCAGGAGGAAAGGAAACGCGCCTCTGGCTCATTGGATGTGACTCCCCGGGGGAGCTGGGCTTCCAGCATCTTCGACCTGAAGAACTCGTCTCCGGACACCTTGCTTCCTGGTCTTCTGGAGAGAGCGCCCACTGAAGAAACAGACCGGATTAACCAGGAACAGCGCAGAGAAAACAGACATCACCAAATCCTGGCCCTTTACCCTGCACCTGATGAGGTGACTTTGTCCTAAGTGCCTAATTATCGCTGTAAAATCTTATAAGAGTAACCCAGCTCCTGAGTGCCTTATTGTCCTGTAACATCTTATTACAGTAACCCAGCTCCTGAGTGCCTTATTGTCCTGTAACATCTTATTACAGTAACCTAGCTCCTGCGTGCCTTATTGTCCTGTAACATCTTATTACAGTAACCCAGCTCCTGAGTACCTTATTGTCCTGTAACATCTTATTATAGTAACCCAGCTCCTGAGTGTCTTACTGTCCTGTAACATCTTATTATAGTAACCCAGCTCCTGAGTGCCTTATTGTCCTCTAACATCTTATTACAGTAACCCAGCTCCTGAGTGCCTTATTGTCCTTTAACAGCTTATTACAGTAACCCAGCTCCTGAGTACCTTATAGTCCTGTAACATCTTATTACAGTAACCCAGCTCCTGAGTGTCTTATTATCCTGTAACATATTATTACAGTAACCCAGCTCCTGAGTGCCTCATAGTCCTATAATATCTTATTACAGTAACCAGCTCCTGAGTGCCTTATTGTCCTGTAACATCTTATTACAGTAACCAGCTCCTGAGTGTCTTATTGTCCTGTAACATCTTATTACAGTAACCCAGCTCCTGAGTGCCTTATTGTCCTGTAACATCTTATTACAGTAACCCAGTTCCTGAGTGCCATATTGTCCTATAATATCTTATTACAGTAACCCAGCTCCTGAGTGCCTTATTGTCCTGTAATATCTTATTACAGTAACCCAGCTCCTGAGTGCCTTATTGTCCTGTAATATCTTATTATAGTAACCCAGCACCTGAGTGCCTTATTGTCCTGTAACATCTTATTACAGTAACCCAGCTCCTGAGTGCCTTATTGTCCAGTAACATCTTATTACAGTAACCCAGCTCCTGAGTGCCTTATTGTCCAGTAACATTTTATTACAGTAACCCAGCTCCTGAGTACCTTATTGTCCTGTAACATCTTATTACAGTAACCCAGCTCCTGAGTGCCTTATTGTCCAGTAACATTTTATTACAGTAACCCAGCTCCTGAGTGCCTTATTGTCCAGTAACATTTTATTACAGTAACCCAGCTCCTGAGTACCTTATTGTCCCTGTTACATCTTATTACAGTAACCCAGCTCCTGAGTGTCTTATTGTCCTGTAACATCTTATTATAGTAACCCAGCTCCTGAGTGCCTTATTGTCCTGTAACATCTTATTACAGTAACCCAGCTCCTGAGTGCCTTATTGTCCTGTAATATCTTATTATAGTAACCCAGCACCTGAGTGCCTTATTGTCCTGTAACATCTTATTACAGTAACCCAGCTCCTGAGTGCCTTATTGTCCAGTAACATCTTATTACAGTAACCCAGCTCCTGAGTGCCTTATTGTCCAGTAACATTTTATTACAGTAACCCAGCTCCTGAGTACCTTATTGTCCTGTAACATCTTATTACAGTAACCCAGCTCCTGAGTGCCTTATTGTCCAGTAACATTTTATTACAGTAACCCAGCTCCTGAGTGCCTTATTGTCCAGTAACATTTTATTACAGTAACCCAGCTCCTGAGTACCTTATTGTCCCTGTTACATCTTATTACAGTAACCCAGCTCCTGAGTGTCTTATTGTCCTGTAACATCTTATTATAGTAACCCAGCTCCTGAGTGTCTTACTGTCACATAATCCCAAAGCGGAGCAGGCACCAAAGTGAATCATAATACTAAATAATATACAAAAAAATAATAATAATCCGGTGCACCCTTTGACCCCAAACAATACACTAAACCAAAAAGAAAGAGGAAGGAAAAAAGAAACGGAGAACTCAAAGAAGAGTCTCCTCTCTACCCTTCATCTTCCCTAAACACAGCAGGGTTTTATTTCAGAGGCACACGAAAAGCTCAAAAATAGATGAAAATAAATCTTTATTGTCAGCTACACAATCAAAAGGTCAACATACAATTAAAAATATTATTAAAAACAAAAGAATAGACTCTCAAGCTCCTAGTACATCACACACAAAATGAATCAAAAAAATATTATTTTGATATAAGTATTGTATTCTGGCCATAAATTGCCCCATCAGTACAGACATATATCCTGGAGACAAATAAAATATTCTATAATGAAAGACAATTTTAGTGAGTACAAAATTAACATAGATGCATATATCAATACCAACACCAAGTGTAAGTATAACTCAAGAGACAAAGCTCTAAAGTTATAATATTAAATATAACCGTGCTACAAAATGACAAAAGAAAAATATTATACTCATCTCAGATAATATTAGGGTATAATGTCTGCTACGTGTCCCGGAGCAAGAAAGAGACTTCTTAACCCACACCCATCCCAACGCGTGTCGCCGATAGCGGCTTCGTCAGGGGATTAATTCGTTATCAACGGATGCTATTTTAAAATAATCCAACAGCCAATGGGGAAATCAGAAACCCCGGTCAGGTGATAGACAAGATACCGTGAGACCCATGATTGCAAGATCTCGCGAGAGTTGTCTCATCAACCCAGTGTATCAGATATTCCGGTCAAATGACAAGGAAAAAACCTCGCGAGACTTATTTTATCTAAACTCCCGCGAGAGCCATCCCTTCCGATCAATATATCAAAAAAGGAACAGCATCTTCCTTCAATTATAGACCAAAACACTGATCCACCAGTAAGTCAAAAAAGATCGATAATTTGCATGGGGCTATCATAAAGGGATCCAGCATTCCAGGACCAAGAGAACAACCGCATTCAGAAAAACACATATATCGATAACCACAAAAAATGGTAATACACCATATACCAATACGAACTAAATGCGGGTGCTCTCTCGGAGCCAAAAACGCTGAAGCCCAAATACATAATACACAAAACATATATAAATATAAGGACTTCAAGGCCAAGAAAATAATAACATATTATTACAGTAACCCAGCTCCTGAGTGTCTTATTGTCCTGTAACATCCTATTACAGTAACCCAGCTCCTGAGTGCTTTATTGTCCTGTAACATCTTATTACAGTAACTCAGCTCCTGAGTGACTTATTGTACCTGTAACATCTTATTACAGTAATCCAGCTCCTGAGTGCCTTATTGTCCTGTAACATTACAGTAACCCAGCTCCCGGGTGCCTTATTGTCCTTTAACAGCTTATTACAGTAACCCAGCTCCTGAGTACCTTATAGTCCTGTAACACCTTATTACAGTCATCCAGCTCCTGAGTGTCTTATTGTCCTGTAACATTTTATTACAGTAACCCAGCTCCTGAGTGCCTTATTGTCCTGTAACATCGTATTACAGTAACCCAGGTCCTGTAACATCTTATTACAGTAACCCAGCTCCTGAGTGCCTTGTTGTCCTGTAACATCTTATTACAGTAACCCAGCTCCTGAGTGTCTTATTGTACATGTAACATCTTATTACAGTAACCCAGCTCCTGAGTGCCTTATTGTCCTGTAACATCTTATTACAGTAACCCAGCTCCTGAGTGCATTATTGTCCTGTAACATCCTATTACAGTAACCCAGCTCCTGAGCTCCTTATTGTCCTTTAACATCTTATTACAGTAACCCAGCTCCTGAGTACCTTATTGTCCTGTAAAATCTTATTACAGTAACCCAGCTCCTGAGTGCATTATTGTCCTGTAACATCTTATTACAGTAACCCAGCTTCTGAGCTCCTTATTGTCCTTTAACATCTTATTACAGTAACCCAGCTCCTGAGCGCCTTATTGTCCTGTAAAATCTTATTACAGTAACCCTGCTCCTGAGTGCCTTATTGTCCTGTAACATCTTATTGCAGTAACCCAGCTCCTGAGCTCCTTATTGTCCTGTAACATCTTATTACAGTAACCCAGCTCCTGAGCGCCTTATTGTCCTGTAACATCTTATTACAGTAACCCTGCTCCTGAGTGCCTTATTGTCCTGTAACATCTTATTGCAGTAACCCAGCTCCTGAGCTCCTTATTGTCCTGTAACATCTTATTACAGTAACCCAGCTCCTGAGTGCATTATTGTCCTGTAAAATCTTATTACAGTAACCCTGCTCCTGAGTGCCTTATTGTCCTGTAACATCTTATTGCAGTAACCCAGCTCCTGAGCTCCTTATTGTCCTGTAACATCTTATTACAGTAACCCAGCTCCTGAGCGCCTTATTGTCCTGTAACATCTTATTACAGTAACCCTGCTCCTGAGTGCCTTATTGTCCTGTAACATCTTATTGCAGTAACCCAGCTCCTGAGCTCCTTATTGTCCTGTAACATCTTATTACAGTAACCCAGCTCCTGAGTGCATTATTGTCCTGTAACATCTTATTGCAGTAACCCAGCTCCTGAGTGCATTATTGTCCTGTAACATCTTATTACAGTAACCCAGCTCCTGAGTGCTTTATTGTCCATGCAGACTATGTACAGTTAACAGTTGGATAGACTGTTTTTAGCTAGTGAAAATAAAGTGTAATTCTGGAGAAGCTGCACCACAAACAACAGATAAACACTTCTACTATTCCACTTTGAGTTATGCACTAGCGGAATTTGTGAAGTTGAAAAGGAGATTTGACTATAACTTTAAATGCCCTCTATATCCTTTTCTTTCTTTCCCTTTCTACACTTTTCATTCCTCTCTAATATCACTCCTTCTTCATTCTCTTTTACCTTTAATCCTCTTCCTCCCATTTTACTTTTTGACCAACTGTTTGGTCCCTGTTCTTTCTTCCTATTCCCACTCCCTGTATCTTCTCTCCAATCTGATTCCTGGCATATCCTTTCTGTATTCTGACTTTTATCTTCCACAACATATTCCTTCTCTCTCCATATCCTTCTGCACTTTCTTATTCTTCCTTTCCTCTCTTTCGCTCCGCTTGTCTCACTCTCCCTGTTCTTCTTCTTTTACCAGGATGAGTCCGTGGAACGATCGTCAATTCCAGAGGTTCCAAAGGAGCACTTTGGGCAGAGGATCTTGGTGAAATGCATATCACTGAAGTGAGTATGTTTATGGGTGTCTGTAAGACTTGGGAGTTGGTCTTCGTATTTGCCAACAAGGGCTGCATAATAGGAATACAGGGGGAGAGTTAGGAAACCAGAGTAAAAGAGTCTGTAAAATTGTGTCTGTATAATTGTCCCATAGCAAAATAAAGATCTATATATAACCTTTTAGAGACATGCTCTCTTAAAGGGATAGTAATACTTCATTTTAACTTTATTTTATTTTGTAGGCATTAAAAAAACATGAAGAATGATATAAGTCTTATCTCTGAAACCTTTATGGTTTAAGAGATATTCACAAACAAAGTATCCCCCCCCTGTTCAACCAGATAAGAAGGGAGATGCCCAGGTAGACTGCAGAGAGGGACAATCTTCAATTAAGATAATGGAAAAAGCTGAAAAACTTTTCAAGGGGGGAAGGGCTTTCATTGTTTTCATACAAAGAAAACTGTCCCCTTCTGTTATCTGTACTGTCATACAACCAGACTCACATCTGAGAAGAGATGGCTTACACTAGGAAAAAGGGGCGGGGAGGGGAACTTTGCTTGTGAATATCTCATAAACCATAAAGGTTTGAGAGATAAGACTTATATCATTCTTCATGTTTTTTTAATGCCTACAAAATAAAATAAAGTTAAAACGAAGTGTTACTATCCCTTTAAGTACTATCTCTATCAGTCAACTTTTTTGAGAGGTGGAGTAGAAATGGACTTGTCCAAATAAAAATGGTGTCTCAGTGCATGTATTAAGACATTTGCTTATCCAAAATCCATGAGGGATGCTGGGACATTCCTTAGATAGCCCCTCCAAAACCTGGAAAGCCTCCTAAACAGTGGTTCAACAGACTCTGAGTCATCCTCATCCCTGGAAGTCCGACAAGGAATGAGGAACGTCTGTACTCTCGCTTAAGATTTCCACCACATCCTGAGAAGAGGTAGGTACAGAAACCACAGAAGTAATTGTGTCCTGACAAAAAACACTGGGCTAGAACATTGAGGGGGCAACAAGATGACCCCATCAACCATTTGCCCAGAACCCTATCCAGAGAAGAAGCAATAGTCCCTGATAATACTGTGGCCCATTCTGGTTCAAAAACTGTAGGGAAATTGTTGGAAGACCCCGTGGAAGGCCCAGCTAGGCTTGTTACCCTTTATCTTGCTCTTCCCCTCTCTGGGCTCAATCACCATAGATAGACAAAGATGTCCTGTAACTGTGGAACTTGCACTCCAAGGAGAAGTCAATGCAATGGGGCAGCTAAACGGAAGTGATTCCCACATTACTGTTGTATCCAAAGGAGAGTCATAAAGGAAGAGCGGCCAGCCTGTGCTCCCTCATGGCAGCATTGTTGCCGAACAGCTGGTAAGCATTAGATTGGGCAGAGATACCAGATCAGATCAGGATTCTGGAAGTGGAAAATAGTAAAATCATGGCCACAGATGTTCCTAGTGATCTTGAGCTACCGGAATGCATGGATCAAGTGCCACACATAACAACCAGTGGCCATAAACGCCGATGTAGAAATGTGCCCTGTGACCTTCAGATCCAAAAGCAATGTTGAGCAACAGAAAGCAGTGGAACCCTGAACCGCAATCCCAATGGGATAGCAGAGCAAAGGGACGGGACCCACCAGTCCTAGGAGCTCTTCCCACAAACTGAGGGCTCCGAAGGAAATCAGAAAAAAGAGATAAATAAAATAAACCGAAAATAAATCCGTTTAAGGTTTCCCAATGAGAAAACTCCCCTGAGCTCCTGAAGGTCACTCCAAAACTAGCTTATCTCAGATTGGTGGAGGGGTATAAAGGGCAGGGAGTGGGAGGAGTTTAGCGTGCCTTGTCTCCTGGGAGGAAATGCTTTATATCCTATGGTACCTGCATCCCTCAATGGACTTAGAGAAAAGGATTTATAGGTAAGTACAAAAATTCAATTTTATTACATTTCAAAACCTAAATATACAATGGCCACAAATACAGAAACAAAATCCGTTATAACCCCTAACTCTACACAGTAGATGGTGGCTACCAGGTCAGACTTCCGCTATCAACTAATTCAGGGCTGTCAAAGTTCAGTCCTCAGGGGCCATCAACAGGCCAGGATGTAAGGATTTCCCTGATTAATCACAGGTGAGTCAGTCACAATGGATGAGCCACTGATTATCTCACCTGTGCTTAATCAGGGAAATCCTCCCATCCTGGCCTGTTGGTGGCCCCTGAATACTGAACTTGGACAGATCTAACTAATTAATAGTCCATTTAATTATAAAATATCCAGATTTTGAACCAATCAAAGGGGCAAATATTCAATAATTTATCACTCTCTGTCTCTCCCCCTTTCTCCAGGTTTGAGATAGAAATTGAGCCAATATTTGGGGTCATGGCCCTATATGATGCTAAAGAAAAGAAAAAGGTACAGGCGTTGTATAATGCAAAACCCCTCTAGGACTGGACACACAGATAAAGAGACAGACAGCTCTAGAACTGGACACACCAAAACACAGGCAGACACTCCTGGGGCTGGACACTGGGATACAGAGCGTGGCTTATCTAGAACTGGGCTTAGGGATACAGAGCCTGGTATCTCCAGGGCTGGACTCTGGGATATAGAACCTTGCACCTCTAGGACTGGACACTGAGCCAGGCACCTCTAGGACTGGATATTGGGAAACTGAGCCAGGCACCTCTAGGACTGGACACTGAGCCAGGCACTGCTAGGACTGGACATTGGGACACTAATCCAGGCACCTCTAGGGCTGGATGCAGGAAACCCAGAACCTCTAAGGCTGGGCCTAGGGGTACAGAACCTAACACCTTTAGGACTGGACACATAATAAGCTATGATCCTGGAGGACTGGACACAGGGATACAGAGTCTGTTACCTCTAGGGCTGGACACGGATACAGTGTCTGTTACCTCTAGGGCTAGACACGGATACAGAGTCTGTTACCTCTAGGGCTGGACACGGATACAGTGTTTGTTACCTCTAGGGCTAGACACGGATACAGAGTCTGTTACTTCTAGGACTGGACACAGGGATACAGAGTCTGTTACCTCTAGGACTGGACACAGGGATACAGAGTCTGTTACCTCTAGGATTGGACACAGGGATACAGACTATGTTACCTCTAGGGCTGTACACAGGGATACAGAGTCTGTTACGTCTAGGACTGGACACAGGGATACAGAGCCTGGCACCTCTAGGACTGGACACAGGGATACAGAGCCTGGCACCTCTAGGACTGGACACAGGGATACAGAGCCTGACACCTCTAGGACTGGACACAGGGATACAGAGCCTGGCACCTCTAGGACTGGACACAGGGATACAGAGCCTGGTACCTCTAGGACTGGACACAGGGATACAGAGCCTGGTACCTCTAGGACTGGACACAGGGATACAGAGCCTGGCACCTCTATGACTGGACACAGGGATACAGAGCCTGGCACCTCTAGGACTGGACACAGGGATACAGAGCCTGGCGCCTCTAGGACTGGACACAGGGATACAGAGCCTGGCACCTCTAGGACTGGACACAGGGATATAGATCCTGGCACCTCTAGGACTGGACACAGGGATACAGAGCCTGGCACCTCTAGGACTGGACACAGGGATACAGAGCCTGATACCTCTAGGACTGGACACAGGGATACAGAGCCTGGCACCTCTAGGACTGGACACAGGGATACAGAGTCTGTTAGTTCTAGGACTGGACACAGGGATACAGAGTCTGTTAGCACTAGGAATGAACACAAATTAAGCCAGGCTACTACAGTACTGGACTCTAAGAGATCACAGCCTGGCACCACTGTGACTATCTGCTTTATCCTCAGATATCTGAAGGATTTCACTTTGACCTTAACTCAGACTCTATGAAGAACATGCTGCGGGCACAGAACGGGCACATGGCACCATCCACCCTGGCACGCTCTGCCATTTTCTCAATCACATACCCCTCTCCTGACATATATCTTGTCATAAAGGTACACAGCTGAGTTGCTAGTGAAGCGTAACCTCTGATTGTGATGTAAGGAGACAGCAGTGCAGTATCTACTGTGTTTGATTGGCTGCTGCTGTGCTTGTAATTAAATAAATTATATATAGCTCATGTGTAGATATGTTTTAATATATGTAGGTTGTGTACACCATGCTTGAACACATACAATTGTGTATGAATGTGTATAGTCGTGAATGTGTGTAGTGTGTGTCTGTGTGATAGCTGTGTGTGTGTGTGTGTGTGTGTGTTATACACAGTTGTGTTTATGATATCTAGATTTGTGATAAATAGCTTTCAGTTAGATATAGCTGTACGTGGGATATGTGGTTGTTATGAATGTATGTGTGTTGGATACATTGGTATGCAATATAGAGCAGCGGTTCTCAACCTTGTGGAGACCCCTAACAGTAAAATTATTTTTGTTGCGCCTTCATCGCTGTAATTTTGCTACTGTTATGAAACAAAATATAAATATCTGATGGTTTTAGGCGACCCCTGGCAAATCGTCATTCGACCCCCAAAGGGGTCCCGACCCACAGGTTGAGAACCACTGATATAGAGGTATATGTATAATTATGTAACTGTGTATGTGTTTATAGATGATTATCATGCTTGTGTGATATAAAGGTGTGTGACAAACATGTGTGTGATAGATGTTTGATATATAGATGTGTGTGTTTTATAAATATCGGTGTATGACATATAGGAGCGCACATACCTGGAAACTCTCAGGGTCTGATCATGAAACTGGGTTTTGACCCAAATCTCGGGGTGAAGGTCAAAATTCTTGGGGTGAGAGAGTCCAGTGTTACCGATAACATGATCTGCAACAATGAACTGCTTCCTTAATCACTAAATTAGTGTCGTTCGTACAAGAAAGGCAAACTGAAAAGTCCCTCTTGCCTTATATATATTTAACCCTTTGAGTGCCAGAGGGGTACCGTGTGTGGCATACCCCTCTGGCAGTCAAATGGTTACATAGTGATATCTTTAAGATATAGCACGTTATAGGTTAATTGACAACTGATTGGCGCATCTCTGGGGTACAGGAAGCAGGTACATATTACCTGTAATCTATGCTGTAAGGCATACTAAGGGTTAACATTTTGAATAACTTCGGGTCGGCTCATTTTGAGTGCTCCCAGGTAACGATGTGCAACATACAGCTGCGTGTACAATTATATAGCTGTGTACAGGTGACATTTTCTAATAAGAAAGGTACCATGTGACCTCATTCTATAATAGTGTATAGTCCTAGCAGCACTTTCCTGGCACAGAAAATACTCTTGATCAATAACGAGAATTCAAAAATATACTTTAATCCTTAGGTTGCTAAACAGATCTCCAATGCATTGCTCCTCAATGCGCTGGAGATCCCCCTTTCATCCAAGGGTTAAATAATAGCCTGGTGCAGGAACATAGAGATTGCTCTGGCCACACCATGATTCAGAATGTAGGTGTGGCCAACCCAGGCGAGACCCCGCCCTTCAAAATAGGTAACTCTAGACTGTTGCTTACTCTGTCTAATGTGAAGTCCATCTCTGATGAGTGTACATATGTGCATGATATGCATCTGTGTGTAATATATAACTGTGTATGTATAAATATATATATATATAGTTGTGTATGTAGCTATGTATACAGATGTGTGTGATATATAGCTGTGTACGTAGCCATGTATAAATATGCATGTGATATATGGCTTTGTATGATATATAACTGTGTATTTAGCTATGTATACAAATGCGAGTGATATATAGCTGTGTGTGATATATAACTGGGTATGTAGCTATGTATACAAATGTGTGTGATATACAGCTGTGTGTGATATATAACTGTGTATGTAGCTATGTATACAAATGCGAGTGATATATAGCTGTGTGTGATATATGACTGTGGATGTAGCTATGTATATAAATGTGTTTGATATATAGCTGTGTATGATATATGACTGTGTATGTAGTTATGTATACAAATGTGTGTGAAATTTAACTGTGTATGATATATAACTGTATGTAGCCATGTATAAATATACGTGTGATATATGGCTTTGTATGATATATAACTGTGTATTTAGCTATGTATACAAATGCGTGTGGTATAAAGCTGTGTGTTATATATAACTGTGTATGTAGCTATGTATACAGATGTGTGTGATATACGGCTGCTTGTGTGTGATATATAACTGTGTATGTAGAATTATATATAGAACTATGTATGTAGCCATGTATACATATATGTGTGATATACAGCTGCGTGTTTAATGTATGGGATGTCTCTCACAGCTGGAGAAGGTATTGCAGCAAGGGGACATAAGCGAATGCTGTGAGCCGTACATGGTCCTGAAAGAGAGCGACGGCATCAAGGTAAGAAACAGCTAATGAGGTATGGAGACAACAGAATTAGACAGAATGAGAAACTGACTGTAATATGAGACAGCCAGGGAAAGGAGCAAAGAATGAGCTGGTGACTCAGTTGGTTAACACACCAGCTGTAGAATCTGTTCCAACCGCAAGGTCACAGGTTTTAGTCCCAGAAGGGTCAACTCAGGCTTTCATCCTTCCAAGGTAGGTAAAATGAGTACCAATAAACTGGGTAATAATATCTATACCCCCAGGACATACTTTCTTTCTTCCTGGTAAAATATGTTGATATTACGTTTAAGAAAGAGACTGCTAGCTGAAAATGATACGAACCCCAGTCAATACTGCTCAGAAGAGAGACATTCTTATACAATAACAGTGAGGTAGAGAAAAGCACTGTGCTTTGTCATGGGACAGTGTTCCTGATGTACCAGACAGGGGGCAGACTTGCACACCATGTCCGCGCACATTAGGTTCTATTCAGGAATCTAGTTACTTTCAAATCTAGAGCAAACTGGCTGTTTCATAGGGGACAAAATAACTTCCCATTTTATTTAAATGGAGATGTCATCCAGTGCATTGTTTTGCAAAGTGTTGGAAATAATTCTAGCATTCAAGGAGTTAAAATTACCATTTAAATCAATGGGGATTTGAGAAATGTTCATTATTTTCTCTGTGGTGCAGTCGTTTTGTCCCAGATTTTCTCCTGAATATGGCCCGGAGTGCTGTATGCAGAAAGCAAAAAAGATCAAATCTGGAGCAAGCTAACTGTACAATTAGAGAGCTCTAGCATTCAGTGGGTTAACCTTTTGAGTGCTAGAGGGGTATGAATTTCTTTGCAATGCGTTGTGTACCCCTCTGGCACTCAAAGGGTTAAAAGGCCCATTTCTCTTTCATCCGTTGTGGTACACAGGAACCATGGGTACAGTATCCCCCTTCAAGAGGGCAGCGCACTTGCATAAAGAGTTCTCTGGAGACAGAGTCTCCCTCACTTTCCCACTTCACCCTGTCCAATCATGCTCAGTCTTAACCCCTTAAGGACCAGCGGTCCAGGGAAGTTACCTTCCTTTAAGGACCGCTTTGATCCTTGCCAACACATACCGGTGTGCCACTTTGGGGCCGAAGAGAGATCGCTCAATTCTTGGAGCGGTCAATTTTAGGCCCCGTTTTTACTTACAGCGCTCCCAGTAGAGAGCTGTAAGAAAAAAAGTATGTCACGTGCTATGACCGTCACTGGTCCTTAAGGGTATAATGGCCGTGACAGTCATAGTAAGACATCTGGTCCTTAAGGGGTTAAAAGTGTCCTGGTAAGAGATTATTTTAGCATGTGCTTTATGCAAGTGCCCTCCCTCCTGGAGGAGGATACTTTACCCTCCAAGTCCTGTGTTCTACAAAGACTAAGAGAAAAGGCATTATCAGTAAGCATACAACTTTCCCTTTAATTCAATGGAAATGTTTCTTTATGGAGTAGTTGGCTTGTTCATTGGTTGCTCAGTTTATTTTTTTAACCCCTTCGTGTCCGATGACACACACAGACCGTCACGCTGGTCCAGCACTTAAGGACCAGTGACAGTCCTGGCACATCATGGAGTTCAGGGTTCCCGGCTCGGCTGCACGCCGTTCCGGAAGCCCTGAACCGGAAATAATAATAATAATAAAAAAAAAAGCCCCGTGTTCACCAAGTGCTGGCCATGCGCTGGTCGTTAATGGGTTAAATTTAAGCATACCGCACAAAAACTTTAGGCCACCAGCGGACTGACCAGGTGTAAAGATTTTGTTCCCAGTTCCCCTGGGCTCTGTTCGTAGGTTGCCTGCATGTGGGAACAGAGGAATGAAACTCTAATACACTTCCACAGTGTCCTCCCATTGATGTGGGTGACTTAGTGACCGTTTCAGATTTAAAAAAAAAAAAAAAGGTTTGTACATAGGCACAGAATGTAGGATCTGCTTAAAGTGATACTAACACTTTATATATGTTATTCAAAGGTTATTGCAGCTCAAACTTGAAATTTGTAGGTGCAATATCTCAGTGACCTGAAATTTTACATTGGCGCTGCTGCTACACCATTCTATGGACAGTTTATGGACAAATTAGAACCTTCCATAGCGCCACTGTAAAATTTCAGGTCATTCAGATATTACATCTAAAAAAATTAAAGTTTGATCTGCAATAATTTTTGGGAGTACACTTATTGTACACTTATTGTACTTATTGTACTCAAGAGGATATACCTTACAATATCAAATGTAATATATATTGTTATCCCGTTAAGCAGATCCTACACTCTGAAATGGTCACAGCCGTGGGAGTACCCTTGTACTCTGGAAGATAAACCCAACTATTTTTTTTACAAAGTTAATGTTACTGTCCCTTTTAAAAGAATGTTAAACCCCAGTGATACACTGAATTAAAATTTTGGCCATGTGTCACTGAACACCACTTAAATAGCAAAAAAAAAAAAAAAAAACCCTCCACCAATCTGCTATAAATGGGACTCACCCCTACCTTCAATTGGTAAATTGAAAATGTTGCACACAAAAGAGCATGTGACATAAAGGCGCAATCACCATGTCACAATGATGAAAAGGGCAACATGAGAATCTTACCCTGCATCAAAAGTGCAAGATTCTCATGTTGCCGCATTAAATGTCGCTTCAACCCTTCAAGTTGTTGTTGGGAGTTGTAGTCCATACATATCAATAAAAAACATGCTGTGATCTAGTTATCGGGAGGTTAAATATGCTAGTGTTAAGCACAGTGAAAGACTTTGTTCAATAACAGTAAATGCCCTTCTAATTTCACAGAAGATTTTGAAACGTACCTCAATGTGAATTGTAAATCTTGCAGAGCACTGTGTCAGACTCTCTCCCTCTCTGCGTGCTCTGCTCCTCCCTGTAATTCCGCACATAGAGAAGGAGAGGGAGACAACCCGCCGCAGCGCTCTGAAACATTTACAATTCACATTGAGGTACCTTTCAAAATCTCCTGTGCAATTAGAATGGGCGTTTACCGTTACTGAACAAGGTCTCTCACTGTGCTTAACACCAGCATATTTGACTTCCCTATAACTAGATCACAGCATTGTCTTATTGATATGAATAGAGTACAACTCCCAATTACAGCTTGAAGGGTGGAAGCGACGTTTAAAACGAAGACATGAGAATCTCACTCTTTTGATGCACGGCAAGATTCTCATGTCGCCCTTTTCATCATGGCAACATGGTGATTGCACCTTTATGTTGCACACTCTTTTCTGTGCAACATTTTCAAAGTGAACCCCTTAAATTAAAACAACAAACTATACAACTCTATAAATAAATCAAAGAAAATAATAGTAGTGTCCCCTACAGTGCCTCTTGAACATCTGGGAGCATTGAATGTCCTATAGTTCTAAGAGTCTTAGTACTGATATCAAAGATATTACGTGGTAACCTGCAATCCAACGTATTGGGCTAGAAATGAAATAGAACAGTGACATTGGGTCAGTCTGAAATGTTAGTAAAAATGTTCCACTTGTGGTTTACCAAATAACGCCAATTAATATTATACAAAAGACCCCATCAGTGTAAACAGGGGATTTCCATTAGGAATCACATATGTTTGACACTCCATTAGAACTCCGTGGGTTAAATGTAGCGTTTGCTGCTGCAATCCATTAGTCAGGACTGGTGAATCCTGTATGGATGCAAAAAAGGAAAGAGAAGATTGTACCTCTAAGTGCAGATAATGTTTAACCCTTTAAGGATGTGTTGCACACACCTCTGGTCCTTCAAGGGTTAATATAGATATATAAAAACAATAGGATGTGCACTCACAAGTGAAAGGCAAACAAACCTCCCCCACCTCACCTTTAACCCTGAGATAGATGGTCTCTCCTGCTTTAAAGGGATAGTAACACTTTGTTTTATCTTTATTTTATTTTGTAGGTATTAAAAAAACATGAAGAACGATATACAGTGGGGCAAAAAAAAAAAAGTATTTAGTCAGACAACAATTGTGCAAGTTCTCCCACTTAAAAAAATGAGAGAGGCCTGTAATTTTCATCATAGGTACACTTCAACTATGAGAGACAGAATGAGGGGAAAGAATACAGGAAATCACATTGTAGGATTTCTAATGAATTCATTGGTAAATTCCTCTGTAAAATAAGTATTTGGTCACCTACAAACATGCAAGATTTCTGACTCTCACAGACCTGTAACTTCTTCTTTAAGAGTCTCCTCTGTCCACCACTTGTTACCTGTATTAATGGCACCTGTTTGAACTTGTTATCAGTATAAAAGACACCTGTCCACAACCTCAAACAGTCACACTCCAAACTCCACTATGGCCAAGATCAAAGAGCTGTCGAAGGACACCAGAAACAAAATTGTAGACCTGCACCAGGCTGGGAAGATTGAATCTGCAATAGGCAAGCAGCTTGGTGTGAAGAAATCAACTGTGGGAGCAATTATTCGAAAATGGAAGACATACAAGACCACTGATAATCTCCCTCGATCTGGGGCTCCACGCAAGTTCTCACCCCGTGGTGTCAAAATGGTCACAAGAACGGTGAGCAAAAATCCCAGAACCACACGGGGGGACCTAGTGAATGACCTGCAGAGAGCTGGAACCAAAGTAACAAAGGCTACCATCAGTAACACACTACGCCGCCAGGGACTCAAATCATGCAGTGCCAGACGTGTCCCCCTGCTTAAGCCAGTACATGTCCGGGCCCGTCTGAAGTTTGCTAGAGAGCATTTGGATGATCCAGAAGAGGACTGGGCGAATGTCATATGGTCAGATGAAACCAAAGTAGAACTTTTTGGTAAAAACTCAACTCGTCGTGTTTGGAGGAGAAAGAATGCTGAGTTGCATCCAAAGAACACCATACCTACGGTGAAGCATGGGGGTGGAAACATCATGCTTTGGGGCTGTTTTTCTGCAAAGGGACCAGGACGACTGATCCATGTAAAGGAAAGAATGAATGGGGCCATGTATAGTGAGATTTTGAGTGAAAACCTCCTTCCATCAGCAAGGGCACTGAAGGTGAAACGTGGCTGGGTCTTTCAGCATGACAATGATCCCAAACACACCACCCGGGCTTCGTAAGAAGCATTTCAAGGTCCTGGAGTGGCCTAGCCAGTCTCCATATCTCAACCCCATAGAAAACCTTTGGAGGGAGTTGAAAGTCCGTGTTGCCCAGCAACAGCCCCAAAACATCACTGCTCTAGAGGAGATCTGCATGGAGGAATGGTCCAAATTACCAGCAACAGTGTGTGAAAACCTTGTGAAGACTTACAGAAAATGTTTGACCTCTGTCATTGCCAACAAAGGGTATATAACAAAGTACTGATATGAACTTTTGTTATTGACCAAATACTTATTTTCCACCATAATTTGCAAATAAATTCTTTAAAAATCAGACAATGTGATTTTATGGATTTTTTTGTCTCATTCTGTCTCTCATAGTTGAAGTGTACCTATGATGAAAATTACAGGCCTCTGTCATCTTTTTAAGTGGGAGAACTTGCACAATTGGTGGCTGACTAAATACTTTTTTGCCCCACTGTAAGTCTTATCTCTCAAACCTTTATAGTTTGAGAGATATTCACAAGCAAAGTTTCCCCTCCCGCCCCTTTTACCTAGTGTAAGCCATCTCTTCTCAGATGTGGAATGCAGTCCATAGACCAGACAGATAACAGCAGGGGACAATCTTCTTCCTATGAGAACAATGAAAGCCCTGCCCCCTTGACAAGTTTTTCAGGTTTTTCCCTTATCTTAATTGAAGATTGTCCCTCTCTGCAGTCTACCTGGGCACCTCCCTTCTGATCTGGCTGAACAGTGTTACATCAGTAAAAGGGGCGGGAGGGGGATACTTTGTCATTGAATTACTCTTGAACTACAACTGTGACAGAATTGAAATAACACTCTCCAAAGTCCAAATACTATGATGATTTATTAGGGCTGCTTTTATTATGAAACATTACTATCCCTTTAAAGTCCAGAAGCTTATGGACTCCACTGAAAGGGATACTATTTCTTAAAAATTACTATCCTCCATCTTGTAGCCCTTCAAAAACAGAGTAAAATGAGCCCAGCGGCATCTCTCAAACCTTTATGGTTTGAGAGATATCTGCTTTCAAAGTTCCCTCTCCCCTGACATCAGCATTCTAGCTGACAGCAGGGGAATCTGGTCCATGGGCTGGTGGAGGCTCTGCAGCAGAGCCGAGATCGCGGTAATAAAAAAGAAACCCTTAACATAAAAGGTCTTCTACGTGTGCTTGCAAACCAAGCACACGTAGAAGACCTTTTTAGTGAAGGATTTCTTTTTTTAGTACCGCAATCTCAGCACTGCTGCAGAGCCGGCGACTGATCCCAGGAGAGGATTCCCCTGCTGTCAGGGTATCTCAGTCTTTTACGTGGGCAGAGATTCAATCCATATAGTGCTTACCAAGCGGAGTCAGAATTGTCCATGATGGAACTCTACGCATTTCGTGGCTCTGTTGGCAGGGTTAGAAAGCTTCATCATAGGGGGACAAATAAAAATTGTAATTGATTGAAATTAGTGTTTAACTCTTTGAGTGCCTGAGGGGTATGCAACGCATTGCAAAGCAATGCGTTATGTACTCCTCTGGCACTGAAAGGTTTAACCCCTCAAATGCTAAAGAGTTCTCTAACAAAATGCTCCACAATAGAGACCTCCCTAGCATTTGAGGAGGTAAAAGCTCAATTTAAATCCAAGAGGAATTTGGAGAATTTTTGTTTATTTTCTATGGTGCAGTGGTTTGCCCCCAATCTGCTCCTCTTTAGCTTCCCGAATATGGGCCCTGTGTTCCTGAACGCTTTCCTTCTGTCTGTCCCCAGAACAAGGAGAAGGTGGACAAGCTGAAGTCTCAAGCGGAGCAGTTCTGTTCGCGACTGGGCCGATACCGCATGCCCTTTGCCTGGACAGCCATCCAACTGATGAATATCATCAACAGCGCAGGGGCCACTGACCGGGACTCGGACTCTGAGAGCGGTGACTGTCACAGGGGAATAATAAGATATAGGAGTAAAGAGGAGGGTGCTGGGAGTGGAACAGAGAGGGAGGAAAGGGTGGTAGGGATGCAGAGAGACCACAGGGAAATGAAGGGAGTAAGGGGGTGTTCATCCTACTGCAGGGGACACAGACAGGAGGGAGATATAGGACATGGAGTCTGTCCCTCCCACTGCAGGGTGACACAGACAGGAGGGAGCTATAGGACATTGCGTCTGTCCCTCCCACTGCAGGGTGACACAGACAGGAGGGAACTATAGGACATGGAGTCTGTCCCTCCCACTGCAGGGTGACACAGACAGGAAGGAGCTATGGGACATGGATTCTGTCCCTCCCACTGTAGGGTGATACAGACAGGAGGAGCTTTGGGACATGGAGTCTGTCCCTCCCACTGCAGGGTGACACAGACAGGAGGGCGCTATGGGGCATGGAGTCTGGCCCCTCCCACTGCAGGGTGACACAGACAGGAGGGAGCTATGGGACATGGATTCTGTCCCTCCCACTGTAGGGTGACACAGACAGGAGGGGGCTATGGGATATGGAGTCTGTCCCTCCCACTGCAGGGTGACACAGACAGGAGGGCGCTATGGGACATGGAGTCTGTCCCTCCCACTGCAGGGTGACACAGACAGGAGGGATCTATGGGACATGGAGTCTGTTCCTCCCAGTGCAGGGTGACACAGACAGGAGTGAGCTATGGGGCATGGGGTCTGTCCCTCCCACTGCAGGGTGATACAGACAGGAGGGAGCTATGGGACATGGATTCTGTCCCTCCCACTGTAGGGTGATACAGACAGGAGGAGCTTTGGGACATGGAGTCTGTCCCTCCCACTGCAGGGTGACACAGACAGGAGAGCGCTATGGGGCATGGAGTCTGGCCCCTCCCACTGCAGGGTGACACAGACAGGAGGGAGCTATGGGACATGGATTCTGTCCCTCCCACTGTAGGGTGATACAGACAGGAGGAGCTTTGGGACATGGAGTCTGTCCCTCCCACTGCAGGGTGACACAGACAGGAGGGAGCTATGGGACATGGATTCTGTCCCTCCCACTGTAGGGTGATACAGACAGGAGGAGCTTTGGGGCATGGGGTCTGTCACTCCCACTGCAGGGTGACACAGGCAGGAGGGAGATATAGGACATTGAGTCTGTCCCTCCCACTGCAGGGTGACACAGACAGGAGGGAGATATGGGACATGGAGTCTGTCCCCTCCCACTGCAGGGTGACACAGACAGGAGGGGGCTATGGGATATGGAGTCTGTCCCTCCCACTGCAGGGTGACACAGACAGGAGGGATCTATGGGACATGGAGTCTGTTCCTCCCAGTGCAGGGTGACACAGACAGGAGTGAGCTATGGGGCATGGGGTCTGTCCCTCCCACTGCAGGGTGATACAGACAGGAGGGAGCTATGGGACATGGATTCTGTCCCTCCCACTGTAGGGTGATACAGACAGGAGGAGCTTTGGGACATGGAGTCTGTCCCTCCCACTGCAGGGTGACACAGACAGGAGGGAGCTATGGGACATGGATTCTGTCCCTCCCACTGTAGGGTGATACAGACAGGAGGAGCTTTGGGGCATGGGGTCTGTCACTCCCACTGCAGGGTGACACAGACAGGAGGGAGCTATGGGACATGGGGTCTGTCACTCCCACTGCAGGGTGACACAGACAGGAGGGAGCTATGGGACATGGATTCTGTCCCTCCCACTGTAGGGTGATACAGACAGGAGGAGCTTTGGGACATGGAGTCTGTCCCTCCCACTGCAGGATGACACAGACAGGAGGGAGCTATGGGACATGGATTCTGTCCCTCCCACTGTAGGGTGATACAGACAGGAGGAGCTTTGGGACATGGAGTCTGTCCCTCCCACTGCAGGGGGACACATAGAGGAGGAAGATATGGGGCATGGAGTCTGTCCCTCCCACATCAGGGTGACACAGACAGGAGTGAGCTATGGGACATGGAGTCTGTCCCTCCCACTGCAGGGTGACAGGAGGAAACTATGGAATATATCATTTTCTCACTATTCTCTGTCTTAGAACGAAAAGGCACATGGAATGAGAAAAAGAGGAAAGCATTTGAGAGACTGAGCGTTGGGGATGAGGTTTGCGGATTTACCACTTTCCGCCCAGCAATTCTGACTGTTACCAACTTCTTCAAACAGGTCAGTAAATTGTAATCAAGGAGACTCGAGTCAGTGGATAGAACTGACTAAACTGAAATATCAGCATCTTATCAAGTCTAGGCAAACTATAAAGCACCAGGCCCACTTAACCCCTTGATTGAGGTCTCCCAGGTAATGCTATGCAGTATGCTGCAGGACTTTCTAACATCCAGTTGGTTAGGTAACTACTTCTGTTTTCCCCTTCTTCTAAAAGCGAGTACTCAGCCTTGCAGTAGCTTCTCGTGATTTAATGTGGGCTTAGGGCTTAATATTCACAATGCTAAGAGCTGAAACCTACAGCAGATTTATACAAAAGTGAGTTTTCACTCAAATCTCCACATAATGCTGAGTTTTCATGCCTGGCTTAACACATTCAGCTGACTATATTGTGAGCCTAAGATCATCAGGTAGAGAGATCCAGAGGGTTCCAGACTGTGTTGTGATCATCAGGTAGAGAGATCCAGAGGGTTCCAGACTGTGTTGTGATCATCAGGTACAGAGATCCAGAGGGTTCCAGACTGTGTTGTGATCATCAGGTAGAGAGATCCAGAGGGTTCCAGACTGTGTTGTGATCATCAGGTAGAGAGATCCAGAGGGTTCCATACTGTGTTGTGATCATCAGGTAGAGAGATCCAGAGGGTTCCAGACTGTGTTGTGATCATCAGGTAGAGAGATCCAGAGGGTTCCAGACTGTGTTGTGATCATCAGGTAGAGAGATCCAGAGGGTTCCAGACTGTGTTGTGATCATCAGGTAGAGAGATCCAGAGGGTTCCAGACTGTGTTGTGATCATCAGGTAGAGAGATCCAGAGGGTTCCAGACTGTGTTGTGATCATCAGGTAGAGAGAACCAGAGGGTTCCAGACTGTGTTGTGATCATCAGGTAGAGAGAACCAGAGGGTTCCAGACTGTGTTGTGTAACACTCAGTGTTTCTCTCTGGGGTTCCCCTTCCACTTTGCAATAGTGTTAAAGGGGAACTATCACCCCAAATAAAGCCCCCCCAATTATTAGTGAAATAGTGATAAGCTTACAAATAGTACTATTATCCAGCATAATTACCACATTATTCAGAAATCCTACTTCTTCTGAGCCTGACGGGCAGACTTCTTGCTCTAGAGGCATCTGCACACCTGTGCCACATTCCCTGTTACATTAAGGTACAATGTAGCGCCTCCTAGAGGAGACCAAGAAGGACATTGCAGGCGCACAGATGTCTCTAAGCCAAGATGTCTGCACTGATGTCTGGCCGTCAGTCTCAGAAGAACTTATGCTGTGTAATAGGACTATTTGTAAGCTTATTGCTATATAACTAATTATTGGGGGGGACTTTATTTGGGGTGATAGTTCTGCTTTAAGATGGCCTTAAGCCATGCAAATAATTTTGCAGCTAAGCAACAAAAAATAGATGTGTACAACTCTTATTCACTATAAAACTGAATGACGCGTTTTACAAGCATATCAATACCTAGACAAATGAATGTGTCTCCCTCCGAGTGTGAAGTAACACATTGATATCACACTTACAAGTTTCCCAACTATAACTGAATTGCAGACCTACCTTTGACGCAAGAAAACACAATCTCTTGTTGACTAATACACTTTCTATATAGATCAAAATGAATAGGAGCAGTTCTTGTGCCTCTCTGCCATTTTTGAGTGCAGAAGATTTGCCCTTTGTTGATTTTGGTAATTGCATGTTCTGTAAAGTTGGTAACGCAAGTAACCCAGGGGCACATTCAGGAGGGGTAATGACTGGGCAACCCAGCCACCATAGAGGACAGATAAACACTGTGAATGCTAGAGAGGTCTGGACTCTGCCGCACACACTCTAGTGTTCAAGAAGTTTAACCCTTTGAGTGCCAGAGGGTTAAAGTCCCATTTAAATTAATATGGATTGTCACTTGTCCCCTTTGGTACCGCTGTTTGCCCCCATAGTTTTAGCTTTTTGAATACGGACCTGCATAATATTTGTAACTGCATTGCAATGTTTTAGAAGTGTCTCTATGATACAAGGGGTTAAAATCTCAATTTTGATGCAGTGGCTGTTTTGATTTGTGACATAGTGCTGAACTGCTACGCTTTGCCATTATACATACACACCCTTTGTGTCCATTCTCTCCCAGGAAGGTGACCGGCTCAGCGATGAAGATCTCTATAAGTTCCTGGCGGATATGAAAAGACCATCCTCTGTTTTACGCAGGCTGCGGCCTGTAACAGGTACTGTGGTTTATATCATTATTACGTCTCAGTAAGCACTGGAACCCCAGCTGTACTCTGTCAGTAGCACTAAACAGTACTGAGATAGAACGGAATTCATTGGGGGAGATTCATAAAAAATGTTTGTAGTCCTTAAAGCGATAGTAATGTTTCATTATAAAGTAAGGTTTTATCTTTCCTTATACTTTGTACTATTGCTTTGTTTCATTGACAATATTCGGTCTAGTTTCTGTTTAATTATATTATAAAGTTTCCTCCTCCCGTCCCTTTTACAGACATTAATCTTCTTCCCTCAGATCTGAAATCCGGTCCTTTAACCGGACAGATCGCAACGAGGGACAATCTCCTGTCTATCAGTATATTAAAAAATCTGCCCACCTTGACAAAGAAGGGCAGATTTTTCTTTATGCTGATACAAGATTGTCCCATGTCGCTATCCGCCCAGATCGGCTTTCTGATCTGAAGACAGAAGATTGACGTTTGTAAAAGGGGTGGCAGGGGGAGATTTTATAATAATTAGACAGAAACTAGATCGATATGAACATTGGCAAAGGTGCAGAACGTTAGTACACAGTATAAGGAATGACTGAACCTTGCTTTATAATGGAACATTACTATATGTTTACATCATGGCAACTGGTGAAAATGTATAAGTATCGTATTTCATTACTAAGGATACTTTTTATAAATCACCCTGCCCCCCCAAGTTCCCAAAGCTCTAACCTCACCCATTGCCTTCTGTTAACGGGATAGTAATACTTCGTTTTATCTTTATTTTATTTTGTAGTCATTAAAAAAACATGAAGAACAATATAAGTCTTATCTCTCAAACCTTTATGGTTTGAGAGATATTCACAAGCAAAGTATCCCCCTCCTGCCCCTTTTACCTAGTGTAAGCCATCTCTTCTCAGATGTGGAGTCTGGTTGTAAGACCAGACAGATAACAGCAGGGGACAATCTTCTTCCTATGAGAACAATGAAAGCCCTGCCCCCCTTGACAAGTTTTTCAGGTTTTTCCCTCATCTTAATTGAAGATTGTCCCTCTCTGTAGTCTACCTGGGCACCTCCCTTCTGATTTGGCTGAACAGTGTTACATCAGTAAAAGGGGCGGGAGGGGGATACTTTGTCATTGAATTACTCTTTAACTACAACTCTGACAGAATTGAAATAACACTCTCCAAAGTCCAAATACTATGATGATTAATTAGAGCTGCTTTTATTATGAAACATTACCATCCCTTTAAGCCTGCAAGACTGGGGTGTACAACTCCATGTATATACATCTAAAAACAATTCCACATAAGAGATAGAGAAACACCACAAACCCCAACACATAGGGCGCAATGCACTGTGATTGTTCACGTTTTGATGCAAGAAACAAATGAACGTCATATTGCTGAATCACACACAGTCCTGCATGAATGGCAAAGTTAGTGAACACGCTTAAATTACTTGCAACATTAGTGAATGCTCCTAAATGAACAGCAAAGTTAGTGAATTAACCTAAATTAATGGCAAAGTTAGAGAATTCATTTAAATTAACAGGAACGTTAGCCAGGAGTGTGAAAATGTGCGATAGTTGCTTTGCTGAATTAGGTGCAATCTCTCACCCTCTAACAAAACAGCGGACATTTTAGCCACGGCCACTTTTTGAAATGCATTCACTAATTCTGAAATAAAATGTTCGCAATTCAGTAACATTTTAGTACTAATCATTTTGCCATCAAAAGAACACTGTAAATAGTGATTGCGAACGTTTGTTGCATTCCGCACATTGTCCCAACCGGTCTGGCTATAACACCCCCAAATGGGTAACTGGTTTAGACTGGCAAGGACACAATGATACAAAACCCTTAACTAAAAAGGATACTGCATAAATGGCTCAATGATCTAAAAATTATAATAGTGTGAAGTGTAGGGGCATCTCAAGTTTTTTCAGTCATGGGCCGCATGCTCAGAAAGGCAAGGACTTTTCACAGTAAGGGCAGTAAAGCGATGAAATTCTTGTCTCGGGATGTTGCGCTTGCAAATACTGTAATTGCTTTCAAAATGTAATGGACTCCTATCTAGCACAGAACAATATTGAGAATTATGATAGTTGGCTTGAAAGCTAATAGGATGTTGATCCAGGGAACTATATGACTGCCATTTGGAGTCAGGAAGGAATTATTTTACCCACTTGAGGCTAAATTGGAAATGGCTTCAATGTTCGTGTTTTTGTTTTTTTTGTTTTTTTTTGCCTTCCTCTGGATCAACAGGGCTGATTTGGCATAGGATGGACTTGACTGAAGCATGTTTTTTTTTCATCTCATCAGCTATGTTACTATTTGCGAGGGCTGCATTATTATTTTTTTTTATTGATAACAATGATGAATTATAGCCTGTCATCTATTCAAAAATATGGATTTATTTATTTATTGATCAAGTCTGTGACAATACTGATATTTATCAGACATCTGTTCTTGAACTGTACAGTGCTGGCTGGTAGGGAATTAGGTCTTACTGGTGCTAATTAATTAGTTTAACGTTTGAGTGCCAGTGGGGCACGCAGCGCATTGCAGAGCAATGCTTTGCATACCCCTCTGGCACTTAAATGGCTAAAAAAAAATGTAAAAACAAGTGTCAGGTGATACGCACCCTGATATCAGATGAGCCACTGGACGCCCATGCCTTAGGAAGAGCTATGGTCACCCAGAATGCCTTGCAGCAAGACTCATGAGATCTATATCTGGCTCTGCCTGTAAGCTTGGCTTTCTCCTATTCAGGGCTCCACTCAAGAGCCATCTTCATAACAATTACCATTTTTGTTTCCCAGGAGAGTGCCCCAAGGTTTATTTTTGTACAGTTTCTGAAATATTATGGACACCTGCCTAAACAAGAAAACAATCCCTGCTCAGTTTCAGACATGGGATTTATTACCAGAGATGTTCATGTCCAGAGGCCTGAACTCCGACAGGGGAGGTCGGCTGTGGATGGATTATCGTAGTGGGGATTCATCTCAGATCTCTACGAGAAAAGGGAAATTTGTGGGTTGTACATGAATGGGAAAGAGCAGTTTTATTAGTGGGGAAAAACATACTTTATGGTGTTATTCCTGCTGATAAAAGTAAGGGTACTCACACTAGAAGATTTATCTATCAAAAGTTATTAGAGCTGGAACATATCTTTTATCAATAGCAGCAACTGAAAATGAAAACTTTTTGTAAGGCACTCCATGGGAGAGTTTGACACAATGACTCTACAAAGTAAGTGATACGTATATCACCACCTGGTGGACATAGTATGATATTGCTGTTTAATCCTAAAAAAGACAAATCTAAGCTGTAATAATGTCTGTATGAATTATCTTCCAGCAGAGTGAGATCCTTATTTTACTCAGCACGGAAATCTATTTAAACTCCTCGCATACGTATTCTCTTACTTCATAGAAACATAGATTTTGACAGCAGAAAAGACCATCTGATGTATCCAGTCTACTTATTTCCCTATGTAATAAATACTCCGTCATATATCATTCTCAGAATAGACTTATGTCTATGCGCAGTATTTTGAAATCCCTAACAATAATAGTTCCTACCACTGTTGCTGGGAGGCTATTCCATGACTATATCACCCCTTCTGTAAAGTACAGTGCTTTCCTACTGAGTAAAAAACAAGGATATTCCCATTTCCAGTAGTGAAACTGTCCCTGTACTACTCAGTAGAGAAAGCACGATACCATTTAAAAATCTTGTTGTCCCTTTACTGCCTTAAAGGGACAGTAATGTTTCAAAATAACAGCTCCAATTAATCTTCATAGTATTTGAGCCATGGAGAGTGTTATTTCTATATTGCCAGAGTTGTAGTACAAGAGTAATTGAATGATAAAGTATCCCCCTCCCGCCCCTTTTACCTAGTGTAACACTGCTCACCTCAGAACTGAAAGGTGGTGTCCGGATGAATTGCAGAGAGGGTCAGTTTTCAATTGGCATAAGGGAAAAACCTGATAAACCTGTCGGGGGGGGGGGGGGGCAGGGTTTTCATTGTTCTCACAGTAAGAAGATTATCCCTTACTGTGAGCTGTCTGGTCTCAAGACCAGATTCCACATCTGAGGGGAGGCGGCTTACACTAGGTAAAAGGGACAGGAGGGGGATACTTTATCATTCAATTACTCTTGAACTACAACTCTGACAGTATTGAAATAACACTCTCCATGGCCCAAATACTATGAAGATAAAGTGGAGCTGCTTTTATTTTGACACATTACTATCCCTTTAAGGACCACACGCTTCAGTGGTGGAGAACCAGGGCACTTTTTTTTTTCCTGGGAAGTGTTCGGTGATCGCAGCGTGGCGTGCAGTCCTGTTGCGATCTCAAACTTCCGTGATTTGCCAGGACCATCACGCTCCTTAACTCCCGGACAACCATGACAGTCCTGGCACATTGTTGGGCTTTAAGGGGTTAAACCCATTACATAAGTATTCTCTTACTTCAACATATTAGCAGGGAGCTATGACCAAAAGCAAAACGAGTTAGATTCCTTCATTTTTTTCCTATTGTCTGTGCATTATTGCGTGTGTTATATTTTTAAATTAATGAATAAGCTGCGGATTATTATATAATCCAGTGTGACTGCTTTTCATATATTAAGTACATAATATCTGTTGTGTGTGCAGTCTGTGTACCAAACAAATCCCAGACACGATCCTTGGGAGATGATGTTCAGCTTGAGGGTGTTGTCTTTCTTATGGCTGGTTGGCTTGTGCTGTGAGCGCCATTCATTGTGTTGTATAGCTGTTCTGGTTGATGTGCTTGTTTGTATTACTCTTAGTTTTCCAATACAGTTGGCTGTATATGGTGTCGTCACAGTTTACACAGGTACATACTATTTCAGGTCATGTTGTCTTTGGTGTGGATTTGATTTACCTTAGTAACAGAATTGATGAGGTTGAAAAAAGATATGCATTCATCAGGCTCAACCTTTGGTATAAGTCCTTTGTTGATCCAGAGGAAGACAAAAAAATACCAAATTCAAGCTATTTATAATTTTAACCCACGCAGGTAAAAACAATTCTCTCGGACTCCTGGAGGCTGTCACATACCTCACTGGATTGACATCCCATTCACTGAAACAAACGTTCTGATATGTATATTGTTCTGAGCTTGAAAAGGTATAAATAACTTTTTGAACATATCTGTATTAGCTAATGCAGCCTCCTGAGTCAGAATAAATTCATATCCTTGCTGCTTTTACTTTAAAAAAAAAAAAAATCCTTGCCTTTGATTCAGCGAAAGCACCTTTTCTCTAGCTTTCATGGATGCTCTTTATTGTTTTGCTGAGCTTTTTCAGTAAAAAAATTCTGCCAAAGAGAGCCTTGTATTGGTCTTGTACGTGTGGTATTGTAAATAGTAGTAATCTCTTCCCTTATATATCTCTCAATGTTCTGCACACAAGCATGCTTTTTTTTTGTATTTCACTGTCGTCTAATACAGGTTACTGGTAACTTGGGGTAGGCGATTTGCCCCTTTAATTGTAGGCAGGAACAATTCTAGAATTGTATGCAGAGGGTGGAGCCTACCTTCCCTCCTTGTCTGCAGCTAGCCAACTAGCTCCAGAAAGATTTGTTCCTTGGTGAAGATAACACAGGCAAGAGAACAGTTCTGCTATAGCTTTAGAAGTTTATTTTTCTGTTAGAAATGGAATACCACCATTAGGCAGATTACCATAACTGACAATGCCCTTAGATGTGACTAGCTCAGTATACAGGTGCTTTTTGTGGACCTTAAGCCCTGGGGGGAAAATCTTGGGTACAAGTTCTTTCCTCAGGAGTTGCACACCGAGGCACCTCCTTGGTGAGTGTTGCAGGTCCACATGTCCCACAGTGCCGCTCCACACAGGGGTTTTTCATTTGGAGTTCCTATTGCACACTCTTGTACTCATTGGGTCTATCTGTATGTCTGTTGGGTGTTTGGAGCAGGTTTATGTGGTTCCTAACCCTTTAGCTACTGGTTTTGCATTCATTTGGGGGGGGGGGGTTCTGACACTTTTCCTACTGGTTCAGTGTTTTTTTGGTATTGTAACATGTTCTAGTAATGTTTCATGTCTTTTAGTTTCACACTTTCAGTTTTTGTAAAATTTGAGGCATGCTTTACCGCATAGGCTCCATTTCTCCTTTCACTTCTATGGGACTGTACAGTTTGGGACATATCTCTGCAACCGCTTAACCTAGCGACTTCAGAGATGGCTCATTTTGCTTGTCTGCCCTTGCTCTATCATCCGGTTCATGTTTCCAGTGTGTTGGGGGGCTCAGGGGGCTTCGGACACTGTTTGGGGTACTTTTCTGGGAAAAGTACATTTCCCATGAGAGCTTGCTTCGCGAGCACATTTCTGATTGTCTCCCGCCGCGGCAGCCATTTTGTGCTATTTCCAGAACGAGTATCCAACGCAGGGCTTGGACTCTCCTTCTCTCCTCTGTTTAACCCTTCGCCTGCCAGATAAGTCTATTTTAGCGATTTCTGGGGTGAAACTTTAATCCTACACACAGTAATTAGGTGATTTCTTATACAGTAAGATTATTTGACACTGTGAGAATGTCTAGACCATTGGAGCTTGGGGCCAGACCTAAGACTAAGGATGTTGGGGTCTTTGTATCCCCTATTGCTCTTTGCTCTTCTTGTCATTCAGGGTTACCTAGAGAATTCTCATGTCATTTATGTCCAGCATGTTCTGATGTCCCTGAGAGTCTTCCAGGGACCTCCAGCCATGCATTAGAGCCAGTTTGGGTGCAAGAGTTCAAGGCTGGTACTAGGGACCTTAAGTTACAGGGGGTCTTTAGTTCATGGCAGACCCCCTCCTCCGTCAAGTCTTCCCTGCCAAAACCTCAGGGTGTGTCTGACATGTCAGATTCCTCTGAGGAGGAACGACTGGTGGATTCAGATGTTGAGGAATGTTCTGCAGTGGGCTCCTCTCAGTTCTTTGGGGACCCTTTTGAGGCTGATCCTGAGCCCTCGGCTGAGGGCCTGATCAGGGCTGTTTTAAATACCCTAAACATTCCCTTAGTTCAGGAAGTTCCTTCTGACCGTTCTGATGTATTTCAGGAACCTAAAAAGCCCTTTACCACCTAACCCCACTCTTGACCACCTTGTGTCTGAAGAGTGGAAGCCTCTGGGAACTCTGCAGCTACCCAAACGCCCCACGCGTATCGCCACCAAACCGTGGCTTCGTCAGGGGTAAAGTGGCTTTCTGCAGGGATCGGCTTATAAATTCACTTCCTCCAATCAAAGGAATATATCACAATGGAGAGGCAGGCCTCCCGTTAATCGGGAGGACTCTAAAGTCCCGCCTCCAAAACAAGCAGGAGTCCAACAACTCACCATTGAGACAATTCCATAATAATGCATCGGTATGCGTCCCAGCATGGCGCCCACGTACACAGGAAGTGAATTTATAAGATATATTCCTTTGATTGGAGGAAGTGAATTTATAAGCCGATCCCTGCAGAAAGCCACTTTACCCCTGACGAAGCCACGGTTTGGTGGCGATACGCGTGGGGCGTTTGGGTAGCTGCAGAGTTCCCAGAGGCTACATTTATCTCCTTGACAGATTCGGTCTAAGTATCATTATACTATTTTTGTCTCTGTATTATGTGTATATTTGTTTCTTGCATTATTTACAGACTTTATTAGTAATGAATGTGACCTATCTATATATTTTGGAGATTGTATTTTGGTTCTCTGGGTCCTCTGGGCTCCTTGCTTTTAATTGCTTTTAAATAATATTGAACTATTTCTTGTATGAATAAAGTTTTTCTATTGTTTGCTACTTTCAGTGTGCCTCGTTTATATGGGGGTTCTTGGAGTGCAGCTTTTGGGGTTCTCTTGCCATCTGTCTGTTCTCATTATATTTATTGAGTTTCTGTGTTAACCCTGAGTGCACCTGGGCTATTAAGTCTGTGATTTTGTAGCAGTTATTATTTGATCAGTGCATTTTGTTGTTATGTATTTGTTGCTCTAAAGGACTGGACTGACAAGAAACTTGAGGTCTCCCTGAAGTCCATCTTTGCCACTGCTGGTACTGCCATGCGTCCAGCATTTGCTGCAGCATGGGTGAACTGGGCCATTGCGGTCTGGACTACACAGCTCACCTTTGCTGTCTGTCAGGGTGCTCCTACTTTGGATATGTTGAGGCTTCTTGCCAACATTGCTGAGGCACAGCACTATGTTTCTGCTGCCTTATTTGATGCCATCCGTTTGGTGGCTAGGGTTTCCACCATGTCTGTGGTTGCCAGACGGGCTCTTTGGCTCAAGATCTGGTCTGCTGACACTGCTTCCAAGAAAGCATTGCTCTCCCTACCTTTTCAAGGCACTTCTTTGTTTGGGCCAGATCTTAAGGATCTGATCAGTGAGGCCACAGGCGGTAAGAATACACTTCTACCCTTGGTTCCTAGGAAGAAAACACCTCTTAAGAGTAACCGGTATTTTCGTTCCTTTCAAAATGAGACACTTCCAGCGAACCAGACGGTTCTCTCAGCTCCTCGTACCTCCTCCAAGTCCAAACAGCAATGGAAGCTCAAGGTCTCCTCCAAGCCCAAGGCTTCCAAGCCTTCTTCCTAGGCATGATTCACCGAACCTGGGTCCACACTCTGCTGTGGGTGGTCGTCTGCGTCACTATAACAGCATTTGGGAGGATTCAGTGGTGGACCCATGGGTTTTACGGGTGGTGACAGAAGGGTACAGGATCCCTTTCGTCTCTCTTCCTCCCTTTCGTTTCTTTCATTCTCAAACGCCTCAGGGCGCAGAGAAATGCCGTCTGTTCAGCGCTATTCAGGCTCTTCTGGACAAGGATGTTCTAGAGCCGGTTCCAGTTCAGGACAGGGCTATGGGTTTTTACTTAAACCTCTTTGTGGTCTCCAAGAAGGACAGTGGTTGTTGTCCCATTTTCGATTTAAAGGATCTCAATTCCTTTGTGATCCAAACCCATTATCACCAGGAGTCTCTACAAACGGTGATTGCTGCCATGTCCCTGGTGGAAATCCTTGCATTCCTGGATCTTCAGGAAGCGTACTTACACATTGCCATTCATCCAGATAGCCAGCAGTATATTCGATTTGCCTGCGACCGGGGACATTTTCAGTTTTCAGCTCTTCCATTTGGTCTGAAGACAGCTCCTCAGGTCTTCAACTGTGTTCTGGGAGCCTTAGTGTCCGTCTGTCACGGTTTGTTAAGAACGCTCAGACAGTTAGGTAAGGTTAAAAGCTTGAAAATAATAAACAATCGCCCCACTCAGGTCAGAAGAGGTCCGTACCAAGTACTTTCCAAATCTGACTCGGGTCAGGGTGAGAACACACACAGGAGTAATAATACAAGATAAATATGATCATCTTGGACTTAGATAGTTTCAGGAACACGAATATCCTCAACAGCCCAACACCGCAATAGGTGACACAAGCGATGGGTAACTGAAGGGCAATCCCCTAGTGGACTTGGGATATCGGAGGCAGCACAGATAGTGTACAGGTAGACACTTGACCCTAGACTTCTAGGGTTAATGGAGGCAACACAGGCAAGACTTTGGCAAAGAACTGACCCTAGGGATTTAGGGTAAATGGAAGCAACACGGACAGGACTCTGGCAGTGACTGAACCCTAGAACGCTGGGGTTAACTGAGGCAACACAGACAGGACTCTGACAGCGGCTTGACCCTAGAACGCTAGGGTTAACGGAGGCAAGACAGACTGGACTCTGGCAGTGGCTTGACCCTAGAATTCTAGGGTTAACGGAGGCAACACAGACAGGACTCTGGCAGCGACTAGGGTGAGCGTAGGCAACACAGGCAGAAGTCTGGTTTAGACTGGACCCTACTATTATAGGGTTACCGGAGGCAACACAGACACCGGTGAGTGATTGGGCTCCCACAGGCTCCAGGAGACTATTGGAGTGGTTGGGCCTAACAGGCGCTATGCGGTAAGTGAGTGGGAGAGAGTAAGGTATGTAACGTAACTGGTCAGTAACTGGTGTCGCCCTGATCGGTACACAGAGGTAGTCAGCCAGTCCCGTGAGCGAAGGAACCAGAAGCTCAACCTGGTCGGCACACATGGAATTCACAGCCAGTCTAGATGGACCACCAGACACTAGCACAGTCAGATCGGTGCATACAGAGTAGTCAGCCAGTCCTTAGTCAGTAACGGAATCAGATACTCAGCCAAGCCAGTTCGGTACACAAGGAGTTAGTCAGCCAGTCCTAGTCGGTAATGGAATCAGATACTCAGCCAAGCCAGTTCGGTACACAAGGAGTTAGTCAGCCAGTCCTAGTCGGTAATGGAGTCAGATACTCAGCCAAGCCAGTTCGGTACACAAGGAGTTAGTCAGCCAGTCCAAGGTCAGCAACGGAATCGGATCACAGGAGAATCAGGAACTAATCGTAGTCAGGCGAGCCAGGTCATACACGGAAACAGGAACAAGAGCTACTAGTCGCTAGATACGGGTACACCACGAAAGGGCACTGGTAGGATGACAGGAGGGCGTATTTAAAGGCACACCTGGGAGGAGTCATCAACACAGAGCCAATAAGAATACAGCCAGGGTAAACCCGGAAGTAACAATGTTGCTCAGACAGAATCACGGGCACTGTGATACCGTACTCCACCGAGACGGCATCAGAGTTACTCTATACATAGACGATCTGCTTCTGAAAGCCCCTTCTGTGGAACTTCTTCATCAGCAGGTTCAGCAATGCATTCATGCTCTCACCCATATCATGGGTGGATCATCAACTTGGACAAATCAGATCTTGTCCCATCCCGGCGTCTGGTCTTCCTGGGCCTCCTCTTCGACACCCAGAAGAACATGGTGTTTCTCACGGACGAGGTAGCTCACCAGATCGCCCACAGGGTTTCTGCGATCCTGGCTCAAGATCCAGTTCCAGCCAAGCAGCTGTCATCTCTAGTGGGGAAATTCATTTCTACCATAGAAGCGGTACCGTTTGCATGGCGCATACCAGGGAACTCCAGCGGTTTGTGATCCAGGTGTGCAGGGGTCAGCTGGACCTTCTAAAGATGTCCGTGTCCCTCCCTCTACATGTGGAACTGAGTTTGTTGTGGTGCTCGACCTTTCCAATCTGCTGAAGTTCAGGTCCTTCCTGGTATCCTTCTGGACCACGGTGACGATGGATGCCAGCCTCTCCGGTTGGGGAGCGGTCCTGGGTCGCCTGAGTGCTCAGGGTCGGTGGTCTTCAGAGGAATGTCTCCTTCCCATCAACATATTGGAGCTTCGGCCGATATTTCATGCCCTTCGTCATTGGACATCTCAGCTGGAAGACTGTCCAGTCCGGGTAGAGTCCGACAACGCCAGGCCGTGGCTTACATCAACCAGCAGGGAGGAACAAGAAGTCTCGCCGCTTGGTTAGAAGTCAAGGCTATTTTGTCTTGGGCAGAAGAACACGTTCCTGCCATATCTGCAGTACACATTCCTGGCGTACACAACGTCATCGCGGACTTCCTCAGTTGACACACAGTGGACAGCAGAGAGTGGGAACTGCACCCAGAGGTTTTCACCCTCATTGTTCAGAAGAATGCTCTTCCTTACATCGACCTGATGGCGACAAGACACAACAGGAAGATTCCGAGGTTCTGCTCTCGATGGAGGGACCCTCTAGCTCTGGCGGTGGATGCAATGTCCATTCCTTGGTTATTCCCTCTGGCCTACATCTTTCCTCCCCTCCCAATGTTGCACAGGGTGTTATGGAAATTACAACTGGAGCATTGTCCAGTCATTCTGATTGCTCCGTACTGGCCTCACCAGGCTTGGTTTATGGAGCTTCTGGATCTGTCAGTGGCGGAGCCATTCCTGCTCCCTTGCTGTCTGAATCTTCTTCTACAGGGTTACCTGTGGAAGGAGGATGTTCATCGTCTAGCCTTGATGGCTTGTAAATTGAATCCTCAATATTGAAGAAGAAAGGTTTTTCTTCTGGTGTGGTGACTACTATGCTCAGTGCCCGCACACCTGTTTCTTCCAAGATCTACCATCGTGTCTGGTCGACCTTCCTATCTTGATGTGTCGATAAGGACCTGTCTCAGGAATTTGATCTGCCTACGGTCCTGGCCTTTTTGCAGGACGGTGTGGATAAAGGCTTCAGTTTGAGTTCCCTTAAAGTTCAGACGTCTGCTCTCTCTGTTTTCTTTCAGAGGTGCATTGCCATCCTTCCTGATGATGAGGTTTTCTTCCAGGGTGTTGCTCATTCTCGTCCTGCCTTCAAGATTCCTACTCCTCCATGGGATCTTAATTTGGTTTTGGGCGTTCTTCAGCGCCTCCTTTTGAGTCTTTGGCTACTATTCCTCTACTCCTGTTGACGTGGAAAATGGCCTTTCTCCTGGCGAATGTGTCTGTCCACCGTGTTGCGGCGTTCTATGCTCTGTCCTGTAAACCACCCTATTTGGTGTTTCACAAGGACAAGATGGTGCTTCGCATCTCTCAGGAGTTTCTCCCGAAGGTGGTTTCGGAGTTCCAGATCAATCAGGAGATTGTGGTGCCCTCTTTCTGCCCTGACACCACCTCTGACAAGGAGAGGGATCTCCACTTGTTAGATGTGGCGCGTTGTCTCAAGTTTTATCTACATCGCACTGAGTCTATCAGGCAGTCTGACGCGTTGATTGTCATTCCTGAGGGTCCTAGGGCAGGAAGACCTGCATCCAAAGTGACTATTGCTTCTTGAATCAAGTCCACTATTCGTAAGGCTTATGAGCTGAGGAAGAAGCCTGTCCCTTTCAGGGTCACGGCTCATTCTACTTGATCTATTGGGGCTTCTTGGGCTTACAAGAATCAGGCCTCTGCTGATCAGTTGTGCAAGGCTTCCACCTGGTCGTTTGTGCACACCTTTTCGAAGCACTACCGTGTTGAAGTACTAGCATTGGCTGATGCCAGCTTTGGGAGGAAAATCCTGGAGGCAGTTTTGCCTGTCTAGGATTTTCTTTGGTTCTTGGTGCTTCCTTCAATTTTGAGCCCTGTTGGCTCTAGTTCAGTGTGCTGTGTAACAGTTGGGGTGTTGTTACCCCGGTTCATTGTCTGTTGACACTTAATTAGTTTGTTGGGCTATTTCTGATCTGATGGTTCATATCTTCTTTGGTGACTCTGGGGTCCTTGTGCCTGGTCCTTGCCTAACTTCCTGCCTCTGGTAAACTCAGTGGTTGGACATCCCAAAATTACCAGTAACCTGTATTGGACGACAGAGAAAAGAGGATTTTAGTCTCCTGTGGCAGACCGTGGGGATCCTTCAGTATCATGCTCACAGGAATCTTCTTTCCTTCCACTATCTAGTCAATAGTGTCTCAAATCTTTCTGGAGCTGGTTGGCTAGCTGCAGCCAATGAGGGAAAGTAGGCTCCACCCCCTACATACAATTCTAGAATTGTTCCTGCCTACAATTAAAGTGGCAGGTCACCTACCCAAAGCTACAGTTTTTCAAATTTGTAGCATAAGAGCAGATTGTAAGCTTTTGAGCAGGGACCCAATTTTCAGTTTTTCATTTTCCTAAGCACTTGTCACCCTGGATTGTCCAAACCCTTAAAGCGGAACTATCACCTAAATTCAAACTTTTCTAGTGGGTTTTAATAGTTAACCCAACATTAGTGCTGGGTGTATTTTTTAAAAAAAAAATTGCTTAGAAGTGCAGATATTAGCCCATGCAAGCTCAGTAGCATTGTACACGGAGTTTGCTGTAACACTGCAGCACAGAAACCCAGCTTCGAAGGGGATCGTGAACGTTCTCCCTGGGGCAGCTGGGAAGTCAAGCGGGACATTCAGTCCCGCAGAACGTGGAAGTGCCCGATTTTGATGGTCTAATAACTGCACTTCTAAGCAATTTTTTTTTTTTTTTTAATACACCCAGCTGTAATGTTTGGTTAACTATTAAAACCCACTAGAAAAGCTTGAATCTGGGTGATACTTCTGCTTTAAATTGTAAGGTACTGCGTAAACTTGTGGTGCTATATAAATAAACCTATTCAGCCAGTTACTATCGACAGGAGTAGTTCCAGAATATTGGAAGGTAACAAATGTAGTACTGCTTCACAAAAAAGGTAGCAGGGAAGAGTCTGGTAACTACAGACCAGTAAGTCTTACATCAGTAGTGGGAAAATTAATGGAAAGAATTGTTGAATACCTGAATTTGAATGGCTTGCAAGATACCAAACAGCATGGGTTTACAGCAGGGAGATCTTGTCAAACTAACCTCATGGATTTTTTTGACTAGGTAACTAAAATAATAGACCAAGAGGGAGCAGTAGGTATAGCTTATCTAGATTTCAGTAAAGCATTTGACACTGTCCCTCATTAATTAAATAATTAATTAATTAATTATTAGACTCATTAATAAATTGCAGTGTTTGGGTCTGGATGCAAAAATAGTTAAATGGATAAGGCATTGGCTGAGTGACAGGAGACAGAGGGTGGTAGTCAATTGAGAATATTCGGACGAAAGGAGTGTTACTAGTGGGGCACCTCAGGGATCTGTACTTGGGCCCATTATTTTTAATATTTTTATTAGTGATATTGCAAAAGATCTTCAAGGTAATGTATGCCTTTTTGCAGATGATACCAAGATCTGCAATAGGGTAGACATGCCAGGGGGAATAAGCCAATATGATTTAGGTAAATTCAAAGAATGGACAAGAGTGTGGCAGCTGCAGTTTAATGTTGATAAATGTAAAATAATGCACTTGGGACATAAAAATCCAAAGGAAAAATATATTATTAAGGGTACTGTGCTGTCAGAGACAACAGAGGAAAGGGATTTGGGAGTAATTATTTCTAATGACTTAAAGGTAGGCAGGCAATGTAATAAAGCAGCGGGGAATGCAAGCAGGGTGCTGGCTTGTATAGCTAGGGGCATTAGTAGCAGAAAAAGGGAAGTGGTCATAGTCCTCACCTAGAGTATTGTGTACAGTACTGGAGACCCCATCTCCAGAAGGATATAGATACTCTAGAGAGAATTCTGAGAAGGGCTACTAAAATGGTGACTGGTTTACAGGAAAAGAAATATCAGGATAGACTAACGGATCTGAACATGTATAGCTTGGAGGAGAGAAGAGAGAGAGAGGGGATATGACAGAAACATTCAAATACATGAAGGGACTCAACAAAGTGCAGGAGGGAAGTACATTTCAAAGGAGTAAAAATGTTAGGACAAGAGGCCATAGTCTAAACCTAAAGGGACACAGGTTTAGACGTAAAGTAAGAAAGTTTTACTTCACTGAAAAGGTAGTAGATAAGTGAAATAGCCTACCAGCAGAAGTGGCAGAAGTTAATACAGTGACAGAATTTAAGCATGCATGGGATAGGCATAAGGCTGTCCTTAACATAAGAAAAGACCAAGGACTAATAAAGGTTTGAGGTTTTTATAGTAGGAAAATGGGCGACTAGATGGGCCAAGTGGTTCTTATCTGCCGTCAGATTCTGTGTTTCTATAAATAGGGCACAATGAATTTGACTTTATTACCAGCTAAAACGATGACCGTTTTGCAAAACCGTTGTGAGAGGAGACAGTGGGTAATATTCTCTTCGTGTAAAACTAATGATGAATCCCTTGTGAATGAAAGATTTCCGCTCCATTCAGAAGAGATGGCGTTTTATGGCAGCCTGCTAATCAGTTTCATTGTAGTCCTTGTCAATAATTCCACATGTTACAGATAATAGGAAGTGAGTCCTTCCTGTCAGGTCAGCAATTGTATTCATTGGTCTTGGCAGCTGTGGTTCAGTCAACCCCCTTTTTTTAAAGCGAGATGTGGCTGGATTCCAGCAGCAGTGTGTTTGTGTTAGAGCAGGGGGAATCGGTTTGAGGACCTCCAGCTGGTGACCAGTGCTCATTACCCTCTGTCACCCTCCAGCTGTTGTTGGACTACAGTTATCATCAGTCAACTGAGGATAATAGGAGTTGTTCTCCAGCAAGAACTAGAGGGCCAACAAATTGCCCACCCTGGGCAATTTAGGGGGTGTTGCTGGTGGGGGGACAGAGCTGGTGGGCTGGTTATTGCCAGTAATTTATAGGTTATTTCCAGAAATATTGACACCTTTTTGTGTAACTGAATAACTGACTTAGAACGAGACCAAAGTGCTTTATTTATACAGACTAATTTATAAACACACATACTGTAGTTTACAGAAACATTAATGTGAGTTTTATTGGTGTGGAGCAATGTGATACACGTATATACTCCACACAGTCTGATCTCCTAAACACAGGGACACCAGGGCGATACACTTATACACATCACACAGTCTGATCTCCTAAACACAGGGACACCAGGGTGATACACTTGTATACACACCACACAGTCTGATCTCCTAAACACAGGAACACCAGGGTGATAGACTTATATACACACACCACACAGTCTGATCTCCTAAACACAGGAACACCAGGGTGATACACTTGTATATACACACCACACAGTCCGATCTCCTAAACACAGGGACATCAGGGTGATACACTTGTATACACACCACACAGTCTGATCTCCTAAACACAGGGACACCAGGGTGATACACTTGTATACACACCACACAGTCTGATCTCCTAAACACAGGGACACCAGGGCGATACACTTATATACACATCACACAGTCTGATCTCCTAAACACAGGAACACCAGGGCGATACACTTATATACACACCACACAGTCTGATCTCCTAAACACAGGGACACCAGAGTGATACACTTATATATACACACCACACAGTCTGATTTCCTAAACACAGGGACACCAGGGTGATACACTTATATACACACCACACAGTCTGATCTCCTAAACACAGGGACACCAGGGTGATACGCTTATATACACACCACACAGTCTGATCTCCTAAACACAGGGACACCAGGGTGATACACTTATATATACACAACGCAGTCTGATCTCCTAAACACAGGGACACCAGGGTGGGAAAGAGGGACACAGGGATATGGGTATCAAAGAGGAAATGTCCCTCCTAAAGAGGGATATTTGGGATGTACAGGCCCCTGAGAACACTTGTGGTGGAAGGATTTTTTATATACCATTTGTTTAACCCCTTAAGAACCCATGACGGTCCTGGACCGTTATGGAATTCCGGCCTGGAATCGGATCGTGCAAAAAAAAAAAAAAATGCTCTGTGGTCCTTAAGTGACCGCAAAGTGCGTGCGCATCCAGTCATTCTGATTGCTCAGTACTGGCCTTGGCAGGCTTGGTTTCCGGAGCTTCTGGATGTGTCAGTGGCGGAGCCATTCCAGCTCCCTTGCCATCCAGATCTTCTTCTACAGGGTTACCTGTGAAAGGAGTATGTACATTGTCTAGCGTTGACGGCTTGGATATTGAATCCTCAATACATACTACTATGCTTAGTGCCTGCAAACCGGTTTCTTCTAAGGCCTATCATCGTGTTTGGTCGACCTTCCTATCATGGTGTGCTGATAGAGTTCTCTCTCAGGATTTTGATCTGCCTACAGTCCTGGCCTTCTGTCACGGTTTTTTGATGAACACTCAGACCAGATTGGTAAGGTTAAAATGACTTTATTGAGATAAAGATCACACACGTAGTTAGGCCTCTGGGCCCATACAAACAGAACATAAATATATACAAGTATATACAGTAATAGCAAGCCAATAATAGAAATGTATGCTTGAATGAAAACAATCACTGGCAACGGAGGTTCTGGCTTGAACTGGACAGGCAGCAGGCAACGCAGCCCAAGAACTGACCACAGGACCTTGGTGACAGATGGTCCAGGAGGAGATGACTGGCACAACCCAGACGCCTGAGAAGCGTAGAACCCTGAGGAGCGAGGCAACACTACTGGCACAACCCAGCCGCCTGGGAGGCACAGAACCCAGAGAGGCGAGGCAACATTATAAGCACAACCCAGACGCCTGGGAGGCACAGAACCCAGAGGAGCGAGGCAACACTGACCCTGGAACTGGATACCGATAGACCGAGGCAACTCTCATAAGCAAACCCTAGAACGCTAGGGGTGGATCGTAATACTAGTGGATATATATATGGAGGTACCACACAATGCTGGCTCTTGAGCCCAAGGCTACTGCAAAGTGCAATATGCACAACCCTACCTGGAAGATCCAGGCACACAAAGGGTCAATAGGTAATGCCCAGTGATATACTGCAACTCCCAAAGGGAGTGAGCCCAGCACTGTAAGGGAGGTGGACACAGAGATCAGAGTAACACAGTCAGTGCTATGAACACTGTACCGGTACTTCACGCGTAGCGGGTTCTCAGCCAGATACGGTCAGTAACGGAGAGGGTTCTCAGCCAGATACGGTCAGTAACGGAGCAGGTTCTCAGCCAGATAAGTCAGCAACGGAGCGGGTTCTCAGCCAGAAATAGTCAGCAACGGAACAGGTTCTCAGCCAGAACGGTCAGCAACGGAGCAGGTTCTCAGCCAGATACAGTCAGCAACGGAGCAGGTTCTCAGCCAGATACAGTCAGCAACGGAGCAGGTTCTCAGCCAGGATATTGTCAGCAACGGAGCAGGTTCTCAGCCAAATACGGTTAGTAATGGAGCGGGTTCTCAGCCAGATACAGTCAGCAACGGAGCAGCAGTAATACAGTAAACTCAGGAACGTCGTCAGGCAGGCCAGGTCATATACGATCAGCAATAACGGAGCAAAAGTCAGGAACTAGTACAACACGAAAGGGCACCATAGTGTAGACATGACAGAGGTTATAAAGGCTGTCACTGGGTGGCGACAAAACATACTTGGCCAATCAGAATGACGTATAGAAATAGAAGAATCAATGTCACCGCCTGCAGCCAGGAGCACGGACACCGTGATACCTTCTTGCAGGATGGTGTAGATAAAGGCCTCAGCTTGAGTTCCCTTAAGGTTCAGACTTCTGCTCTCTCTGTTTTCTTTCAGAGGCACATTGCTATTCTTCCTGATGTCAAGGTTTTCTTCCAGGGTGTTGCTCATACTTGTCCTGTGTTTAAGACTCCCGCTCCTCAGTGGGATCTTAATTTGGTCTTGGGCGTCTTTCAGCGCCCTCCCTTTGAGTCTTTGGCTACTATTCCTCTATGCCTGCTGACGTGGAAAATGGCTTTTCTCCTGGCGATCGTGTCTGTTCGCAGTGTCGCAGAGTTACATGCTCTGTCTTGTAAACTAGGGATGCACCGAAATTTCGGCGGCCGAAATGTTTCGGCCGAAAATGGCATTTTCGGCAAAAAGCCGAAATAAAAAAAAGGCCGAAACGGAGAGCAGAAACAAGTGAAGTAAAATCTTCAGCACAGCACACAGACGCGCTTCAGCCGATTAGTTGTGCAGGGGGGAGCTGCAGTGCATACATATGTCCTGATCTGTACTTTTGCCCACAGTGCAGCCTAAGACGCACGGCACACTTATAATGTGACCGGCTTCACCGTGTCATCTTCACACATAACTCAGGCATTGTGCGCATGTGTGTCAAAAAGTTATCTTTTGCGCACTCATGAAATCGCGCGAGTCCGCCTGTCACCCCTGAGAAGTATCGGTCCTGTCACGTTACTAGGTACAATTATTATTATGTCTGACCTATAGCGGTGACTCAGCAGGGGGAGGGAGGGGTTCGGGCTGTGCTGATAGTTGAATTCGCGCTGACACAATGCCACTGCCTGCGAGGGAGCTGGAGGGAACATTAGGGAACATCTGCATCCCCAGTGCTGTGTATGGCAGACGTTCAATAATGACTTTAGTGCATTTTCTTTCTAGACCCATGATTCGTCTCCGTGTCCTGCGTAAAACTTATCAGCTTTTGACCACAGTCAGTCAGACATCATGCCTCCAGTGTATCTTGAAGGAGGCCAGGCGCAAGGAAGGCAGGCACTCGCTGACTGAGGCAGAATGATAAGCACAGCAGCGCCAGTCACGCTGTGACAGTGCTCATCATGGTGCCTCACTCGGTCAGTGCCTGCCTTCCTTGCGCCTGGCCTCCTCCAAGTTACACCGGAGGCATGATCAGGACGAGGATACTAGCACACAAATGCCTGCGCCCCCCCTCCCCCCGATTTACTGTTGTTAGTACCTCAGTGACACGCGGCAAATGCTGGGGTTTTCTTCTGCAAATGCAAGTTTAAATCCAGAGTGAGGAAGAAAGCCCCAGCAATTTACAGTTGCGGCTGTCATCTCCAGTGCGGGCACAGAGACAGAAAGATCCTGCGGGCATTACAGAGTACACAGCCTTGCAATTATCTGGACAAGAGGCAAGGGGGAGAGAAAGGCATTCGGGAGCAAGAGGAGTAAAAAAGAGGGCATGGGGGGACAAGAGAACTGAAAAAGAGGCATGGGGATAAGTGGAGTGAAAAAGAGGGCATGGGGGGACAAGTGGAGTGAAAAAGAGGGCATGGGGGGACAAGTGAAGTGAAAAAGAGGGCATGGGGGACAAGTGGAGTGAAAGAGGGCATGGAGGGACAAGAGAACTGAAAAAGAGGCATGGGGATAAGTGGAGTGAAAGACAGGGCATGGGGGCAATAGGAGTGAAAGACAGGGCATGGGGGACAAGAGGAGTAAAGAAAGAGGGCATGGGGGCAAGAGGAGTGAAAAAGAATGCATGGGGGCAATAGGAGTGAAAAACAGGCCATGGGGGACAAGAGAAGTGAAAAAGAGGCATATAAATAATGAAAAATTAGCATATTGTTTTTTTTTATCCGATTAATCGAAAAATTAATCGGACAACTAATCGATTATCAAAATAATTGTTAGTTGCAGCCCTACTGCAGATTTTACTTCACTTGTTTTGGACTCCCCCGCCCGGCACCACAGTACATACAGGTCTGTGCGGTCTTCAGCACAGACCTGTAGCTTCTGAGCTCCCTCGTCGCCTTTGCCTCTTTAGTAATGCAGAGCGCGTTGGGAGATGACATAATCTCCCAGCGCTCTGCATTACTAAAGAGAACAAATGGGAGCTACAGGTATGTGATGCGGGGGCAAGTTGGAGCTGATGGGGACAAAGTGGAGCTCATGGGGGGGCAAGTTGGAGCTGATGGGGGGGCAAGTTGGAACTTGGAGCTGATGGGCAAAGTACAGCTGGTGGGGGCAAATTGGAGCTGATGGGGGGCAAAGTGGAGCTGGTGGGGGCAGGTTGGAGCTGATGGGGGGCAAAGTGGAGCTGGTGGGGGCAGGTTGGAGCTGATGGGGGGGCAAGTTGGAGCTGATGGGAGGGCAACTTGGAGCTGATGGGCAAAGTAGAGCTGGTAGGGGCAAGTTGGAGCTGATGGGGGCAAGTTGGAGCTGATGGGCAAAGTAGAGCTGGTGGGGGCAAATTGGAGCTGGTGGGGGCAGGTTGGAGCTGATGGGGGGCAAGTTGAAGCTGGTGGGGGCAAAGTTGAGCTGGTGGGGGCAAAGTGGAGCTGGTGGGGGCAGGTTGGAGCTGATGGGCAAAGTGGAGCTGATGGGGGACAAGTTGGAACCTGGAGCTGATGGGCAAAGTAGTGCTGGTAGGGGGTAAGTTAAATCTGGTCGGGGCACTTGCTCTACTATATTTTTTAATTCTTTTGTTAGGCATCGCCCTATAAATTAAAAAGTCATTTTTCGGTTTCGGTTTTCGGCCAAGAGCATCCTGAAGTTTCGGTTTCGGCTCAGAATTTTCATTTCGGTGCACCCCTATTGTAAACCACCCTTTTTGGTGTTTCACACAGTGCTTCGCAGTTCGCAGGAGTTTCTCCCGAAGATGGTCTCTGAGTTCCACATTAATCAGGAGATTGTGGTGTCTTCTTTCTACCCTGACCCTACCTCTGACAAGGAGAGGGATCTCCACTTGTTAGATGTGGTACGTTGTCTTAAGTTTTATGTACATCGCACCCAGTCCATTAGACAATCTGATGCACTGTTCCTCATTCCTGAGGGCCCCAGGGCAGGGAGACCTGCATCCAAAGTGACTATTGCGTCTTGGATCAAGTCCACTATTCGTAAGGCTTACGAGCTGAGGAAGAAGCCCGTTCCCTTTCGGGTTACGGCTTATTCTACCAGATCTATTGGGGCTTCCTGGGCTTACAAGAATCAAGCCTCCGCTGATCAGTTGTACAAGGCTACCACTTGGTCATCTGTGCACACCTTTTCGAAGTACTACCATGTTGATATGCTGGCATCGGCTGACGCCAGCTTTGGGAGGAAGATCCTGGAGGTAGTCTTGCCTGTCTAGGATCTTTTTCGGTTTTTGGTGCTTCCTTCACTTTTGAGCCCTGTTGGCTCTAGTTCCATGTGCTGTGTTACAGTTCTTGGGGTGGTGTTATCCCTGTTCAGTGTCCGTTGACTCTTCAGTTGGGCTATCTCTGACCTGATGGTTCATATTTGCTCTGGTGACTTTGGGGGTCTTGCGCCTGGTCCTTGCCTTACTTCCCGCCTCTGGGAAACTCAGTGGTTGGACATCCCAAAGTTGCCAGTAACCTGTATTGGACGACAGAGAAAAGAGGATTTTAATCTTACATGTTAAATCGTTTTCTCTTAGTCCATACAGGTTACTGGTCTCCGACCCTGTCAAGGGACCATGCTTGGCTCTCCTGTGGCAGATTGTGGTGGTCCTTAGGGGTCATGCTCACAGGAGTCTTTTTTCCCTTCCACTATCTAGTCAATAGTTAGTGTCTCAAATCTTTCTGGAGCTGGTTGGCTAGCTGCAGCCAAGGAGGAAAGGTAGGCTCCCTGCAATCAATTCTAGAATTCTTCCTGCCTACTTAAAGGGGCGGATCACCTACCCAAAGTTACCAGTAACCTGTATGGACTAAGAGAAAAGGATTTAACAGGTAAGACTAAAATGCTCCTTTTTTTTTTTTTTTTTTTTTTAAATGCATTTGTGAAAAAGAGCAAACGTTCACTGATTCATTATAAACATGCACAATTCAGTAATGTTTTGTAGATCGTTTTTTTTCCCATCAAAAAGTACATTATAAAAAGCGATTGTGCACATTTTTTGCATTTACTAGGCAGAACTGTCCCATTAACCCTAGGAAGCAGGAGGCTTTTTCAATGCATTTAACCCTTTGAATGCCATAGAGGTTGCCAACACATTGCGATGAAATGCATTGGATACCTCTCTGGCTCTCAAAGCGTCAAAATGTTTCTAGTATCCAAGGGTTTAAAGAGCTCTCGTCCGTTACAACGGTATATTAGAAAGGTAGATTTTGATGTGTTCTGTTTTTTGCTAATTATTAAATGAGTAGTAAACTTTTTTATTAAAAAATATTTATTGTAGGGCGTTTCCTGTTTAGTAAAATAAGTGCACTCCCACTGCTGATAGATGCATATTTCCAAATGTATTACTGTTTAAACCTGTTATTTTTTTACATTAGCAGTGCCCTCTAGTGGTCAAATTCCAATTACAGTTCTCCATAGAATGTGATAGAATGTCACTTCCTGTCGGTCAGAACAATCAGGAAGTAAATACACAGTAAATTCAATTCCTGATTATGTGAACTGTTATAAAGTTTGAATAAAACAGCTGACAGTAGTGCGAGATCCATTGTTTTACTCAGCAGGAAAAGCTCTAGAACATAGGTTTTCATAAAATAAAAGTTTATTGCTCCTTTAAAGCAATTTAATGGTGACCAATCCAGGTGATACATGATAATTACTTACTACAGGACAGTAGTACAGTGAGCCTCATGTGGTGCTCGTAGCCCATGTTCTGTTCTCTCATTCAGTGGGAAGATGAGGTAATTTCCTTGTTCCACATCACACTCTATTTCCTTTGCTCTTTACACTTATTCTGTTCGATTTTAACCCCATTAGTGCTAGAGAGATTTCCAGCACATTAGTTCACAATGCATTCTCAATAACTCTTGAATCCAAGTGGATAATCAAGCTCTAATAAAGATCTTTGGTGTTATTTTGTATTAGCTAGTTTTTATTTAGAAAACTAGTTTTCTAGGTATTTCAGTGCATAGTTGATGCTAATTAAGACATGCCGCGCAGGCCTAGTACTACATTATCTCCCAGATTCAGGCAGCACATTGCTGAGCAGTGTCAGTGAGTGGGGAGGTAATGTAGGGATAAGACAGGAAGTCAGTGCTAGGGGAGGTGTAAGCAATGTATTTCTGAGCAGTGTCAGTGAGTGGGGAGGTAATGTAGGGATAAGACAGGAAGTCAGTGCTAGGGGAGGTGTAAGCAATGTATTTCTGAGCAGTGTCAGTGAGTGTGGAGGTAATGTAGGGATAAGACAGGAAGTCCTTGCTAGGGGAGGTGAGCAATACATTGCTGAGCAAGGATAAGTAGAAGTGAGTGTTTGGGGAGGTGGATAATGCATTGCTTATCAGTGTCAGTGAGTGGGGAGGTAATGTAGGGATAAGACAGGAATTCAGTGCAAGGGGAGGTGGGTAATTCATTGCTGAGTAATGCAATGCTGAGCAGTGTCAGTGAGTGGGGAGGTAATGTAGGGATATGACAGGAAGTCAGTGCTAGGGGAGGGGGGTATTCATTGCTGAGTAATGCAGTGCTGAGCAGTGTCAGTGAGTGGGGAGGTAATGTAGGGATAAGAAAGGAAGTCATTGCAAGGGGAGGTGAGCAATGCATTGCTGAGCAGTGTCAGTGAGTGGGGAGGTAATGTAGGGATAAGACAAGACGTCAGTGCTAGGGGAGGTGGGTAATTCATTGTTGAGTATTGCAATGCTGAGCAGTGTCAGTGAGCGGGCAGGTAATGTAGGGATAAGACAGGAAGTCAGTGCTAGGGGAGGTGGGCAATGCATTGCTGAGCAGTGTCAGTAAGTGGGGAGGTAATGTAGGGATAAGAAAGGAAGTCATTGCAAGGGGAGGTGAGAAATGCATTGATGAGCAGTGTCAGTGAGTGTGGAGGTAAAATAGGCATAATACAGGAAATCAGTGCTAGGGGAGGTGGGCAATGCATTGCTGAGCAGTGTCAGTGAATGAAGGAGGTAATGTAAGGATAAGACAGGAAGTCAGTGCTTGGGGAGGTGGGTAATGCATTGCTGATCAGTGTCAGTGAGTGGAGAGGTAATGCAGGGATAAGACTAGGAACGAACATGCAAGCTCTATAGAAGTGGTGTCCAACCCAGGGTGCAGTGTCTTTCGCAGAGATTAAACCAAGCACATGTAGAAGACCATTTCAGTGAAGGATTTCTTCCATAACGTGATGTCGGCTCTACTGAAGAGCCTCCTCTTGCTCAGGTACTGGATTCCCCTGCTGTCAGCTAGAACGCTGACGTCAGGGAAGAGGGGAAAAAAGCAAAACTTTGAAAGCTTTATCTCTCAAACCATAAAGGTTTGAGAGATGCCGCTGGGCTCATTTAATTCAGTTTTTTAAGGGCTACAAATGCTTGTCTTTAATGCTTTGAGTGCCAGACGGGTACACCACACATTGCAAAGCACTCTATGGATTAATACTTTTACATTATCTTGCCATATCTGGCCTTCAATTCATTTTCTTTTCTCAATCTGGACCATGAGGGAAATACATTTGGACACTCGTGATATAGATATTCCACCAAATTCTGCCCCTTTGGGGGATATTTTTATACATCGTACCTTGCAAATGTTCAAGACCTCAACTGAAATGTGAATTTGCATTTTAATTCACTTTTGCCTTTTTCTCACCAGCCCAGCTGAAGATTGATGTGTCCCCAGCACCTGAAAACCTCCAGTTCTGTTTGTCTCCAGAGCTGCGTCATGTTAAGCCATACCCAGACCCCCGTGTGCGTCCTACTAAAGAGATTTTGGAGTTCCCCCCACGGGAGGTGTACTCCCCCTATACGTCTTACCGGTGAGTGCTGCCCCCTTTCTACCACCAGAGGTTGATGATATTTCGTCAAGAAACATGTCAAGTAGATACTTATTTTTGTATGTTTCAGTACATAAAGCTTTTAACCCTTTGGGTGACAGAGGGATACACAACTTATTGTAAGCATTTTGTTGTGTACCACTCTGGCATTCAGATTGTTAACTCCATTTGTTCTAGAGTCATGTCTATTGTATTTATAAATATATGCAGATTGGACAATAGTGGTTGACATGCTAATATCTAACATACTAACGTTCCATAGTGCTCTCACTCCCACCTGCCACTTCCTGCCAGCCATATATTAACATTCCACACTGCTCTTCCTCCCACTTACCATTCCCTGCAGACCAGGTACTAACACAACACACATAGAAGCAATACATACAGAAAAAACGATACACAACAATACTCATATACAACACGCACAACACACCCAGTACATACATGCAATAAACGTGCGCACACACACCCCTCAACAACAACAAAAAAACCTGCCAGAACACTCGCACAATACCCAGACACGCATGCCCACAACACACACATGCATAAAAAAAACACACACAATACACACACACAAAACAAGACACATGCACAACACATACAAGCAATACACCCACGAGCAATACACGCACACAATACACACGCATGCGCAATACATGCACACAACACATACATGTGCAACACACATGCAATACATACATGCTCAACACATGTGCAATACACACATGCCCAACCCACGCATATACGCAACACACGCACATGCGCAACACATACACGTGCAACACATGGACAATACATACATGTGCAACACACGCACAATACATACATGCATAATGCATACATGCGCAACACACACACATGCACAACACACAAGCAGAACACACATACAGGTAATACACAAACACGCAGATTCAACAATCCAGTCATTAAGAACACTGTCTCCTTTTCTGGATTTACATGGATGTCAGTACCCCTGAAGCACTCAAAGGACTTAATGCACACTGCAACGCCAAGCCCCTTTTGCTAGTATCTACATAAAAGAAGAAGTCTGCTTCTCTGGCCACACACCCAGGGCGGCAGTAAGGAGGACTTAGTCAGATCCTCTGTATACTGCCTGTCCAGGACACATCAGGGTGGGGTCATTATCTCTGCAAGTAGTTGGCCCTCCCCTGCTATCTCCTCTTCCAAAAAACACATGACCTTTCACCTCCTTCCACTCCTGTGACAGTCTCTCTAACGAATTGCAGGGCCATCAGTATACACACACACACGTGCGCTCGCACACACACAACACAGACAAAACACACAGCACATGCACCCCACACATACACCCCACACCAACACACGCACACCAACACACCTGCACAACACATGCATGCACCATGCACACCACGTACGCACAACAAATGCACGCACAACACACATGCAATACACAACAACACACACGCAAACAAACATAATGCACTACAACACACACAAAATACATATCAAGTCACATGCAATGCACAATACATATGCAACGCACACACAACACATACAGACGAAATACACACACCTACACAACACACTGAACACGCACAAAAACACAATCACGCCACACACATGCACACTACACACAGTACATGTCAAAAACACACACATGCACAACACACATGCAATACACTGCACTGCATACAATACATACAAAACGATATGCGCAAAACACTATACTTAATACGATAAATTCAGATCACTATAAGCCAAATGCTCTACGCAAAATGCAAGATGCTATATGTAGTACTCCATACGGAAAACGCAATAAGCAAAACTCTATACGCAAGAACCAATACACAAAATGCTGTATGCAACATGCTGTATGTAATGCGCAAGATGCTTTATACAAAACGCAACATGATCTAAGCAACATGGTATATGAAAAACACTATATGCAACACGCTATATGCAGAATAACATACACAAACACCTATGTGCCAAATGATATATGCAAACTGTGGTTCACTATCAAAATGTCGCCCTTAATTTGGCGACCAACCCGGGGTACATTAAATATGTCCCCTGTTTGAAACTGGAGACATAAGACTCTCGCCCGCATGAAGAGAGCGACATGCCTAAGAAAGCGTGACTGTGATTTCCCATCGACCTGATTGCAGGGGCTGTAATGCGGCACTCAAACAGTGGAATGGCACTGATATGTTCTCATGCGGGTGAGATTCTTATGTCACCATTTTCATCCTGGTGACATATATAATGCGCCCCTGGGTTGGTCGCCAAATTGATTTTTATAAGATACTGCAAAATGCAAAACGCTGGGAGCAAAATGCAATGTACAATACAATATATGCAAAATGGTATATGCACAATACAGTACGCAAAATTTTATAAGCAGTACATGGTACATAATAGGCAAAACACTAAATGCAAAAGGTTTTACGCAATATATAATATGCTATACACAAAACATTTCACGCAGTATGCAAGACTCTATATGCAAAACGCTATACAAAAGATGTTTTACGCCATATGCAAAACGTTATTCTCAAAGTGCTATATGCTCACACTCACATACAGTCTCACTGGAAATCAAACACCTACGAGAAAAAGCACAAACAAGGGGCGCTCCTTGTATAGGATCAGATGTCACAAGAACCTCCACCAATGGCTGTCCAACCACTTATGTAGTCAGCAGCGAATAGGCCTCAGGGGAACAATATTAGCCACCCCCAAAAATGGCTCGACTGTAATTCCAAACCAGGTCGCACTTTCAGAATCCGTCCTCCCAAAAACGGTACATCATGCAAAAAACAAACAAAAAGAGAAGGCGCCCAATGGTATAGTACAGTCAATATAAATGAATACAAAATAAAATGTTGGATACTCACATAAATAGTGGTCAGCGTTATCTGGCTGACAAACACACAGACGGAGAGTATGCCCAGTCTCCGCTCTGGGGATATCAAATCAGCAGGTACAAAACAGCATCCAAACTCGCTCCACTTGATATAGATATTGGAGCGAGTTTGGATGCTATTTTGTACCTGCTGATTTGATATCCCCGTTTTATTTTGTATTCACATACAGTCTCACGCTCACATACAGTCTCACTCACACTCACTGATGGAGAGTTATGTTATGTAGTGCTTTGCACACCGTTTTGGAGGTGAAAGGACTAAGCACTGATATTTCAACAATCCAGTCATTATAGGAATAGTAATGTTTCAAAATAAAAGCAGCTCCAATTAATCTTCCTAGTATTTGGGCAATGGAGAGTAGTATTTCAGTACTGTCAGAGTTGTAATATCCCCCTCCCTCCCCTTTTACCTAGTGTAAGCCGCCTCCCCACAGATGTGGGACCAGACAGGTCGCAGCAAGTGACAATATTCTTACTGTGCCCCCTTGACAGGTTTTTCAGATTTTTCCTTATGATCACTGAAGATTGTCCTTCTCTGTGATCCATCTGGACAGTCTTGATGCTCTGAGGTGAGCAGTGTTACATCAGTAAAAGAGGTGGGAGGGGGATACTTTATCATTCAATTACTCTGGAACTACAACTCTGACAGTATTGAAATAACACTCTCCATGGGCCAAATACTATGAAGTTAACTGGAGCTGCTTTTATTTTGAAACATTACTATCCCTTTAGGAACATTGTCTCCTTTTTGGACTGGATGTCAGGGGAAAATTCACTTTTACTATATTAACCCGATTACTACCAGACACGTATCACAGCCTATGTTTATTTAGTCATGAGTTCAACTGCATGGAAAATTTTTTTGTTTTGGGGGGCTGGGGTATTTATTTTAGGTTGGGTACACGTGCATACTTCTTAGACGTGAGACTGCCGCTCAGTCAGTATCTGCCCTGGCCTCATCGGGCGGCAGGATGCGATGTACACAGTGTGAGTGAGTTCACTGTACTGAGCCAGCCGTCAGCTGCAGTACCTGTCCTGGATAGCTCGCTACTCTGCTGCAATCAGGTGTTGCAATGTTGTATGATGTAAGGCATCTAAACAACGCTCATTGTGTTGTTAACCCTTTGAGTGCCAGAGGTGTTTGCAATGCATTGCATACCCCTCTGCCACTCAAAGGGTTGTAACTATACTTAAATTTGAATTTAGAATGAGCACTTTACAGGAGGGCCTTTTGCCTTGTACTTTTCACCCTGCATTCTGACAGCCTAAAAAATGTTCTAATAACTAAAAAAAAAAAGTGTATATAGATATAGTCCCCCACTGTGTGTCTAGGAAAACCACCTAGATTTTTGTTGCAAATTAACCCTTTAACTGCCAGAGAGGTATACAATGCATTGGACATCTTTCAGGCACTCAAAGAGTTAAGACCCACTTAACTCATCCATTTGTCATGTCCCCAGTTAAGGAAGGTACTGATGATTATATACTGCTTTAGTATGGCAGAGCATCTGCGTCAGAAGAGACTCAGGTTTAAAGGCAATACCTCCTCATTAAAGTAAGCTACAGTTTTATTCTATATGAGCTTTGGAAACTACAAAAAGGCCTCATCAGATGTTATGCAAAGTTAAAATGCATGATTACTGATGCAGTGCCTCCTGATTAATCCTCTGGCACTCAAAGGGTATTGCTTCAGTGTAATACCCCCCATTTAACTCCCTTGACGTTAGAGATAATCCATGAGGCCAAGCCTTATACATCATTGCCCCACAGCATTAAAACTCACATTAATGGGTGTTTAAAGTTCAGTATCTGTGTTTATCCATTAGTCTTGTAAATCAAATACTTTGTTTTTGTCCTAAATCATTAAATTACACAAAGAGGTGAAGTAACCTAAACATTCTCTTCAAAGCCCCGCCCACCAGCCACGCTCCTTAAAACACAAGTGTCCCTCTTTGGCCATTTGACATGTTGGGAGGTATGCAAATACCATGAAGATTAATTGGAACTGCTTTTATTTTGAAACATTACTATCTCTCACCTTAGTGAAACCTGACTTCCTATTACAGCTCAATGTTGTTTAAGCAGTAATCAGAGTTTTTTTTTTTTTTTTTTAATTTAATGCATAATTGTAGAGATATTAGTTGTTAAATTTCTGCTGTTGACGTCGGTTTCTTTCAGGCTGTGGGTACAGCTCTGGCCCGCAGCTTGTCAATCTTGCTCAGTTCCACTCCCCACGTAGCGCCTCCCTCCTCAGGATTCCTGCATATGACCTGGCGCGCACTCTCTTGTAGAAGCACATCCAGGTCATTGTTCATGCGTAGACATAGCGTGTTTATGCGCTCCATCCTTTATAATCAGTGCCGGTCCACTTTCCCAAATAAAAATAGCCACAGAGGCAAGCGGACCGAGCATGATCAGTATTCTGATTGACTACATTTCTATATTAAACTCATTTGCCAGGTATGTTATTAACGTTTAATGTTATGAATGAGAAGACAGCAATTTAACCCTTTTAGCTCCAGAAATGTACCCTGCATGTGGGAAAATATCTCTGACACTGAAAGGCACTCAAAGAGTTAAATACTAAATGGCTAACATATAACATGCAGGCGATTTTGACAACTTATTCAAATTAACGTCATTTGTAACAAAGTGTTCCACTTTAATAAGCTGTGGATAAGCAATGCTGTTGCAGTGCCGGAATCTTCCAGGCTCTTCTCTGATGCAATCAGGTGTTCTCTTCATCTGTCTGGGTCCTTCATGTTGGCAGGATTTCTAGTTTCATGTTAGCTGTAGAAAAACCGGTGACGGGTAGAGTAAAAGCGATACCTTTATTGGTTAACTAAGTGGTTCTAGGCAGGGCCGGATTTGTCATAAGGCAGAGTAGGCATCTGCCTACAGGTGCACCCCACAGAGGGGCGCCTGTCATTGGAATCTATTTTTTTTTAATAACCTCGCTGTGCTCAGTGGCATAACAGTAACCCGCCGCATGGTGAGGTCTGTGCCTTCTTCAGCACAGACCTGTAGCTGCTGAGCTCCCTCATCAGCTCTTTAATAATGCAGAGTGCTGGGATATGACATCATCTCCCTGCGCTCTGCATTACTAAAGAGAAGACTGCGCGGGAGCTTCAGTAGTTACAGGTCTGTGCAGAAGTAGGCATAGACGTCTTCTGCTGCTGGACCACCAGGGAGGTAGGAAATGCATATGGTGGAGGGCAATGTTAGGGTAATATGGAGATGATGGGGGCAATGTGAGGGAAATATGGAGCTGATGGGGCAATACGGAGCTGATGGGGGGCAATGTGAGGGTAATATGGCGATGATGGGGAGCAATGTGGAGATTAGGAGCATTGTGAAGGTGTCCAGTGGAGATGGCCATTGGGGGGCACCTCAGATTTCTGTGCCTACAGGCTCCTTTGATGTAAATCCGGCCTTGGTTCTAGGATGAAAGAATAGAGTTTAGATGTAAAAACAATTTCTATGAGTGTATAACCTGTCATGTATTTTTGTATTCAGCCTCCATTCTAAATATCCCTGAAGAAATGACCTAGTTATCCAGTAAAGGTATCGCTTTTACGCTACCCATCTCCTGCTTTATCATGCCTCTCCTCTCTGCAGTGACTGTGTTCTGTGCATACGTCCGTTTCATTGAGTCCCATGGACTTAAAGAGGGTTGCATTGAAGGAGTCCCAGGAGGCTGATAGGATTCCCTCACATGCCATATTTATGTCATATTAACCAACTGAGTGACAAAGAGGTACAGTACACATTGCTTCAAAATGCATCGCGTGCCCCTCTTGCATTCAAAGGATTTAAGATATGTTGCAGGGAATTATGGGAGAGGTAGAGTTCCATTTTAATGGACAGAGTGGGGTAGAACTTCAGAGGGTGTCAAACCATTGGTCATTTGCCCCCAGCTAAGTGTCAGCTTGAGCCAGCACCTGAGACCTGCAGAGAAAGAAATGTTATTAATATCTGTATTTATAGAGCTCTTTACTGTTACATGATACAACCATCTTTTGGGTGGGACCCTAAGCGAACTCTCTTTTTCTAATTTACCTGTTGCAGAATGTGATTTAGCTGCACTCTCTGTTTTGTCATTTGCTCTCGCTGCTGTGCCACTGCCTCCACAATTACCTGGAGGATTAGGTGCTGGTGATCAGTCTTCACCTGTATATAAATATACAAAAGGCCGTAACAAGTCAGAAGGGAATGCTATAACTTATGGATGGGCAAGCTTAAAGGATCTGTAAACCTTATTTTATGAAAACATATGTTATAGACCTTGTCTGCTGAGTAAAACAAGGACACTTCCACCGCTGTCAGATGTTTTATTCAAAACTAGTGTAAAAGCCCGTGTACATGGGCCAAGGTCCTGGTAATGTTAGCCCTTTGAGTGCCAGAGGGGTACGCAAAGCATTGCTTTGCAATGCGTTGGGTACCCCTCTGGTACTCAAAGGGTTAAGAGGCTGCTACCAGTTGTAACAGTTCAAACAATCAGGAAGTGAATTTACTGTGCGTTTACTTCCTGATAGTTCTAACGGACAGGAAGTGGCTCAGCAGTTTCTGTCACATTCTGTAGAGAACTGTAAGTCACTGACTTTCCTCTCCATTAGAATATAACAGAAAAACTAACTGGAATTTGACCACTTGAGGGCACTGCTAATGTAAAAAAAGAAACATGGGTTTAAACTGTAATAAGTCTGGAAATATGAATCTCTCTGCAGTGGGGTACTCATTTTACTCAACAGGAAAATCCCTACAACATATATTTTTTCATACAAAAAGTGTACTGCTCCTTTAAGTAATTCAGGTGTGGAGGACTCAGATCCCCATGATTCTCAGCCAGCTTACCATCCATGAAAATGAACTTCTTTAAGGAAATCTGTCAGCTCACATAACATCTCCCTCATAAATTCCTCCACAGCTAACAAATGTCACTTCAACCTTTCCCTGTAATATGACTTCTCTCTCTCTTCTTACTCACTCCATACTGCTTTGTGGCTGGACCTCACTGCACCCTTATTTTACATCTGCACTGGGACAATATGGTTTACTTGTCTGTGTTACACCTCAGTCACACTCCTCTATAAAGCTACAAGCTGAATGTTCTGCACTGCAGTTCCTTATAACACGGTCCTCTTCCTCTCACTATTATGTCACGCTCTTGACAAATCCAAGGCCTCCAAATGTACCCCCCTCCTGTCCCCAGGATGTGGGCCTGCCTAAAAATTTTAACAAAAACACATTCTACCAAATTAGGCAGAAAACATGAACTGCTAAGGCCTGTCCAACTGACACACTGCACAGTAACATAGTTGATGAGGCTGAAAAAAGACTTGCGTCCATCAAGTTCAGCCCATGCTAAATTGTTGAGCCACAGGAAGGCAAAAAAACAAAAACAAACCCAACTGAAGCCAAATTCCTGCCATTTGGAGTCAGGAAGGAATTTGTTTCCCTGGATCAACATCCTATCTCCATTGAAGCCAATTGTCATAATTCTCAATATTTTTCTGTGCTAGATAAAGCAGTTACAGTATTTGCAAGCACAGCATCCCCAGGCAAAGAATTACATAACTATACTGCCCTTACAGTATAAAATCCCAGCCTTTGTTTAAGTCAAAAGCACCTTTCCTCTAGCCTTAATGGATGACAATTCTGGACAATAGTATTCTCACCAACATGATCAGAATTGATCAATGACCAGTACGAGGCCTATAACCGTGCATTTTACCTTGTGCTCTTTTGTGCATCTTTTGCACTCTTTTTGTATACCTGCTAAAATAAATCCATATTTGGAATAGTTAACTGGCTATATTTATATATGTATTTGTGATCTAAATGCATTATTTTGTGGTATTCATCCTGTAAACCTTGTTTCTGGATCCATACTTACCTTCAAAACTTGGGCATCCAGTTCCGTCTCTTGCATCGTCTCCTCCAGATCACGCACCCTTCTTTGTAGATCCTTATACCCCCTCTGGAGGTTCCTGAGCTCGCCCTCTATCATCGTAGAGAAGACCTGGACCTCCTGTTCCTCTCTCTGCGTGCATAGTTAGGATGAACTGATCAGTTTATGGACTACAGTGAACAGAGATGTGCTTAAATTCCATTTTCCCTGTGGTGCAGTTGGCTTATCCCAGATTTGCACCATTTTCTTAGTACATCAGCCCCACAGCTCCATCAGTTTGTGACACTTTGACTTGTTATAACTTTTGAATAAAACAACCTCCTGTAGTGGAATCTCCCTTGTTCTACTCAACAGGAAAAAGTCCTAAATATGTTTTTACCCTATAATAAAGCTTCAGTGATCCTTTAACTCTTTGAGTGCCACAAAGGTATCCAACACATTGCTGGCACTCAAAGGGTTGAATAACCATCAGTAGAGAGGTATGTAAGCTGGTAAATAAACCAGACACCTAATAGCAAGAGCTGGGGGAGGGAGATGGAGATACGTTCTCCCATGTGATAAACTCTCCAGTCTGTTTGTAGTTCTATGCACTAAGACACAGGTGGTGAATTGTTGGCCCTCCAGCTGTTAGGGACTAGAAACGTTGGCTAGCTGGGGATGGCGGGAGCTGTAGTCTCCAGCAGTCGGAGGTCCAACGAGGGTGACCACATTTCAATTCTGCCATTCAGGGACACTGAGGAGATAGAAGCGCACCACAGAATTTTAAACACTAGAGGGAGAACTGCCCATTGACTGCTGTTACAGAAAGAGATTCCTGTGGTGGGCTACAAGATAATGTACATCACACCAAAAGCCTTAGGGGGAGATGTTCAAAAAGTCGTCATAATGAAAAACTTGTCGGATCAAGAGTTGGTGGTAAAAGAAGGATGATATTTTCATAAGTAAATCCATCACGTTTGAAAATTCGTCTATAGAATTAAAAATGACGGTAAGAAGATTTTAAAAATTGTCTTTCAATTTGTCTTTGAAACTAACATTTTCAAAGAAACAAAAGACTTTTTTTTATCTTTGAAACAAATTTTTCTTCTCCAAGTTTAGACCATTTTTATAATGTCGGGAAAAAATGATGTTAATTAGACAAAAAAAAAATGACGTTCAAACAAATATTTTTTTCTGAACATACCTTACATTATGACGGAAGACTAAGCCACACCCACTTTTAAGACGGCTTTTTCCCTTTGACGGAGATGGCGGAATTGGATGCAAAAAATGACGGAAATATGTCTGAGAATTGACAGATCATGGTGTAAGAACTTTTTTATTCTGATTACAGACAATTTCAGTTACCACCACTTTCTGAACATCTCGCCCTTAGACTAGCATTACTCTACAGTACAAAACTGCACTGCAGCTCCTGTTTGATATCAGCATCCAGGCTCAGTTCTCTCTCTGATGTTTAGAGTGCTGCCTGGAAGCCATTTTCTTGTAGCCCAGCAGAGGCATCACTTCCTGTCATAGTAGACAATGGGCAGTTCTACTTCCAGCGTTTACAACTCTGTGCTCTGGAGTCTTTATACTAGGACTTTGTGTTGTCCCAGAAGGGGGCTGCCTGGGACATGGGAACGCGTATAAATCAGAGACGGTCCTGGGCAATCCGGGACATGTGGTCACCCTAGGTCCAACATTTGACCACCCCTGCACTAATATCTCTCCAGGTTCCGTTATCTTGGTACATAGGCCCCGTAGAATAACATGGGAATGTGTAGATTATCTCAATGTTGAAGTGATCTCCTCCTTATAGCACCTTAGTACATCTACCCCCACTTGTGTCTGTGCTCAGACACTAGGAGCCTTATTTATCAAGATAATGAGGTACAGGAGAAAACCAACTGCACCATGAAGGGGAGGATGAAAATAGTAATTGATGTAATTGGGTCTTTTAACCCATTAAACGCTAGAGAGGTTTCCAAACCATTGCTTAGTAATTCATTAGCGACCTTCAGCATTCAAGGGGTTAAAAGCCCCATGTAAATCAGTGGGAATGGCAAGAATTGTTATTCCCCCACCCTCCCCCACCCCGAGGTGCAGTTGGTTGATCTAGAGACTTTCCTTAGCTTGATATAAATAAGGCCATGGGATTTCTTTGGCCACACCCACAACTCTAACGTGGGCGTGGCTAACACAGTTGACTCCCCCCTTCAAAATGTGGAGCTTTAAATAATTGCCTTCTCTTTCTAATGGGGAATCCAGGCTTGGTTGTAATCCCAGAAATTAAAAGTTTGTCCATTCCTACTGATTCATTAGGAAAAATGTTTTACAGTGGAACTAATATCTTACACCAATTTATGTGATTTTGAATTGCATATATTTATGTTAGCCACTCTGTATTTAAAACTATATGATAGAGATATTTAGCTTTATTTATTTGTCAGTTTATGCAAATTAGGCAGTACTGGCCTGGTGTGTCAGATCTTAATATTCTACTCTCCCTCTCAACTGCCGCTTCCTACTAGGAAGTGCTGGCTCATTTGCATAAATAAATCAAGCTAAGTATATCATAAACTATAGTGTTAAATAAAAAATGGCTAATGTAAAATGAGGCTATTTTTAAAGATCTTTAACCCTTTGAGTGCCAGAGGGGTACGCAACACATTGCTCTGCAATGCATTGCGTACCCCTCTGGTACTCAAAGGGTTAAAAATTACCCAACTCCTTATAAATTCTAGTTCTTCTTGAAAATTTAGTTGTAAAATTTCAGTGCTGCACAAATTGTGTTTATGTCTGTGCTAGAAATATCTATATTGATAGAAAAAATCTGCACCTAAAAAAAATTATAAAGCCCAATGTATTCCAGTGTGAGCATTTCAGGTATGTTTATAGTAAACAGAGAGATTCTGGGATAAACTAATCACATCACAGGGAACAAAAAACATTTTTCGTTTGATTTAAATTCCATTTTAACCCCATGAATGCTAGAAAGTTCTCCAATGAATTGTGAAATCTCAATCACTGGGTTAAAAGCCCTATTTAGAACAACTGGAAAGATAAAAACAGCCGAAAATATATTAACCCTTTATGAATAAAGCGGGGTGTGCAATGCATTGCACACCCCTCTGGATTCATAAAGGGTTAATTAAGTAAGCACAGTGAATGCTATTAACTATTAAAAACACCTCTATTAAATCCAACCATATAGGGCTATATGCACAAAAGCTAATAAAGCTATTCTGGCACAAGCTATCTCCACCTTAAAGGGATAGTAATACTTCATTTTATCTTTATTTTATTTTGTAGGCATTAAAAAAAACATGAAGAACAATAAGTCTTATCTGTCAAACCTTTATGGTTTGAGAGATATTCACAAGCAAATTTTCCCCTCCCGCCCCTTTTACCTAGTGTAAGCCATCTCTTCTCAGATGTGGAGTGAAGTCCACAGACCAGACAGATAACAGCAGGGGACAATCTTCTTCCTATGAGAACAATGAAAGCACTGCCCCCCTTGACAAGTTTTTCAGGTTTTTCCCTTGTCATAATTGAAGATTGTCCCTCTCTGCAATCTACCTGGGCACCTCCCTTCTGATCTGGCTGAACAGTGTTACATCAGTAAAAGGGGCGGGAGGGGGACACTTGACTCTTTACTCTTGAACTATAATTCTTACAGTATTAAAATAACACTCTCCAAAGTCTAAATACTATGATGATTAATTAGAGCTGCTTTTATTATGAAACATTACTATCCCTTTAAAGGAGAAGTAAACTTACATTTTAAAAAAATATATATTGTAGCACTTTTCCTGTTGAGTAAAACAAGGGTACTCCCACTGCTGAGAGATGCACATTTCCAGAGTTATTACAGTTTAAACCTGTGATTTTTTTATATTAGCAGTGTCTTTTAGTGGTCCGTTTCCAATTAGTTATTCTGCTACATTCTGTTTTAGAGTAAAGTCAATGACAATCAGTTCTCCATAGAATAGGATAGCAACTGCTAAGTCACTTCCTGTCAGTCAGAAATATCAGGAAGTAAACTCACAGTAAATTCACTTCCTGTTTATTTGAACTGTTATGACTTTTGAATAAAACAACTGAAAGCAGTAGGAGTGGTCTTGTTTTACTAAGCAAGAAAAACTCTACAAGATATAGGTTTTCATTAAAAAAGTTTACTGTTCCTTTTAACAGAGCAAATGAAAAGTCAGATTAATTTAAAAGGGACTTTTAAAAAGCAGTAAGGTTTTTTTTTTGTTTTTTTTTAATGAAACTATATTATAGAAATGTTCCTATTAAGTAAATCAAGGCAATTTCCACTGGTGGGAGTTTTTTTAAATTCATGTTGTTACAGTTGAAACATAAATCACACTGTTAAAATAGCACCACCTAGTGTCCAAAAGGATTTCTTTTATAATGCTTTATATGGAGTGCTTGAGTCTTAGATTACAGTTCTGCATAGTACTTGATAAGAACAGCCATAATAGAAAATTGTAGTTTAATGTTTGCGCTATAATATCTTTTTAAAGTGAAACTACCACCATAGGTAAAGTCGCCCTGCAATAATTAGGCAGGTGGCGACTAGCTTAACCCCTTAGTGACTGGCTGCGGTGGTACGCGGCCGGCACTTAACGCCTGCCAAACTTTTTTCCCCTATTACCTTCTACGACTTCCTGGACGTACATGTGCATCCTCTGTCACTAAGTGACAGATTCTACGGGACGTACATGTATGTCCTTTGTCGCAATGGGGTTAATAATAGTTATATTACCTCTCGGAACAATGCGATTCTACAGAAAACCTTAAAGTGGAACTACCACCTGAACACAACTTTAGCTTAAATAATTCCCCACCTGGCGAATAGCTGCTTAGTAGCGCTAGTCGCCAGAATTATTACCTTGACAAATAGATTTAGCCTTTCTTCCCGGGCTGACAGCATCATGGAACGCGGACTTCTTTCCATAATGACGTCTGCGCACCTGCGCTGTCAGTCCCTTTTTGAGCCGGACGTCTCCAAGCAACACCTCCTAGACCCGGCTGGGACTTACAGCGGACGTTCCCTGATGCTGTCAGCCCGGGAAGAAAGGCTAAATCTATTTGTCAAGGTAATAATTCTGGTGACTAGCGCTACTAAGCAGCTAGTCTCTAGATGGGGAGTTATTTAAGATAAAGTTGTGTTCAGGTGGTAGTTCCGCTGTAATCTTCTGAGACTGACGGCCAGATTAGTGCAGTCTGCGCACCTGCGCCGTCGGTCCCTTCCAGTGCCTTTCGGGACAGTGTAATGCGTCTTAATGGAGACCGGAACTGACAGCGCAGGCGTGCTGACAAGATGTCTGCTCTGATGCCTGGCTGTGATATATCTCCCGGCACTGTAGTACCCTTGTTTTAATGAATAAGAAACTCTATATAGTGTCATTTTTTTTCTGATTATTTAACCGCTTGATGCTAGAGTGTGTTAGCCAAACAGAATTTATGGATAGGTTATGTTCATGCCTGGGATCTTTCAAGAGAGATTGTTGAAATATTAACCCTTAAAGGGATAGTAATGTTTCATATTAAAAGCAGCTCTAATTTATCATCATAGTGTCTGGGCCTTGGAGAGTGTTATTTCAGTTCTGTCAGAGTTGTAGTACAAGAGTAATTCAATGACAAAGTATCCCCCTCCTGACCCTTTTACTGATGTAACACTGCTCAGCCAGATCAGAAGGGAAGTGCCCAGGTAGATTACAGAGAGGGACAATCTTCAATTAAGATAAGGGAAAAAGCTGAAAAACCTGTCAATGGGGGCAGGGCTTTCATTGTTCTCATAGGAAGAAGATTGTCCCTTCCTGTTATCTGTCTGTTCAAGCAACCAGATCCCACATCTGAGGTGAACAGTGTTACACTAGGTAAAAGGGGCAGGAGGGGGATACTTTGTCATTGAATTACTCTTGTACTACACCTCTGACAGTACTGAAATAACACTCTCCATGGCACAAATACTATGAAAACAAACTGGAGTTATTCTGGATAAAACCAGCTGCACTGTAGGGGACAAAAATAAAAATCCCTAAAATTCCCATGCACTTGAATAGTTTTTTAACCCCTCGAAAGGTCTCCAATGGAAACCTCTCTAGCATTCAAGTGGTTAGAAACCAATTTTAATTTAATAGGAATGTTTTATTTGTCTCTCCCCCCATGTTACATTTGGTTTACTCCAGAATAATCTCAGTTTGTTTATATAAATCTGGGCCATAGATTCTAATGATATTACCCCCTTGGTACTAATTCAGCCCACGAGGAAGCCTCAACCCATTGAGTGTCAGAGGGTTTGCCTTGCATACCCCTCTTGCACTCAAAGGGTTAACATAGTACAACACAGAGATATCAATGCCTGGACACACACAAAATGAGTAGAACCTCTCCATCTTCCTTCCTGGTACAAATGGCACCCATTTAGAAACTAAACAAGCAATTAATTGGTTCCGATCATAGATTTGGTTAAGCCCACTGAGTATTGTGGTCAAATCCTGAAAATTAGCAGGTATGGTTATGTCCCAGACAGTAATGTAGGGGGATCCTCCTCACCTGAAGTCTCGTCATCTCATTGCGGAGCCTTTGCTCCTCCTCCCGTGCTCTCGTCACCTCCCCCTTCAGTCTCTCCAGACCTCTCTCTTGGCGTTTCTGCCAACCCACCGCCCTTTGCAGCTTGTGAGTAGTGGAACTGTAGGTTTCAGACAGGCCTTGCCCCAGCTGCAGAATCCCATAAACCAGCACGTTGACCTCTTCCTGGAGCGCGGGCCTGCTGTCCTCTGCTTCCCCCTGGGAGAAGGGCAGTGCCACAAGGAGCAGGAGAGGCAGCATGGTGAGGGAGCCTCTGGGCAGAGTGAGGAGTCTGACCTTTGTGGTTAAACTGATACAGGAGGGGAGTGTGTGAGGAGGTGCTGGATTGTGCAAGATGGACAAGAGATTACAGCAGGTGTGACAGGAGGGACAGCAACGAGGTCACAAATAACATTCATTCATTTGGAAACTGTATAGATGTACAAATGTGTGTGTGTTATAGATATACATATATATATGTATAATATGTGTATTCATGTAGATATGTAGAGACACTGTAGGTGTCTGTCTGTCTTGCATCTTGCTTTCACTCTAATTCAACTGCAGTGACTTTTAGATGTGGAATTGCAGGAAAATGGTTCTAGGTATTCCTTTGTATGTATTGTCATTTTTGTAATCCCCTCTCTGTACATTCTGGGTTTGTCCCTGTACTACCCCCTCCCTCTCTCTCACTATCTTTTCCTTCCACATTCTCTCTCTCTCTGTCTACCTTCCTCTGTCTCTCTCCCACTCACTCTCTCCCACCCTCCCTTCCTCACTCTCCCTTCCTCTTCCCTATCTTCCTCTCTTCCTTTCTCTCTGTCTCTCCCTTTCTCTCCCTTTACTCTGGCCCCCTCTCCTTTGCCTCACTCTCTTCCCCCTCTCCTTTGCCTCACTCTCTTCCCCCTCTCCTTTGCCTCACTCTCTTCCCCCTCTCCTTGCCTCACTCTGTCTCTCTCACATATCTCTCCCCCTCCTCGCAACCTCCCCCTTCCTCATTCTCACCCCCTCTTTCTCCCTTCCTCATTCTCACCCCCTCTTTCTCCCTTCCTCATTCTCACCCATCTCCCCCTTCCTCATTCTCACCCCCTCTCACTGCCTTCCTCATTCTCACCCATCTCCCCTTCCTCATTCTCACCTCCTCTCACTCCCTTCCTCATTCTCACCCCTCTCCCCCTTCCTCATTCTCACCCCTCTCCCCCTTCCTCATTCTCACCGCCTTTCTCCCTTCCTCACTCTCTCTCCCTCCCTCTCTCTCTCTTCTCCTATCTCTCTCTCTCTCTCTCTCTCTCTCTCTCTCTCCTGTACTCTCTTACATGCTCTTTCTTTATACACTTTCTCTTAAACTCTCCCTCCTTCTGGCGGTTTACTTCCTTTCAACACTTTGAGTGCCAAAGAGGTGCAAAATGCATTTAAGGGTCTTTTTATTTCTCCCCTATGGTGCATTTGCTTTGCCCCAGAATTACTCATCTTTTAATTTTAACCCTTTGAATGCCTGAGGGGTATGCAATATATTATGAAGCAATGCATTGTGAATTCCTCTGGCACTCAAAGGGTTAACAATAGAGCCCCATGACTCTCAGTCTAGGCCCAGGTACCTCCATTACATCAGATCAGTCCCCCCCCCCCCTTTCAGTCTAGGCACAGGTACCTCCATTACATCAGTTCAGCCCCCCCCCTTCAGTCTAGGCACAGATACCTCCATTACATAAGTTCAGTCACCCCCACCTTGTCTGCTGTCACTGCCAGGTAAACACAGATGACCTCTCTCAGAGGTTAGCCAGAGGTGATGCTGTCTGCCTCCTTCTGATTGGCTGGCTCTACTGTGCCCACTCCGTGCTGTGAGGTGTCAGCCAAGTGCCCTGTCCTGCTGCTATTTCTGTGGATTATAATGGACGTTGGCTGGATTACAATATACACTATACTATGTGCCAAAAGTTTAGGAAAATCCTTGAAATTTAGAATATCCTTCAATGCAAATTACTGAAAAATGTCAAATACATTTTTGTCTGTGTCACCCTGCAGTGGGATGGACAGGCTGCTTGTCCCATAGCATTCCCCCGTCAGTGACGCCCTACAGTGGGAGGGGCTTACTTAATGCTCCATAGCTCCCTCCTGTCTGTGTCACCCTGCAGTGGGAGGGACAGATTCCATATCCCATAGCTCCCTCCTGTCTGTGTCACCCTGCAGTGGGAGGGACAGACTCCATGTCCCATAGTTCCCTCCTGTCTGTGTCACCCTGCAGTGGGAGGGACAGACTCCATGTCCCATAGCTCCCTCCTGTCTGTGTCACCCTGCAGTGGGAGGGGACAGACTCCATGTCCATATATCCCTCCTGTCTGTGTCACCCTGCAGTGGGAGGGACAGACTCCATGTCCCATAGCTCCCTCCTGTCTGTGTCACCCTGCAGTGGGAGGGACAGACTCCATGTCTCATAGCTCCCTCCTGTCTGTGTCACCCTGCAGTGGGAGGGACAGACTCCATGTCCCATAGCTTCCTCCTGTCTGTGTCACCCTGCAGTAGGAGGGACAGACTCCATGTCCCATAGCTCCCTCCTGTCTGTGTCACCCTGCAGTAGGAGGGACAGACTCCATGTCCCATAGCTCCCTCCTGTTTGCGTCACCCTACAGTGGGAGGGACAGACTCCATGTCCCATAGCTCTTCCTGTCTGTGTCACCCTGCAGTGGGAGGGACAGACTCCATGTCCCATAGCTCCTCCTGTTTGTGTCACCCTGCATTGAGTGGAATATACTTCTTGTGTGTTCACAGGAACCTCCTCTACGTGTACCCACGGAGCCTGAACTTCAGCAGCCGTCAGGGATCCATGAGAAATATTGCAGTGAAAATTCAGTACATGGCAGGAGAGGACTCCAACCAAGCAATGCCTGTGAGTGTGTGGGAGATGAAGAGGGGTGTGGGAACGGGTCAGTGGACGTACATGAGAAGGAGAGGAAGGGTGAGGTGCACATCTGGATGGCGTGTTCCTGATATCCATGTTGGTCTCTTGTCCTTACTTGCAGGTGATCTTTGGCAAGTCCAGCTGCAGTGAGTTTTCCAGTGAGGCCTACACAGCTGTCGTCTATCACAACAAGTGAGTAACTGCACCCACCGAGCCACTCACTGCAGCTAGTCACCTAGTTCATTCATGCAGTGCATTGTGGGCCATATTCTGGAAGCTAAATGTAACCAATTCTAGGTCAATTCAGCTGTGCCATATGGCAGGACTCAAAATTTCCACTAGCCAATGGCGAGTGAAAGTTTAGCCCTGGCGAGTAGAAATTCAGCCCTGGTGGGTATGTTATGTATTGCAGTGGCGAGTAACTTTTCAGGTCTGGCTAGTAGCAAAGGACTTAAAATTATAAGCCCTGCCATATGGGTCAAATGAAGATTCTCGTGAGTTGGAGGCCTCTCTAGGATTCAAGATTTTTAACTCTTTGAGTGCCAGAGGGGTTAAAGCCCCCTTTAAATGGAGAATTGTTTCCCCAATGGTGTGATTAGTTCCAGAGCCGGATTATGGGCAAGGCACACTAGGCACCTGCCTAGGGCCCGGTCATGTTGGAGGGGCCCGCTTTCCAGAGTCGGACTGGTTGGAAAACGTTTTCACCACTGGCATAAGCCTGTATCCTCTTCCCCATGCAGCATGATACCAGCACAAAAAACTACAGGCGAGCAATTAATTCAAACATTACATTTAACCCTCTGAGTGCTAGAGTTTTATCCAGTGCAATGCGCTGGATACCTCTCTAGCACTCAAAGGGTTAAGCGAGAAACTATGACAGGCACCACTCACATCATACACGGTGCTGCAGGGTCACGTGGGATCACGCAGCTGCGCTGAAGTCAGAACTGGGTTTGGCACTCTGAAGTAGTTTTGCTGCTCTGGGAATTCCTGGCTCATGCTGACATGCTTCTGTACAGTCAGGTGAGTGAACACTAGCAGCACAAGAGGTTCTGACATTTACTGTATGGCTGAGTAGTTCATTGTTTTTATCCTCCGAGATCAGGGAATGGCTTGGGCTGCTTTTATTGAAACACAAAAACCAATAGGTGAGCGCATAAGCCCTGTGTTGGATAATTACCACAAGGGGGCGTGTCAATGTGAGCCCGGCAGCAGGATGGATAACTGGGAAGAGAAAGGAGATGTAGGTGGATCTAATATGCAGGATCACCATCCTCAGAAATATAAAGGAAAGTGTTTGGTAGCAGGGAACAAGGGCTCCAGTATTAAGAAGTAGGTGAGTGAACATAACCCACTACACTACATGATGAATCACTGGCTTAACCCCCTAATGATAAGGGGGTGTGCAACACATTGCTCTGCAGTGTGTTACACCCCCCTCTGATAGAACAGTGTGTTGCACAAAATATTTGGCACCCAGTGGGTTAATAAATTACTAGAGTTAGAACTTTTAGTTCGCTCCAGCACTGCTCATCTTAACTTCCTGTATGGGGCCCTAAGTCATGAAGGGCCACAAGGAATAAGCTAAAGAGGTGAGAAACCTGAGGAAGACCAATAGCTCCATAGGGTGGGAATGAAAATTCCATGAGATGTAAATGAGGTTTTTAATATTGCTTTTGCAATGCCTTGGAGGCCTCTCTAGCATTCAAGGGGTTAAACTCCCTATTAAAATCACTGGGAAGTTTGGGAATTTTCATTCCCACTCCCCCCTGTGGTGCCGTTGGTTTGCTCTGAAACTGCACTTCATTAGCCAACTGAATACGGCCCTAAGGGCTTTAAGCAGAAAGCAAAATACAAGCTAATTTGGAGCAAACCATCTGTGCCCCAAGTATAAATTTCCATAATAAGATGTCTGTCAGTGCTTTGCAATGCGCTGGAACCTCTCGAGCCTTCAAGGTTAAAAGGCCCATTTAGATCTGGGAATTTTCATAGGTCAACCCATGGCATGAGTGTCCAGTGTGCGGCCCACCTGGGCGGATTGTCCCATCGGGGGATCGGGCATCTCCCGGTGGGCCGCTAGATCATGTGCCGGTGGGGGAGATCAGAGGATCTCACCTCACCGTCCCACGTTATTTTGAAGGAGAGGTCTGTGTTGCCACAGGCACTCTCTGTGACAGCCTTCACGTTACTTGTTAACCCTATGAGTGCCAGAGGGGTATGCAACGCATTGCTTTGCAATGCGTTGCGTACCCCTTTAGCACTCAAAGAGTTAATGCAAAGCACCAGGATATGAGATAATATCCTGGCGCCTGGTTTCCCAAGCAGCACAGGGACCACAAGGGGGCGTCGATAGGAACGTCGGTGCAGCTAGTGGGCTGCTTTAAAGAAAAATGCCAGGGCTGGTATTCCCCTACAATCCGCCCCTGGGAAAGGCTATAATTCACCATCATTATCAATAAATATAATGCAGCCCTAACACTTATGGCTTTCTGATCGTGTAGTCCAAGACTGAAAAAAACTGAACAACCCTTCCCTATGGTGAAGTTGGTTTGCTCCATAATTGCACCTCTGTAGTTTGCTGAATTCATCCCTAACTCTTTCAAATTATCGATTGGTACAGTCCATTGTTTCCCATCCATGTCTTACTTATTCCTCCTCCTCCTACCTGTTCACATCTCTTCTGTTCCCATCTCTAACGCCCCCTGTGCACACACATGAACGGACACACGCACATGGCATGCACGCACACACATGCGCACTTTCTCTAGCTTTGTGTTCCTGGTTTCAGGTCTCCAGAATTTTATGAAGAATTCAAGATGAAAATTCCAGGGAATTTGACCGAAAATCATCACCTTCTTTTTACCTTCTACCACGTGAGCTGCCGGCAGAACCAGAGCTCAGCATTGGAGACCCCTGCTGGGTATACGGTGAGAGGAAAGACCCCCCCCCCATTATACATTTAAAAAATGTATATATAAATTGTAGGTAGTTTGTATATATATTATGTACTTGCAGACTGTGTAAAGTCAAGGATTGTTATTCCTTTAAAGAAAGCAGGATTTAGAGTTAACTTTTTAATGTTAAAGGGATAGTAATACTTAAAGGGATAGTAATACTTAAAATGTAAAAAAAAATATGTTGTAGGGTTTATCCCCCTGAGTAAAACAAGAGTACTCCCACTGCTGAAAGGTGTTTCATTCAAAAGTTATTAATTTTCAAAGTTGAATTTTTTAGGTGCAATATCACAGTGGCCTGAAATTGTACAGTGGCGCTGTTGCTACACCATCCTATGGAGATTTATGGTCAATTGACCAGAGCTGTCCATAGGATCGTGTAGCAACAGCGCCACTGTACAATTTCAGGCCACTGTGATATTGCACCTAAAAAATTAAACTTTGAAAATTAATAACTTTTGAATGAAACACCTTTCAGCAGTGGGAGTACTCTTGTTTTACTCAGGGGGATAAACCCTACAACATATTTTTTTTTACATTTTAAGTATTACTATCCCTTTAAAATGTAAAAAAAAAAATCTTATAGGGTCTATCACCCTGAGTAAAACAAGGGTATTCCCACTACTGAGAGGTGTTTTATTCAAACTTTACTACACTCAAACTTGAATTTTTAAGGTCAGTTTCTCAGTGGCCTGAAATTGTACAGTGGAGCTGTTGCTACACCATCCTATGGACAAGTCTGGTCTGTGGACCATAAATCTCAATAGGATGGTGTAGCAACAGCGCCACTTTACAATTTCAGGCCACTGCGATACTGCACCTAAAAAAGTAAAGTTTGAGCTGTAATAACATTTTAATAAAACATCTTTCAGCAGCGGAAGTGCCCTTGTTTCACTCAGGGGGATAAACCATATTTACATTTTAAGTATTACTATCCCTTTAATAGCCAAAAGGTTATTTTCAAGTGACAGGTCCATTTAAAATAAGACCAGTGAAGAAAAAGGAAAATAAACTGGACTGTTTTATGTTTTATTTCACAATGCTATGCTTTTCTATGCTACACAAGAGTTTGAGGGACAACCAATCCTTTTTCCTTTATATTTTTAATGGAAGCGAAGAACATTGAGCTGGTGCTAAATTCCCCTTTCTTTCTCCATAATTCCCTCTCAGTGGATACCCCTGATGCAACACGGAAGGCTGCGGACAGGATCCTTCTCTCTTCCGGTGTCCGTGGAGAAGCCTCCCCCAAGTTACTCTGTTCTGACACCAGATGTAAGTAAATAAGAAGGGTGGTAATGAACCAGCAAAATACTTTAAAAAAATGACCTGTTTTATATAGTTACATAATAACTGTTAGGGTGACCACATGTCCCTGATTGCCCAGGACAGTCCCCATGTGTATCCCATGTCCCGGGCAGCCCCCTTCTGGGACAATACAAAGTCCCTGAATGAAGACTCCAGATCACAGAGATCTAAACACTAGAAGGACAACTGCCCATTGCCTACTGTGACAGGAAGTGATGTCTCTGCTGGGCTACAAGGAAATGGCTTCCAGGCAGAGTTCTAAACACTAGAGAGAGAACTGAGAATCAGTCCTGACATCATACAGAAGCTCAAGTGTAAATTTGTTGAAGTGTAATGCTATTGTGAGGCTTTGATGAACATTATCTTGTAGCCCACCACAGGCATCACTTTTAGTCACAGCAGTTAATGGGCAGATCTCCCTCTAGTGTTTAGAACTCTCTGGTGTGCCAGAGAGAAAACAGGTTGTGCACTGATGTCCATAACTGCACTAGAGCCGTGGACAAGTATTCTGCTGCTCTCGTCTCCACAGTGTCTTTGAATGGAAGTGTGTTCACCCTAGTAACTGAACATAGAGTTCAAGAATCAAAGAGATGCCATTCTGGGCCAACTGCACCATAGGGGACAATTTAAAACTCCTTTGATTTAAATGGGGCTTTGAGGTCCTTGAATGCACAACTGGACTAAATTTTGTCAGGTAACCATTACCAGATAATTATGTTTAATAATTGTTTGTTTATTTTAGACAGATATAGGATATTGTACTTGGTCCAAGGGAATCCTTGCAGTAAGCTAAACAGCTATATTTGAAATGTTTCAACCTTCCACAAGTTCCACACATACACTGCCTGACACGTCAGCCTTTTTCCATTGACCATCACAAAATCACACACACACTGCCTGACACCCCGGTCTCCTTCCACTGGTAATCACAGAACCACACATAAAGTGTCTGTCACTCTAACCTTGTTCCACTGGTAATTTCAGGACCACACATACACTGTCTGAAGCCTCAACCATTTTTATTGGTAGTCACAGAACCACTCATACATGCACTGTCTGAATCCCGAGCCTTGTTCTACTGGTAGTCACAGAACCAATCTGACTCCTTAGCGTTGTTCCACTAATAGTCACAGAACCACTCATGCATGCATTGTCTGACTCCCCAGCCTTCTTCCACTGGTCATCACTAAACCACACATACGCTTCTTTATTCCCCAGCCTTCTTCCATTGGTAATCACAGAACCACACATACGCTGTCTGACACCCCTACTTTGTTCCACTGGTAGTTACATAACCACACATACATTGTCTGACACACCAGCCTTGTTCCACTGATAGTCACAGAACCACATATACAATGTCTGACACCCCAGCCTTGTTCTGCTGATAGTCACAGTCACATACACTGTCTGACACCCAGCCTTGTTCCACTGGTAGTCACATAACCACACATGCTTACACCCCAGCCTTGTTCCGCTAGTAGTCACATAACCACACGCACACACTGTCTGACACCTCAGCCTTGTTCCGCTGGTAGTCATAGAACCACACATACACTGTCTGACACCTCAGCCTTGTTCCGCTGGTAGTCATAGAACCACACATACACTGTCTGACACCTCAGCCTTGTTCCGCTGGTAGTCACAGAACCACATATACACTGTCTGACACCTCAGCCTTGTTCCGCTGGTAGTCACAGAACCACATATACACTGTCTGACACCTCAGCCTTGTTCACTAGTAGTCTCAGAATCACACATACACTGCGTGACACCCCAGCCTTGTTCACTAGTTGTCTCAGAATCACAAATACACTGTCTGACACCCCAGTCTTGTTCACTAGTAGTCTCAGAATCACAAATACACTGTCTGACACCCCAGTCTTGTTCACTAGTAGTCTCAGAATCACACATACACTGTCTGACACCCCAGCATTGTTCACTAGTAGTCTCAGAATCACACATACACTGCCTGACACCACAGACTTGTTCATTAGTAGTCTCAGAATAACACATACACTGTCTGACACCCCAGACTTGTTCCACTGGTAGTCACAGACCCACACACACACACTGCCTGACACCCCAGTCTTGTTCCACTCTCCTCTGTTACAGACATTTGTTCTGTTAAAAATATTGTACTTGTTTCAAGAATCTTGGGGTTCCACTGAAAACAATTTGTAAATGACATTGAAAAAAAACTATACACAGAAGAACTCTGTAAGAGGAAATCTGGTACGTCTGAAAACTAGGATCCGCGGCAAGAGGAAATCCTACAGCCAGGAAACTAAAAGCACACAAAGAGGAAACGGGAATGAATTTACATGATGTCAGGGACAGCTTAAAAAATCTAATTAATTTTACTTTTAACCAAAACAAAGAAACCTTGTAGTTATAAAAAAAAAAAATATGCAATCCTTTGGTCCGTAAGGGGTTAAAAGAAATAGGAATTCACAGATTCTGGAATAAAAAAAAACCCACTCCAAACCACTGAAATAATAAACATTGATACACAATTCGTTGTGTGCCCCCTGGCATTCATAGGGTTAATTCTTAAAAAAAAATAAATATATATAATATATATAATTTGCCTTCATTTAACATTTTTACCATCTCATTTAGGCTTGTGTACTAAACGGAATTGGAGCAAACTGACTGCAGCATAAGGGACAATTAAAAATTCCCCAAATTGTCATTGATTTAAATGGAGCTTTAAAGCCCTTGATTGCTAGCAAGGCCCCCAGAGCAATTGGGAATCGTTACTTGCTCCCTATGGTGCCAGTGTTTTGCTCCAGAATTGCTCCTGCTGTTCTTAGTACATCCGCGTCCATGAGTTATTACAAATGGAAAATGAATTCTACGATTGTTAAAATAAAAAACTCTTGGAAAACCAAGAAATAATCTAGAGGAAAAGCAGATGGATTTTATATATAAACTTCCCTTAATTAACAGTGGTGCTCCATATTCCCAACAATTGTGTTGTGTACCCCTCTGGCGCTCAAAGGGTTACAGCTATCTTTTTAACTCTTTAAGTATCAGAGGCATGTGCAACTCATTGCTTAACAAAGCATTGCACTCCATTCGGATCCTTAAAGGGTTAATGGAGACGTAAACCTCCTAATATTGTTACCCCACCACCACTTAACGTACTATGGCTAGAAAATCCTAATGACCAGTATGAATTTTCCCCATTATTCTTGGCCCAGTAGATAACCTCTTCAGTCTTTTCTGGGGTCTGTGAAGCAAAGTCCATGAGATTACTGAAGCCTCTGTGGACCAGAGGGGTGCAAAACGCATTGCAAATGCACTGCACAAATATCTGGTCCTTAAAGGGTTAAGATTGCTCTGTACAGTGGGCAGAGTTTGTGCCCTGCTAGCAACTGTCATGTCCGCCTCCATGCACATGACATCCAGGACTGATTGAATACGTTCTCTGCTGATCAAAGGTGCAAAGCCAAAATTCATAGTGGTCATTAGGAGTTTGCGGCCATGGTAAGGTAAGTTGGGGTTATTATTAGATATTACTAATATATAATATAAAATTGAAGTGGTTTCTTGTTCACTGTCCACCCCTCCCCAGGCTGGGGTGGGGGGCAGAGATTAGCCACATGTAGCTAATCATGGGGAGGCACTTTCCAAAATTACTGCAGTTTGAGAAAGCATTTAAAGGAGCAGTAAACTTTTATTTATGAAAACACATATTTTATACAGCTTTTCTTGCTGAATAAAACAAGGTCACTCCCATCGCTGTCAGAGGTTTATTCAAAATTTATAGCAGTTTAAATAATCAGGAAGTGAATTTACAGTGTTTACTTCCTGATCATTCTAACTGACAGGAAGTGACTCAGCAGTTTCCATCACATTCTGTGGAGAACTGTATGTCTCTGACTTTCCTCTCCATTAGAATCTAACAGGAAATCTAATTAGAATTTGACCACTAGAGGGCACTCCTAATGTAAAAAAAACATGGGTTTAAACTGTAATAACTCTGGAAATATAAATCTCTCAGCAGTGGGAGTACCCTTATCTTACTCCATAGGAAAATCCCTACAATATATATTTTTTTCATAAAAAAAGTTTAATGCTCCTTTAACCCCTAGAGTGCCAAGTGGGTACAACGTACGAGTGAGGACAGCTGTACCTGCTTTGCCAAGCTCGTACGTTGTACAGCTTAAATGCGGTCACTGCATAGGCCGGTATAACCGGCATGCAGTGGCCGCATTTAAAAAAAAAAATTGCCTGGCACTCGTGGGGGGACATGAGGATTACTCCTCATGTCCCCCCAGATATTGATCTCCCAGCCGTTCGCGCTGGGAGATCAATATTTACTAAGGAGAAGCGGAGCTTCTCCTATCCCTCCTCTCCTACCCGAATGTCCGGGTAGGAGTGGGCGGGACCGGGGGAAGCCTCCCAACGTCATCGGTGACTATGTTACAAGGCTTTGTCCGATCGAGATCACTCCTACCGGAGGTAGGAGTGAAGAGAAGGAGAGCTTTTGCTCTCCTTCTGTCGCCATATTGAGCTCCCAGCCCAATCGGCTGGGAGATCAATAACTGGGTGCACATCAGGAGGGGTCCTGATGTGCCCCAGCGAGGTCTGAGTATAAAAATTATAAATTTTAAAAAAAACAAATAAAAAAATGAACCCTGTGAGTGCTGCAGGGTTCCCCAGTGCATTGCTTTGCAATGCACTGGGGATCCCTGTGGCACTCACAGGGTCAGTTGTTGCAGCCCGTATTTTTTTTACAGAGACCTCATTGGGGGGGCTTCAGGAAGGGTCCTGAAGCCCCCCAATGAGGTCTATAAAAAATTGAAAAAAAAAAAAAATAACCCTGTGTGTGCCACAGGGGAGGGGGTTCATTGCAGAGCCCCCCTCCTGTGGCAGACATAGGAATATTTTTTAGTATTTTATAATCAGAGATTGTTGGGGGGACATCAGGAGAATTCCTGATGTCCCCCCACAAGGTCTGATAATAATTAAAAAAAAAAATAAAAAAAAATTAACTCTGTGAGTGCCGCTGTGGTCCCCAGCACATTGCTTTGCAATGTGCTGGAGAACCCTGTGACACTCACAGGGTCAATTCTTTTAGCCCATATTTTTTTTTTACTAAGACCTCATTGGGGGACATAAGGAAGGGTCCTGAAGCCCCCCAATGAGGTCTATAAAAAACAGACAAAAAAAAAAATTAACCCTCTGTGTGCCACAGGGAAGGGGGTTCATTTTAGACCCCCTCCTGTGGCACACACAGGACTTTTTTTTTTTACTATTGCTTTACATTCAAAGCTTGTTGGGGGGCCCTAAGGCCACCCAACAAGCTATGAATAAAGAAGAATTTTTTTTTTTTTTTTTAAAAGAACCCTGTGTGTGCGACAGGGGGGTCAATTGCATTGCTTTGCAATGCATCGGACATCCCTGTGGCATGCACACAAAATGACTCAATCCCCCCCCGTACCCTACCTACCAGCCCAGTTACACAGCCTACTGGCAGTCCCATTCCCACAGTTTGACCCCCCCAGCCTGGTTCCACTGCCTACTGGTAGACCCAAGTGCCAATACGCACTGGATTCAGGCTGGAAATCAAACAGTGTATGTGGGGGACTTACAGTGCACAGTGGTAGTCACAGATCCCCCATATGTACTACCTTACCTCCCCCACCACCACTGCCATACTTGCGCTCTGCCCAGTGGTAGATATACCCACATACACTGCCTGACCCCTCTTCCCTCCCCCCACCTGGTTTCACTGGCAGTCACAGGTCCTCACGTACACTGACTGACCACTGATAGCCATAGAATCATACATACGCTGTTTGCTTCCCCATCCTTGTTCAACTAGTAGCTAAACTCCTGGCACCCAATATGGTATGTCATCCCACAGCAGTGGGGTACCATTTATCGTAGGCTGGCAGGAGGTCCTCCTAGGAAATCCCATGGTGTTGAACCATTTTCGTATCTTTGAAGTGACTGATTTGTAAAAAAAAAAAAAAAAAAAGTTTATTTTTTTCTGTAGCACCACATTCTGGAAATAGTTGTGCACACTAACTTAGGGGTAGAAAGGCAAGTGACCCCTCATTAGATGCGTCAGGTTATCTTCTTTCCAAAATGGTATGGTTTCGCTACATTTTCTTCACTTCTATAGCTGTTATAACCATTTTCATACACGCAAGAATGTTTGAGAAAATGTTAGAGAAATCAGGAGGTTGTAGCAGTAGTAGTTTTGTACTTGTAGCGCCCCCTAAGGTAGGTCAGTTCATACCAATGGGGTGTCATTTTTCTCCTAAGAGCAATAGCTAATGGATACAGTTGGAAATTCCATGGTTTTTACAGATTTCAATACATTTGAAGGGGCAGAAATGTAAGAAAATGCCTTTTTTTTCATTAGCACCACCTTCTGGAGGCATTTGTGCACTCCAGGCTTGGGGTAAGAAGGCAAGTCACCCCTCACTAGATGCGGCAGGTTGTCTTCTTTCCAAAATGGTATCGTTTGTGTACCCTTTCTTCACTTCTCTAGTTCTTATAACCATTTTTGTATAGAGAAGTAATGTTTGAGAAAATGTTAGAAAAATTAGAGGTTGGTGTAGTTTTGTACTTGTAGCGCCCCCTAAGGTATGTGTACTCATACGAATGAGGTGTCACTTTTCTCCTAAGAGCCATAGCTAAAGAATACATTTGAAAAATCAATGGTTTTCACAGATTTCAGTACATTTGAAGGGGCAAAAATGTAAGAAAATGCCTTTTTTTTCATTAGCGCCCCCTTCTGGAGGCATTTGTGCACACCAGACTTGGGGTAAGAAGGCAAGTCACCCCTCATTAGATGCGATAGGTTGTCTTCTTTCCAAAATGGTATGGTTTGTGTACCCTTTCTTCACTTCTGTAGTTGTTATAACCATTTTTGTATAGACAAGTAATGTTTGAGAAAATGTTAGAAAAATTAGAAGTTGTAGTAGGTGTCGTTTTGCACTTCTAGCGCCCCCTGAGGTAGGTCAACTCATGCCAATGGGGTGTCATTTTTTTCCTAAGAGCACTAGCTAATGGATACTGCTGGAAATTCCATGGTTTTTACAGATTTCAGTACATTTGAAGGGGCAGAAATGTAAGAAAATGCCATTTTTTTTTCCTAAAGTGCCACCTTCTGGAAGCATTTGGGCACAACAGGCTTGGGGTAAGAAGGCAATTCACCCCTCATTAGATGCGGCAAGTTGTCTTCTTTCCAAAATGGTATGGTTTGTGTAACCTTTCTTCACTTCTCTAGTTGTTATAACCATTTTTGTACAGACAAGTAATGTTTGAGAAAATGTTCGAAAAATTAGTGGTTGCAATAAGTGTAGTTTGGTACTTGTAGCGCCCACTAAGGTAGGGGAACTCATACCAATGAGGTGTCATTTTTCTCCTAAGAGCACTAGCTAATGAATACAGTAGGAAATTCCATGGTTTTCACAGATTTCCATACAGATGAAGGGGCAGAAACGTAAGAAAATGCCATTTTTTTCCTATAGTGCCACCTTCTGGAAGCATTTGTGCACAACAGGCTTGGGGCAAGAAGGTAAGTTACCCCTCATTAGATGCGGCAGGTTGTCTACTTTTCAGAAATATATAGTTTTATATAGTTATTCCACTGTTTTAGGGTAGTTTTACCACAAAAACCCTAGAATGCGCATTTTAGTTTATAAAGTTGAAAATGTCATTTTGCGCTGCTGGTGATTAGGGCTCTACGCTAGCCATGGACGTAGGTAAAACTATACAAATTTGGTATTTTTTTACTCGGGGGACTCGGGGCTTTTTCAAATAATTGAAACTTTTTCAATCAAGGTAAATGTTTTTGATACATAGTATGTGATTTTAGCAAAATTAGTAAATTTTCACTTTTTGTTGTCATTATGACATCATAGATTTTTGCACGATGCAAAATTCTGTTCATGTAAGGTACCATGAGAAAGCTCAATTCGTTCTGAAAAAAACAATATATAGTTTTCCATATTTAACTAAAAATCCCAAGAGGAAATCAAGCGTAAACAGAAGGATAGCAAAAATGCTGAAAATGTGTCTGGCCTGCAGGGTACAGGAAATGGCCCGAGCCTCCGGCACTGAAAGGGTTAATGTTGTTTTATTGTCTTACCTGTTGCCTCTTCTCCTGTCGGCCAGTTCACTTATCTGCTTCATTCTCCAGGTCCAGCTCCCCGGGATGAAGTGGGTCGATAACCATAAGCCTGTGTTCACGGTGGACCTGGTGGCCGCCTCTTCTGTGCACACGCAAGTGAGTATACTGAACCAAAGGGGGCTGGACATACTCGTGCAGGGGTTGGGTTTCTGTTAGACTACAACTCCAATGATCTTCATCCCATTATCAACAGCTGAAGGGGTCATAGGTAAGGACTGAACTAGCATTGTTGTGGCAGGTGCAACACACCGGGGCCCAGACAACAACTTTACGGGCCCTCTGAATGGTGGAAATGGAAAGTGTTTCAGATTTTTCAGTAGTTTGCAAAAACCGAGGGCCCAAAAATGATTTTGCACCAGGGCTGTCATTTTCAGGATTAGAGATTTGGAAAGAGTAGGCAAGGCTGAGTCTTTCATTAGGCAGTGTAGGCGACTGTCTTGCTCAGCAGTGCTTGCTACACATACATTCTGAGTCTGGGTGTGGTCCGAACAAACCCCTCCTCCTTTTGTACGTGTTTTTTTTTGGGGGGGGGAGTTGATCTGATTTACATTTAACTTTAGCTTTCTTTGTTTTAAGGGATAGTATTTCCAGATAACATAAACTTAGATCATTCTTTAACATTTTTGTAGCTTACAGAGCTTTATAACAAGTCTATACACTGTCTAGTTCATTTATAATTAAATTATAAAGTGTCCCCCTTCTGCCTCTTTTACCTGTTGTGACCTACCTCCCCTCAGATGGGGAATCTGGTCATCAGACTTGACAGCTCACAGTGCGGGACAATCTTCTGGCTGTGAGTATGAGGAGGGCAGGTTTTTCCTTATACTCACAGAAGTTTGTCCCTCACTGTGCATCATCTGGACCGGCTTGGAGAGCAGAGTTACATAGGTAAAAGGGGTGGGAGGGGAACACATTATAATTTAACTACAAAGGAACTAGACACCGTGTACCATTGTAATAAAGCTCTGCATGCTACAAAAATGTTAAAGAATGATCTAAGCTTAAAGGAGCAGTAACCCTTTTTTTATGAAAACACATATTTTATAGAGCATTTCCTGCTGAATAAAACAAGGTCACTCCCATTGCTGTCAGATTTTTTTATTCAAAATTTATAGCAGTTTAAATAATCTTGAAGTGAATTTACTGTGTTTACTTCCTGATAGATCTAACTGACAGGAAGTGACAGGCAGCTTCTATCACATTCTATGGAGAACTGTATGTCTCTGACTTTTCTGACTTTCCTCTCCATTAGAATCTAACAGGAAATCTAATTATAATTTGACCACTAGAGGGCACTGCTAATGTAAAAAAACATGGGTTTAAACTGTAATAACTCTAGAAATATAAATCTCTCGGCAGTGGGAGTACCCTTATTTTACTCAATAGGAAAATCCCTACAATATATATTTTTTCATAATAAAAGTTTACTGCTTCTTTAAATTATTTGGAGACATTACTAATGCGTTAAAGCAGAACTATTGCCTATATTGGTACCCACCCCCAATATTTTGAATAGGCTGCAACTGTCCAAAACGGATTGTTTTACCATGGAGAAATGTCTTTCTTCTCTCATACATGGGCTGATCTAGCGTGGCATCTGTGACTACGCACTGCATGATGGGCAGCGCTCCCCAGCCCTAATCCCTGTCTGCACCTGCCCCTTCTCTCTGGGGCCAGCGCTCAGCATGAAAATGGCATTGTGTATTGGGTGGTGGACGGGCATACCAAGGGGAAGGGACAGCTAGACTTGCAATTGGATGTCTGCGGTACAGCTTGTACTAAGAATTAGCAAATTAAATATTTACGCAAAGAGCTGAGCTAAGAACAAGGGGTCATCCATTAAGACCAGAGGAAAGGTGCTTTCAACTAAAACAGAGACACTTCCATTAATTAAATGGGGCTTTTAATACATTTAATGCTAGAGAATGAATTGGAGACCTTCCCAGTAGTAAAAGGGTTAAAAGTCCCATTTCAATCAATGGGAATTTTTACTACTCTCTGTTGGCGCAGTTGTATTTCCTCATAATTGCTCCTGTTTTAGTTTTCTGTATATGACCCGTGTCCATTAACCTTTTAAGAGCCAGAAGGAATGCATTGCAGACCTCTCTGCCACTCACTGGGTTAAGTCCTCCATTAAGGAAGTGAAGAATGAGTGGGACTCTTCTGAGTGTTGGGAAATTGGGCCAGTGGAAACAGGACAATTAAATCCCACCCACTCCTTACTACTGGTCGGCCAGGCCTGTAGGAGGAGTTCGTAATTTTCCAGTGGCCAATTCAGTCTGGTTTGTTTACCATTAGAGTGTCAGAGGGTTGCACACCCCTTTGGCACTCAAATGGTAAAACCTACTTTATGACTGATCCCCAATGGGAAGATCATTAACCTAGTGGTGTAACTACAGGAAGTGAAGAGGGTGCAGTTGTGGTGTGTCCCAGCCTCTTAGGGAGCCCATCGTCCCCAGTGCCTAATAGGATTTATGCATAAAAAATATGAGAGGCTTCTGAGGATGAGCAAATGGCACAATGGCCTGTTGTTCGGCTAGTCAGTGGTCAGAAGCCTCACGTTCCGACTCTCTAGTGCCATTACAGAGGAGAAATGTCCACGTACATATTAGACTAATCCCGCCCAAAAGGGTCCAGTTCCAAAGTGACAGGCAAGTCCCCTCTGCACGGGAATACCTGCTAACACCAGTCATATGTTTCAGCCTTGTTGGGCCTCGTCAGTGAGGTGTAGCTGGGTTCCCTAGGAACTGAGAGCAAGGGGTCCACATCTGGATTGCACTCCACTCTTCATAAGACCCCCTATAGTATTCAAAGAATGCATACAAAATGTGAGAGGCTCTGAGGATGAACAAACAGCACAATTGCCTGTTCTTTGGCTAGTCACATTTTGTATGTATATCCTAATAGGATTTAGTTATGCCCTGGGAGATATTTGAGTGTTGGGGTGGGGGGCAAATACATTTTTGGACAGGGGCCCTCCAATGACAAGTTATGCCACTGCCTTGACCATTTAAGGAATGGGTGTGTACAACACATTGGTCCTTAAAGAGTTACTCAGGCTTGCAGCTTAAAGGGTTAGTAATACCCAAAACAAAGTTGATTCTGTATGTTAGGTTTTACAAAAATAAAGTATTTGGAAAAAGTCCTACCTCTCAGACCGCTATGGTTTGAGAGATATCCTCCTCTAAAGTTTCCCCTGCCTCCCCTTCTCCTGACGTCAGTTGTAAGCTGACAGCAGGAGTTCCTGGTCCGGGGACTGACAAACAGCTCTTCAGCAGAGCCGCAATAGCGCAGTTTAAAAAGCAGTACTTTGGAATGGTCTACAAAGTGTGACTGGTTTGCAAGCACACTTTTTAGACCGTTCCAAAGAAGAATTTATTTTTAAATCGCGCTATTGCGGCTCTGCTGAAGAGCCTCCTCGTATCGACCAACACTGATCTCCTTCTGTCAGCTTTACAGCTGACGTCAGGAGAAGGGGAGGGAGGGGGAACTTTAGAGGAGGATATCTCTCAAACCATAGCGGTCTGAGAGAGAGGACTTTTTCCAAATACTTTATTTTTGTAAAATCTAACATACAGAATCAACTTTGTTTTGGGCATTACTAACCCTTTAAGCTGCAAGCCTGAATAACTCTTTAAGGACCAATGTGTTGTACACACCCATTCCTTAAATGGTCAAGGCAGTGGCATAACTTGTCACTGGAGGGCCCCTGTCCAAAAATGTATTTGCCCCCCACCCCAACACTCAAATATCTCCCAGGGCATAACTAAACCCTATTAGGATATACATTTTTGTAAAATCTAACATATAGAATCGACTTTATTTTGGGCATTACTAACCCTTTAAAATGAGGTATTACTAGGGTGTCACAGACACCATCACTATCCAGATCCATTCTGAAGGCCACTAAAGATGGAAACCTGGTGCAAGCACTAATGTCCACTAAGGAAGCAAAGAAATAGGAAAGTTTCCCAGTGATAGGGCCCCCTATATCTCTCTCTTGCAATTATACGGACTCCTCCATCTCTCCACAGGACCCACACCTGGATAAGTTCTTCACGCTGGTCCAGGTCCTTGAGGAGCAGAGTTTCCCATTCAGACTGAAGGACGTCATCATCACTGAAAATAACGTAGAATCTGAGCTCCGAGCCAGTATGGGAAACCTTCCTCAGGCTGCACTTGGGCCAGCTGTCTGCTTTTGTCACCACCTGCTGGACAAACTGATATTGCTCATCGTCAGACCACCCATCATTGGGGGGCAGATTGGTCAGTACATCCAGACACACACATACACACACATACATACATACACATACATAGACATACACACACATACACATACACACACACATACACACACACAGTTGCCTTATTTACTTGTCTGTCTGTCGCAATTTTTCCCACCATCCTTTGGTCTCTTCTTTGCCTTCTGCACAAAAAAATAAGATAATAATTTTAGAGCAGTCCAACTTCACCATAGGTGAGAAATAAAAAATATACCCAAACGCCTTTTGCTTTAAATAGCACTGAAAGAGTTAAATATGTGATTAAAACTGGGCTATGGCGCATGTGTAATTCCAATGCTGACCTTGTGTAGATGGCCGTCTTTAACTCTTTCACTGTTGGATTGCTCCATTTTGCTCACCTTGGAGGGAACGCTGCTCTGTATTCCTTTTTATCAATTTCCCCCATGACTCTCCTCACACAGCGCTGCTGAATAGGTTGGCGCTATTTAAATAAAGAATAATAAAGATAACAATCCTCGTTTTGTTTACATAGGGATATATGTATAGAAGCAAAAGTAGAGCAACCAACATGCACCATACAGAATATACCTACAGAACATACCCTAATCCGAAAAGAAATAAATGTTTACTTACAGAGTGAAACAAGGGTTACCCCCAGGCCTTCGAGATATTTCTTTCAAAAGTTATTAAAAAAGATCACTTGGCATTTTTCTGTTAGATTGAATTCAAGATGTTTGGCAGCCAGATGGCGCTGTTGTGGCATCCATCTATGGGAAGCTTTTTGTAAGCAGTGATAGCAGCGCCACCTGGCTGCAAGACATCTTGAACACAAACTATCGGAAAAATGACATATTTTTAAGAACTTTTGAAAAAAGCATTTTTCAAATATGCAAACTTGAATTAAGGTGAATGTTCCATTTTAAGAGAAAACCTCTTCAATTAGTCCTGGATGTCATGACGGGAATGGCTGATTTTTTTTTTTTCCCCAAACTGAAGCAGGAAGGGGGTACATGATGGCACAGATGATGTCAGCTGCATATCTCCCGTGTCCCTCTTTAGGAGATATTAGGGGTACTGCAGTAGAGAGGAGTTTGGGGGGAAAGGTGTCCTGAAAGCAACTGTCATGTCTGCCTCCATTGGCACAACATCCAGGACCAATTAAAGATATTATCTGTGGATCCAAGGGGCCAGGGTAAAATTCATAGTGGTCATTAGAATTTCATGGCCATTGAAAGGTAAGTGGGGCAGTTGTTGTTTGGAGATTTTATTTGCCTCTAAATTAAAATGTTAACCCTTTGACTGTTAGAAAGGTCTCCATCATGAAGAAATGCTTTGAAAACCTATCTTGCATTTAATGATTAACCCTTTGAGTGCCACGCAGTGTTAAAAACTCCATTTAAATTGATGGGAAATTATAATCTCTCCCCATTGTGCAGTTAGTTTGCACCAGTTTTTTTTACATATACACCCCATTGTTCCTTCCCCTCCTACGTCCTCACGGGTGCCTCCATTGGGTATCCGGAGTGGGGGGCACTTGCCCCAGCCTCCCCTGGAAAAATGTCTGCTCACACCCTTATGTCCCTCATTCTTCCTCTGTCTCCTCTTTTATCCCTGACTCTCTCCCACTCTGTACAAAGTGATCTGTTCCCACAATCGCACTTTTTACTGTTCTCCCTATTACCTTTAGTCAACCTCGGCCGCGCTGCATTTAAAGTAGTCGCCCTGCTGGTGAGCCAGATCCACCGCACCTTGGAGGGAGCTCAGGACCATCATGTCCGCAACGGACTCCTAGCTTCGTACCTGCACTACGCCTTCCACCTGCCCATAGATATGCCAGCCCAGCTGCACAGTGGTGAGTATCAGAGCAGTAAGCACATTGGCAGAACTGTCATTAGTGCAGCAGGAGTGATGAACAGGACGCAGACAGCTTTAAGAGAACATTAACCTGTTGAGTGACAGAGAGATGGATACCTCTCTGACACTCCAATAATTAAATACATAATATATGCAGAGAATATTTCAGTGAATTGAGATCCTAAAAATATTTGGCTATTAGGGCTTCCATTTTGTAGCTTTGCCATCACCCCTTAGAGTTGACATTCCTAAAATTGCTTTTTATTGACCATGTCAGAAACACATTACATCTTCATTTCTTAACAGACACATTTTCTTTATCTGCCACCTTGCTCCACCCAAACACCCACGTTGCTCCACCCAAACACCCACCCAGTGCAGGAACTGGCTGCCATGCTGCCTCTAGGAAGTTAGAATCTACAGAATCGATTTCAATTCTCAAACAGCATCACATTCTACTAATTCAAGATAAAGTGCAAAATAAAACTCATAAGGGATAAAAGATGTGTTAATTTCTTTAGCAATGAGTTTTTGTCCATTATCACAAATATGTTTAGCTACATTTGGAGGGATTGTGAATTTACAATAGTTAGTATCTCTAGTGAGTTTTTGCCTCGCATTGTGATTGAGTGAATGTGTATTTCATCTTCTGAATGTGTATTCGTGTACTAGCACTAATTGCTTTTCATTATTTAAAGGGATAGTAATACTTAAGTATTACTAATCCCTGTAGTACAGTCCTTTTAAAAATAAATGTATTGCCCCCAGTGTCATCTCTCAAACCTTTATAGTTTGAGAGATGATCACTCCTAAAGTTGCCCTCTGAGCAATTCCTCTCTGAACAAGAGAAGCAGCCAACCCCAGCATACGTTTCAGCCTTGTTGGGCCTCGTCAGTGAGGTGCAGCGGATCTCTCTCAGCACTGTGAGCATGGGTTCCAATGCTGGATTCCCCTATTACCCTTGGGGTGACTAATCCCAAAGATAAATTGTATATGTAAATTGGGAGACAGAGACTCTCAACTAGGAACAAGCTTCTTATTCTAGGCACAGGGCCAAGTTTTGGAAATTCTCTTTCATTTATGTTGGGACTTACAGTGCTAATTGCAGGAGTTGTGACAAAGAGTAAACCGCTTCCTAGTGATGCAGTAGTACTATATATCCCAACATGCTTTACTCCACCCCTTTGTCATTTCCTAGGTTTATTTAGCATAGAACCATCGAGCAATCTTTTCATTCTCTGTATATAAAATTCTGGATTGCTGTCTGCCCGCCCCGGGGTGGAGATCGGTGACAAGCAGAGTGAGTCAAAGACAGCGATTTTCACAGGAGTTTTCCCCCTGTCCGCTCCTGTGGAAATCTCTGCAGCGAGACTCATTGCTGAAGAGGTCCAGCAGTTCAAGGAAGTGCACTCCATGCCTAATCACCATGCCCATGCACCATTCTCTAGTAGGTATAGTGTGTGTATATATAATATATATATAATATGTGTGTGTGTGTGTTGGCCTTGTGTCTCTACCTCGCTCCATCCTCTTTCATCCTACACTGCTTCTTTTCCCCATGTGTCTCCTTCTCTGAAAATGCTATAATCTTCTTTCTCATCCGCTACTTCAGTGGCCGGCCCATCAGCCTCCTCCTCCGCTGTCCACTCGGCTACACTCTCTCGTGCTACAGGCCGGCCCAGCAGCCTAAATCTTGCTCGGTGCAGAAGCATCAGCAATAGCAACCCTGATCTGACTAGCACTCCAGGATCCACGGACGATGAGGAGGTGCAGAGAATCATGGGAGGCAAGGTATGTAAAAACAGGGAATTGTTAACGTCTGCATGCTATGATTTTAACTCCTTGAATGCTAGAGGTCTCCAACACATTGCTTTGCTATGCATCAGAGACCTCTCTAGCATTCAAAAAGTTAAAAGCCACATTTAAATCAAATGGGATCTCTAGTTATCTCCTATGTACAAACCAGCTTTGGCAATACTTGTTGTCTATTAGATGTGCATTATTGTATTGCAATGCCTCCTAATTACATCAGACAGTAGCACTGTGTTATACAGAAAGCACTAAATGTAATACCATCTCAGAACACCAGATGGCAGGGCAGTATTTAATTTCATTAAAGGGATAGTAATGTCTACAATAAAGTTAATCTCTCAGTCTTCCCTATTGTTTGTATAACACTTTGCGCAGTGTTTAATAACTTACTGTTCTGTAGTTCAAAAGATATTCAATGTAAAAGGATCCCCCTCCCACCCTTCAGGAGGCGTCACGCTGCATCTAAGCATAGTCCGGATATAGAGAGGCGACAATCTTTAGTAAGCAAAAATCCTGCCCTTCTTTGTCAAGGGGACAGGGTTTTCTTTATACTTACTGACTCAAGTTTGTCCCTCGCTGCATCCGTCATGTCCCACGACCGGATTGCAACTCTAAGGGGAGGCGGCCAGAAGGGGCGGGAGGGGGTTCCTTTTACAATGAAAATCTAATGAACTACAGAACAGTAAGTTATTAAACATAGAGCAAAGTGTTATACAGATAATAGAGAAGACTCAGAGATAAACCTTATTGTAGACATTACTATCCCTTTAACAGATACAGTAAGTGACAAATCTCTCCAACGGAGAGAGTTTTCAGACAATTTTTAAGAGGCTCCATAAAATTACATGGGTTAAGAAGAATGTTTTCACACAAGAGAGATTTTTCAAGAGTCCTAAGTTCTATAGAAAAGTAGAACAATCCTATGGAAAACCAACCACACATTAGGAGACAAATACAGATTCCCATTGACTGGAATGGAGAGATTTTGTCACTTAGTGTCTCTCTTCTGAAATGAAGGACTGCCCTGCCATCTGGTGTCCTGAGGTAGTATTACATTCAGAGCTTTCTGTATATCATAGTGCTGCTGTCTGGTGTAATTAGCTGGCATCACAATACAATCATGATTTTTTTTTGCATAACTAATAGACAACAAGTATTGCCAAAGCTGATTTGTATATAGCCCTCACAGATATTCCTGTAGGCATGTGTTCATTTTATATATAGATTAAGGGTACATTTCATACAATACATATTCTATCTCCATGTCCTGCTCATGTTACATTATCCTGTATATCTGTGGTTTTTGGGTGCTTTATTGTGACACATGAACAGATATTCTGCAGCTTTTTCTGTTGTATTACAGTTTTGACCCTTATTTTTGAGAATCCTGTGATCTTGATTGCCAGGTCTACCAAAATAATGTCTCTTTGTATCTTCATATTTGGGCAATTGATGAGAAAGCGAGTGTCCTCTTCAATAAGGTCGACTTTGTACTGTTTACTACTCCTGCCTTCCTCAGGGTGTCTGTGGTCACTCACCCTGTATCTAGACATTATTTGCATTCAGCGAACATTGTAACTCGTGTCTCAGTGCTGCCATCTGGTGTAATGAGGCGGTAATACATGCAGTGTTTATGATCTATAGATGATGTTTGTTGATTGCTGGCTTTTTAAATCTTGGTGTTTTTGACTTTCAACTTAAATCAGTATCTGTCCTTTATCCACTTGTCCTCTATTTTTCTTTTCTATTTACCTATATTTCACCTCTCTCTCCCCTCTACTCCTGTCTGCTTTTCTCCCCTCCTTATTTATGTTCCCTTTCTGCCTCTTGCTACTTTAACCTCTACCATTGTATCGTACCTTTTCCATCCACCTCCACCCTTTGTACCCTCCTTGCACCATATGCCCCCTCTTTCTTCTCTTCTCCCCCCCTTCTTACTGTGGTATCTTCTTCACCATGCCTTCCCTACCCACTCTCTGGTATCATACTCACCCATCCTCCTCTGGCACTCCTCCTGCCTCTATTTGTCTTCCTCTCCCTCCTACCATGGAAATCCCCCTTCCTTCTGTCTTTGGTGTCTTCCTCTCCCTCCCCTGGAACTCCCCTTTTTTCACTATTTGGTGTCCTCCTTTTATTCCCTTCCTGTCCTTAACTGCCCCCCCCTCTCTTTGGTGTCTTCCTCACCTTCCCCCCCTCCCCTGGTGTTCTCCTCTATCTCTTACAGGGCATTGATCGCTCCCACTCCTGGGTGAACTCTGCTTATGGCCCTGGGGGTCCCAAATCTGTGCAACGTCGGACCCAACCAAACTCCAACACTGAACTCAGACAGGTGCCCCCCCCAATCCATCTTCACCCTCCTCTCCATGCATGTGCCAGTTCACATCTCTGCATTTTCCTAAACCTGCATGGATACCTCCCACCGTTGTCTTGTGTACTAATGCTGCCACCTATTATCATATGGTAGTATTACACTAAATCATGCAATAAAACAAGTTCTAAGGAATGTATAACATGGTTCATTTAACAGTGCTTCCATATGGTGCTAGTATTTCCAATGTCCATGTGTAAAAAGGTGGTATTTATTTGCACACACATTCTTGTTATATGCAAAGTAGTATAGCATGTAATTTTGCTGCCCTCTGGTGCATGGAAGTAGTATTACAGTTTGTACCTTGTTTATTATTAATTTAAACGGATAGTAATACGTCAAAATTAGTAATCTCTATTTTGTAGCCCTTAAATAAAGAAGAAGAATGCTCCCAGTGGCATCTCTCAGACCCTTATGGTTTGAGAGATAACCGCTTAACCCCTGCATGATGTCAGCGTTCTAGCTGACAGCAAGGAAATCTGGGACCAGCGGAGGCTCTGCATCAGAGCCGAGATTGTGTTAATGTAAAAGAAATCCTTCCTTTCAGTGAAGGATTTATTTTCTTTTTTTATGATCTTGGCTCTGCTGCAGAACCACAGGCTGATCCCAGGAGCGGATTCTCCTGCTGTCAGCTAGAACTCTGACATAAGGCAGGGGCGAACTTTGTAAGGGGTTATCTCTCAAACCATAAGGGTCTGAGAGATGCCACTGGGGGCATTTTTCTTCTTTATTTAAGGGATACAAAATAGGAATTAGTAATTTTGAAGTATTACTATCCCTTTAAAGGAACACTAACACCAAGAAAATGAAACAGATTGATATAACTTTAGATATCACATAATTTTAAAAGCGGAACTTTCACTTAGTATAAAGTCGCCCTCCAATAATTAAACATATGGTGATTAGCTTCATAATAGTTCTATTGCCTCTCAGAAGTGCCAGATTCTAATGTAATCCTTAATCTTCGGAGACCGGAAGCCAGGCATCAGCGCAGACATCTTGTCTCTTGTCTGTGCTCCTGCGCTGTCAGTTCCGGACTCTTCTAGGAGGCATTGCACTGTGCCACAAGGTACCCAAAAGGGACTGACGGCGCAGGCGTGTAGACTGTACTATCCTGCCTGTCAGTTTCTGGAGATTAAGGATTACTTTAAAATCTTCCACTTCTGAGAGGTAATAGACGTATTATGACTCTAGTCGCCATAAGCTTAATTATTGGAGGATGACTTTATACTAAGTAAAAGTTCCGCGTTATCATGTGTAACTTGTCCTGTGCAGAGAGCATTTACTTAAGGTTGTTTGTGATGTTTGTATTGGGAAATAAAACCTAAAGAACTGAATGTGATCAGTGCCCACTGCTCTTGTATTCAGAACGGCTGTTATCTTATCTCAGCCCATTTATCACTTTGAGTGCCAGAGTGGTACGCAATGCATTGCTCTGCAGTGTGTTGCGTACCCCCTCTGACACTCAGGGTTAAATAGAATCCTGGACAATAAAATGGGAGCTCTGGAGGAAAAAAGGCAGGGATATCTGCTCCGCAGTGCATATGTAGGAAATAGGGGGTTTTTACAGACGCTGCATGAGCATCCTTGTTTTATTCATCATGAAATGCCCTAAAGCCTATAACCTATGTATACATATTTTCATTACAAAAAAGGATTACTGCTTCTTGAATTTGTGTTTGCCAGTCTGTCATTTCATTTTAATAGCTGTGTGTCTAATGCATGTATACTTTTGGCATGCGATGTGAGTTAATATGACCAAAACTGCTTTCAACATCTAACACGGCATGTTTATCATTCTTTGTCATTTCTCCTTACCCCTCTCTCCCTTTTATCTTTTCACTGCCCCGTTCACTCCCTCCTACCACCCATTTCATTCTATGTCACCACCCTTTTTATTCCCTGTCTCTATTGCTCTCCTCCACCCCCCACCCCTCTTCTCTATAGGCCAATGAGCGGAGCCCAAACCGCATCTCAAGCTACATGGAGGGCGGAGTTTCTCCCGCTCAATCCCGGCCCACAGCCAAAAAGGTATAAGATGTAGGATTGGGAGCAGTATACAGGACAGCAGGGAGAGGGTTTTTTCTGATGGATATAAGCGAACTACTTATAACTAATTAGAACCTCCCACTTAACTTACCTGGGACAGATAATCCTAATGGCCCTATGAATTTTGTCCCTGCTCCTTGGGTAAATAGATAACATTGTTGATCAGTCCTGAATGTCATGTACAACTGGAGCAGGCCGAGGGGACTTTAAGAACTAGAAGAGTTGGAATTAAATGTTTATTTAAAATGTAAAAATATATATATCTTAGGGTTATCCCCCTGATTAAAACAATTGTACTTCCACTTCTGAAAGGTGTTTTATTCAAATGTTATTGGAGCTCAAACTTGTATTTTTTAGATGCTGTATCACAGTGGCCTGAACGTGTACAGGAGAAATCTTAGTACGTAGGCTCCATTGAATAAAATAGGAACAGGAGAAGTGATATCACTGGAGAAGTAATTTCCTCTTTATCCCACCTTAGTGCATAACTCCCCAGCTCGGAAGAGTAAGTAATAGCAACAGCGCCACCTGGTGACATAGCACTTTTTATTTTTGGAACAGAGTACTCTATATGAGAACGTATTATTTTTTTTTTAATTTTGTTGTTGGTAATGAGTATTCTCACAAAAAAATGCTCTGCTTATTTTCATCAAAAAAAGGATTCTTCTTCTTTTAATTCATGTTGACAATTCCCCTTTAAAATGCAAATATTATGTTCGTCTGTTAGGGGCAAAGCTAGAAATTAGTCTAGGAAGTGTTCTCCTTTAAATTGAGAGAGACTAATTTCTAGCTTTGCCCCTAACAGACGAACATAATATTTGCATTTTAAAGGGGAATTGTCAACATGAATTAAAAGAAGAAGAATCCTTTTTTTTTATGAAAATAAGCAGAGTATTTTTTTGTGAGAATACTCATTACCAACACCAAAATATAAAAAAAAAAAAAATACATTCTCATATAGAGTACTTTGTTCCAAAAATAAAAAGTGCTATGTCACCAGGTGGCGCTGTTGCTATTTCTTACTCTTCCGAGCTGGGGAGTTATGCACTAAGGTGGGATAAAGAGGAAATTACTTCTCCAGTGATATCACTTCTCCTGTTCCTATTTTATTCAATGGAGCCTACGTACTAAGATTTCTCCTACTTTGGCAATCTTAGTGTGTTGGCTTCATAGAATAATATAGGAACTGGAGAAGTGGGGGAGATGCACTAAGGTGTGATAAAAAGGTGATAAAACGGAGATGACTTCTCCAGTGCTATCACTTCTACAGTGCCTATGTTATTCTGTGGAGTCAATGCACTAACATTTCTCCAACTTTTGACATCTTACTGCAGAGGCTCCATAGAATAACATAGGAATTGGAGAAGTGATATCACTGGAGAAGTCATTTCCGTTTTATCACACTTTAGTAGTCTATGACTCGAACTCACACATACAGTGAAATATAAGAAAAATTGCCCTTTAGACACAACTGTGGCAATTGCTAACAGTTTGAATTTTAAAATATAACTTTGAACAGTAATATCTTTTGAAAGACAAATTTACAGCAGGGAGCCTACGCTTGTTTTACTCAGCAGGGAAAGCCATAGAAACATGTTTTTTCATTAAAGAAAAAAAAGAGTTGACTTTTCCTTTTAAATGTGCATATTTGTAAGCTTAATTAAAAACTGTGGACGCCAATAGTTGCCTTAAAGGGGAAGTAATGTCTCCTAATAATAACCCTCTGTCCCTTCCCTTACTATGACCACAAAATACTAATGGCTCTTCTGAAATTTCAGTAGAGATCATCAATCAGTCCTGAATGTAGTGTCCATGGGGGCGGACATGATAGTTACTGAAAGTTTTTTTTCTAACTCAGTCAGGCAGACTGCATGTGAAACAATGTGTTTCACACCCCTCTGGTGCTTAAAGAGTTAAGATTTCCATGTTCAGTGGGAGGAGTTTGTGGCCTGTAGCCCTGTTAGTGCCTGTCATGTCCACCTCCATGGACACGTCAACAAGCAAATCACAAAGGAAAAATTCATAGGGGGCCGTTAGGATTCAAAAGATAACTTCAATTATTTCTACATTTCATATCCACGGAGGGAGACATGACAGTTGCTAGGATGACCACGGGACACAAGCTCCGGCCACTGCACCTGTAAATCTTAACACTTTCAGGTCCAGAGGGGTGTATAATGCATTGCTTTTGCAAGGTGTTTCACCCCTTGTCCCTAAAGGATTATATACACTCACACAATCTGCCTGCTTCATTTTGAAAAAATGCACCTGTCATGGTCGCCCCCATGGACCTGACATTCAGAACTGATTGAAGATGTTATTACTTGAACACAGACACAAGGGTAAAATTAGTAGGGGGCATGAGGATTTTCCAACCATACTAGTGTATGTTGGGGGTTATTAAAAGAAAAATAGAAATAGCTGTTACACACAGACATTCCTCGTTTTAGCTGTGGAGGTTAGAGATGGTGATCATTATGCATCTTTCACCCTGTTAATTAACCGGACACTGCAGTATATTAACACAAAGCTTGCAATCTAATATCCACCACACATCACTCACTATTCCACCATTTGTGCACAACATTCATTATTTACTAAACACTCCACTGCATTTTCCCTTTTTTGATGAATATGTAGTATGTTTTCAGTAGGGTGACACAGACAGGAGGGAGCTAGGGGACATGGAGTCTGTCTCTCCCACTGCAGGGTGATACAGACAGGAGGGAGCAATGGGACATGTAGTCTGTCCCTCCCACTGCAGGGTGACACAGACAGGAGGGAGCTAGGGGACATGGAGTCTGTCTCTCCCACTGCAGGGTGATACAGACAGGAGGGAGCTATGGGACATGTAGTCTGTCCCTCCCACTGCAGGGTGACACAGACAGGAGGCGCTATGGGACATGGAGTCTGTACCTCCCACTACAGGGTGACACAGACAGGAGGGAGCTAGGGGACATGGAGTCTGTCTCTCCCACTGCAGGGTGACACAGACAGGAGGGAGCTATAGTACATGGAGTCTGTCCCTCCCACTACAGGGTGACACAGACAGGAGGGAGCTATGGGACATGCAGTCTGTCCCTCCCACTACAGGGTGACACAGACAGGAGGGAGCCAGGGGGCATGGAGTCTGTCCCTCCCACTGCAGGGTGATACAGAGAGGAGGGAGCTATGGACATGGAGTCTGCCCCTCCCACTGCAGGGCGACACAGACAGGAGGGAACTATGGGACATGGAGTCTGTCCCTCCCACTGCAGGGTGACACAGACAGGAGGGAGCTATGGACAAGGAGTCTGTCCCTCCCACTGCAGGGTGACACAGACAGGAGGAGCTATGGGACATGGAGTCTGTCCCTCCCACTGCAGGGTGACACAGACAGGAGGGAGCTATGGGACATGGAGTCTGTCCCTCCCACTGCAGGGTGACACAGACAGGAGGGAACTACGGGACATGGAGTCTGTCCCTCCCACTACAGGGTGACACAGACAGGAGGGAGCTAGGGGGCATGGAGTCTGTCCCTCCCACTGCAGGGTGATACAGAGAGGAGGGAGCTATGGGACATGGAGTCTGTCCCTCCCACTGCAGGGTGACACAGACAGGAGCGAGCTATGGACATGGAGTCTGCTCCTCCCACTGCAGGGTGACACAGACAGGAGTGAATTATGGAACATGGACTCTATCCCTCCCACTGCAGGGTGACACAGACAGGAGTGAATTATGGAACATGGAGTCTGTCCCTCCCACTGCAGGGTGACACAGACAGGAGGGAGCTATAGGACATGGAGTCTATCCCTTCCACTTCAGGGTGACACAGACAGGAGGGAGCTATGGACAAGGAGTCTGTCCCTCCCACTGCAGGGTGACACAGACAGGAGGAGCTATGGGACATGGAGTCTGTCCCTCCCACTGCAGGGTGACACAGACAGGAGGGAGCTATGGGACATGGAGTCTGTCCCTCCCACTGCAGGGTGACACAGACAGGAGGGAGCTATGTGACATGGAGTTTATCCCTCCCACTGCAGGGTGACACAGACAGGAGGGAACTACGGGACATGGAGTCTGTCCCTCCCACTGCAGGGTGACACAGACAGGAGGGAACTACGGGACATGGAGTCTGTCCCTCCCACTGCAGGGTAACAGACAGGAGGGAGCTATGGACAAGGAGTCTGTCCCTCCCACTGCAGGGTGATATAGACAGGACGGAGCTATGGGACATGGAGTCTGTCCCTCCCACTGCAGGGTGACACAGACAGGAGGGAGCTATGGGACATGGAGTCTGTCCCTCCCACTGCAGGGTGACACAGACAGGAGGGAGCTAGGGGACATGGAGTCTGTCCCTCCCACTGCAGGGTGACACAGACAGGATGAGCTATGGGACATGGAGTCTGTCTCTCCCACTGTAGGGTGACAGAGTGAAACTGAAATTAATAACCTATTGGACATAGCCGCTTCCCCACCAACTAGAGGATGACAAATCGGTTAGATGACATTTAGTTAGTCCCTCCCACTGCAGGGTGACAGGCATCCCAGTAGACTGTGCTTCCTGTAATTCAGTGGGATCCCTATGACATGTTCCTTCCATTTTCTAGCTGCTACACGAGGAGCTGGCTCTGCAGTGGGTGGTGAGTGACAGCACCGTAAGAGAGGCCGCATTCAGCCAGGCCTGGTTCCTCTTCCAGCTCATGGTAAGTAATGGGGGGAGTGACCCCCTCTGTAGGGTGGGGGTTAAGCTGAAATTAGGTGCTGGATAGCCAGGAAGGTATCCAATGCATTGTAATGTATTGGATACCTCTTGGGAACTCAAAGGGTTAACCTTCCTTGTCTCCGTTATTATTTCAACCAGATCATTCATTTATTTATATATATTTGTGTGTGTGAAAACAGCAGATCCAGTTAATAATTTAAATTCCATGCTGGAGTTAGGAACAACACCCCCAGACAATCTGAGGTAAAACTACGTGTCACTAAAAGCTCACCAAGTTGTAGTTATGACACACACATATGCATTAGCGTTGGCTAGGACTAGTAATAGTTATTTTCTATTTAGCTTAAAGGGATAGTAATGCCTTAAAATAATTAGAGGTTAGTATTGTAGATAAGGGAAAAAACAAATAGATTGGTGCATGTCCTTTTTGGACTCGAATCAGCTCTTCAGCAGGGCTGAGATACCGAAAGCTAAAAAGAACTACTTCATTGGAATGGTCTACAAAGTGTGCTTGCAAACCAGGCACGGTTTGTAGACCGTTCCAATGAAGTAGTTCTTTTTAGATTTTGATATCTCGGCACCGCTGAAGAGCTGCCTGACGGTCCACAGACCAGGATCTCAGGCTGTCAGCTAGATGCTGACGTCAGGGAAAGTGGAGGGAGAGGAGAACTTTACAATATTCTCTCTCTCTCTCTCTCTCTCTCAAACCATAAAGCTTTGAGAGACAGGACTTGAAGCCATGGATTTCTGTTTTCCTTATCTACAGTACTACTTGTTATTATTTTAAGCTATTACTAACCCTTTAACTACAACTGGCGCTATTAGTTCTTTATTATATATATTATCGTTAAAAGTTTGGTAATTTGTTCTCAAAAGGGTTTTTATAAGAAAATGTGACATGTCCAGTGGCGTAACTATAGGGGTTGCACCGTACACTCCAGGGGCCCGGCCTCCCCCTGCGACACCTCCGCCTGGCGCCCGCAATCTCCAGCCAGCTCTCTAGTAATGCAGAGAGCTGGGAGATGACATCAACTCCTAGCGCTTTGCATTACTAAGAGGACCACGCGGGAGCACCAGGTAGGAGATGGGGGCATTGTGGAGGGGGTCAATGTGGTCAGGGGGGCCAATGTGTGTGTGTGTGGGGGGTGGCACTTCTTGTACCAGGGCCCGGAGGCTTCTGGTTATGCCTCTGGACACGTCCATATGTATCACGGGGATCAAGGACTGAAAATACCCAGTCGTTAGTTAGCAAAAGTTGAACTGGCTGCCAGCCGTGTGTGCCACTATTTATTTTTGCTAAAAAAAAAAAAAAATTACATAATATGTCTGTTTTCAGTAAATAATGATACATCATTTTAAAACACTAATCCAGCTTGTTAAAAAGGGTTTACTTTTAAAAGGCACTCGACACAGTAACCATGTCTCCATAATAGAAATGGCGACATGAGAATTTCACGCTGCAAGACAACGCGAGATTCTCATGTCACGGGCTGAAAGGCCGCAGCCATATCTTTAACACGCAAGACACAGCAGGTCATTCAAACTTTTGTGGTCCTTCCCCATGTGGAGAAAATAAAAATATAAAAGAAAAAGCTATTCACCGTTGGGTCTTGACAAGACGACCTCTGTACGATTGTAGGGCTGGACTGGAGTGCAGATAACTCCCATCTCTTTATAGAGCCATGCTCTCGACATTCGTATCAGTGTGGGCTGGGGAGTAATCTGGATGGCAAGAGCTGGCAGTGCTGACTCGGGTCAGTTTGCGTCTGAACTTGTAAGATGGGATCTGAAAGATCAGGGAGAGGAGAGGAAGGAGAAAAGAAAAACAATAAAATAAGGGGAGATAGAGCCGGGGCAGCGCTCAGCAAGACTGGTATGCGACCTTTTAATATGGGACATGAGAATCTCGTGCTATCATGCACTGCAAGATTCTCATGTTGCCATTTTTATTGTGGCAACATGGTTAATGTGTCATGTGGTTGCACACTCTTTTATGTTTGACCTTTTAAAAGGATACCATTAAAAAGGGTTTTCAATCTGTCGCACAGGCAGCTATATTCAGACTTTCAGTTATATTACCATTAAGAACTTGGCACAAATGTTTAAAAGGACAATTTTTTACACTAATACAGCTTTATGGCATGTTGATACATATTAGGGCCTTATGCAAAACAGAAATGAGGTGCAAGTCTCATCTTCGTCTCTACCTATTTTCCTTGTTTATCTCTAACTCCATCTAGCCGCCTCTGTCTTTCCAATCTCCCCCATCACCCTCCACTCATTCCACTCTCCCTTTCTAATCCCAGACAAAGAGCATGACCCTGCACCTTCACTTCTCTGAGAGACTCGATGCCCCGCGCAAGCAGCGCTTCCCAGAGAGATTTGTTGATGACATCTCAGCTCTCGTATGTAACGTCTGTACGGAGATCACCAGCCGATACCTCAAGGTCAGATGTCTCTTCATAATCCATTTTCCCTATCCCCTTATATACACTCAGGATTCCCTGTCCCTTCTCTCTGTTAGGGTATCTTATGCACTAAAGTGTGATATATCGGAGATGAGTTCTCCAGTGATATCACTTCTCCAGTTCCTATGTTATTCTATGGAGCCTATTCACTTAGATCTCCAGAAATGTGCTCATTCTACTCTTACCATGCTTCACTCTCTTCTGCGCTATATTTTGATATCACTTTATATCTTTCTAATTTGCATTCTCATTTACTCATTCACTGTCCCTCCATTCACCCCTTCTTCAGGATGCAGAGTTAGCCGAGCGACTGAACAGCAGTCTTGCCTTCTTCCTCAATGATCTCTTGTCCTTGATGGATCGAGGTTTCGTTTTCAACCTCATCCGATCTTACTACAAGCAGGTAATGTGGCTCCCCAGGTAAAACTGGTGTAATGCAGTCATGAAGACACAGGCACACTCAAATAAAGATACAAATAACTCATCTTTACTGAAATATAACGTGTTTTAACAATGCTTCGGTCCCCAACAGTAGGATCTTCATCAGGGACCAGAACCTTGGTTCACTACCGATCACCTACTTGCATCTTCTACTGTGTACATGTGTCTTCTTTACTGCATACTAGCAATACTGACACGGCTTTGCCAGTGCAGTTAACTCGTGTGCCAGAGGAGTGCGCAACAAAGAGTGCTTTCCAATGTGTTTCATATCCCTCTGTCATTCAAAGGGTTAGTAAAACAATGACTGTGATATTGACTGGCTTGTTGAATTATCAGTGCTTAGCCCTTTCAGCTCCAAAATGGAGTCAAACACATTACAAAGCACTGTATTACACAACTCCCCATCAGTGCGCGTGAGTGTGTGAGTGTGTGTGTGTGTGTGTGTGTGTGTGTGTGAGCCAGAGCCTTTGAATGAGAGCTTGAGCAAGAGCGAGAGAGAGTGTGAATGAGAGCTTGAGCAAGAGCGAGAGAGTGTATGTGAGCGAGGGCTCGTTTTGCATGTATTGCATTTTTCCTATAGCTTTTTGCATATAATGTACAGCATATTGTGTACAACTTTTAGCGTATAGTGTATTGCATTTTGCATATAACATTTTATGTATTGTGTATAGCATTGTGACAATATCGTTGTGCATATGGTGTATAGCATATTGTGTATCATGTAAATCGTATTGTGTTGTCTGGCATTTAGCATTTTCCATATAGCATTTGGCGGATAGCTTTTTGCACATGGCGTATAGCGCATTATTGTGCGTAATGCGTTGTGTGTGTGTGTAAGTGTTTCTGTGTGTGTGAGATTTTTTCTATGTATTGTGCATTTTGTGAATTTTATGTGTACTGTGTATTTTGTGTGTGTGTATGCATTTTGTCTTTGTGTATTGTATTTATTGTGTGTATTGCGTGTGTTATATGTATTGTGTTTGTGTGTGTGTGTATATGTGTGTGTTCATTGTAGCCCATGCATCTCTTTGCAGAGCTTTTGACAGCAGTGACCAGGGATGGCTAAGCCCTCCTGGCCACACCTGTCAAAATCACACCCCATGGTTGGACCAGTGGGACAGGCCATATAGAGGAGATTTCAATAGCTACTCCTTACTGTTGCCCTTGGGTGTGTGTGTATGCCAGGGCCGCAGAATTTAGGTCAGATGACCTCTTCTTTTATTAATATAGATTATCTACTTGACCTTGCTGTGGGTTCAACAGTGTAACTCTTCAGTAGTTCTAGAGTAAACCAACTGCATATAAGGGGGATACAAAAAGCCCCACTGATTTAAATGAGGCTTTTAACTCCATTGACTGCTAGAGAAACCTCACTAGTATTCAAGGAACCCCATTTAAATCAGTTGAGGAGAAGACTGGCACTGCTTCTGTCTGTACTGTACCTGTGCTGTGTATACATGTCATGGTGTAGTAGTGTGTGTGTGTGTGTGTGTGTGTGTGTGTGTGTGAGGAGACTGGCATTGCTGCTGTCTGTACTGTACCTGTGCTGTGTATACATGTCATGGTGTAGTAGTGGGTGTGAGGAGGAGACTGGCACTGCTTCTGTCTGTACTGTACCTGTGCTGTGAATACATGTCATGGTGTAGTAGTGTGTGTGTGTGTGTGTGTGTGTGTGTGTGTGTGTGTGTGTGTGTGTGTGTGTGTGTGTGTGTGTGTGTGTGAGGAGACTGGCATTGCTGCTGTCTGTACTGTACCTGTGCTGTGTATACATGTCATGGTGTAGTAGTGTGTGTGTGTGTGTGTGGAGGAGACTGGCACTGCTGCTGTCTGCACTGTACCTGTGCTGTGTATACATGTCATGGTGTAGTAGTAGTAGTGTGTGTGTGTGAGGAGAGTGACACTGCTGTTGTCTGCACTGTACCTGTGCTGTGTATACATGTCATGGTGTAGTAGTGTGTGTGTGTGTGGAGGAGACTGGCACTGCTGCTGTCTGCACTGTACCTGTGCTGTGTATACATGTCATGGTGTAGTAGTGCGTATGTGAGTGTGGAGGAGACTGGCACTGCTGTTGTCTGCACTGTACCTGTGCTGTGTATACATGTCATGGTGTAGTAGTGTGTGTATATGTGAGAGGAGGAGACTGGCACTGCTGCTGTCTGCACTGTACCTGTGCTATGTATACATGTCATGGTGTAGTAGTGTGTGTGTGGAGGAGACTGGCACTGCTGCTGTCTGTACTGTACCTGTGCTATGTATACATGTCATGGTGTAGTAGTGTGTGTGTGAGTGTGGAGGAGACTGGCACTGCTGCTGTGTGTACTGTACCTGTGCTGTGTATACATGTCATGGTGTAGTAGTGTGTATGAGGAGGAGACTGGCACTGCTGCTGTCTGTACTGTACCTGTGCTGTGTATACATGTCATGGTGTAGTAGTGTGTGTGTGAGGAGACTGGCACTGCTGCTGTCTGTACTGTACCTGTGCTGTGTATACATGTCATGGTGTAGTGGTGTGTATGAGGAGGAGACCGGCACTGCTGCTGTGTGTACTGTACCTGTCCTGTGTATACATGTCATGGTGTAGTAGTGTGTGTGTGTGAGTGTGGAGGAGACTGGCACTGCTGCTGTGTGTACTGTACCTGTGCTGTGTATACATGTCATGGTGTAGTAGTGTGTATGAGGAGGAGACTGGCACTGCTGCTGTCTGTACTGTACCTGTGCTGTGTATACATGTCATGGTGTAGTAGTGTGTGTGTGAGGAGACTGGCACTGCTGCTGTCTGTACTGTACCTGTGCTGTGTATACATGTCATGGTGTAGTGGTGTGTATGAGGAGGAGACCGGCACTGCTGCTGTGTGTACTGTACCTGTCCTGTGTATGCTTGTCATGGTGTAGTAGTGTGTGTGTGCATGTGTGTGTGTGTTATATGTTAAATGTACAAGGTTGGGTTTAAATCTGATTGTTGCTATGTGGTCATTGGGGGATGTCTCTTATTCAGTGTGTGTGTGACAGAGAAAGGCCAGCACATCATTGTAATGCTATTGTATCCCTTCCCTCAGATTAATAATAAACTGGTGACCGCTCAGAATCCTAATGTGCTTATTTCGCTGCGTATGGATCTCATCCGCATTGTATGCTCCCATGAACACTATGTCTCCCTAAATCTTCCATGTGGATCTCTCTCACCTCCAAACTCCCCAACGCCCTCCATCACCTCCACCACCTCACAGGTACAGGATAAAGATCACGACAAAGCTATGGGACATGGGCTTTGTCCCTCTCAGTGCGGGGTGACACAGACAGGATGGAGGTATAGGACAGTTTGTCCCTCCCACTACAGGGTGACACAGACAGGAGGGGGAGATATGGGACATGGAGTCTGTCCCTCCCACTGCAGGGTGACACAGACAGGAGGGAGCTATGGGACATGGAGTCTGTCCCTCCCACTGCAGGGTGACACAGACAGGAGGGAGCTATGGGACATGGAGTCTGTCCCTCCCACTGCAGGGTGACACAGACAGGAGGCAGCTATGGGACATGGAGTCTGTCCCTCCCACTGCAGGGTGACACAGACAGGAGGGAGCTATGGGACATGGAGTCTGTCCCTCCCACTGCAGGGTGATACAGACAGGAGGGAGCTATGGGACATGGAGTCTGTCCCTCCCACTGCAGGGTAAAAGACAGGAGAGAGCTATGGGACATGGAGTCTGTCCCTCCCACTGCAGGGTGACACAGACAGGAGGGAGCTATGGGACATGGAGTCTGTTCCTCCCACTGCAGGGTGACACAGACAGGAGAAAGCTATGGGACATGGAGTCTGTCCCTCCCACTGCAGGGTGACACAGACAAGATGGTAGTATGGATACATAATGTGTAGGCTACCCAGTTAATGACCCCTACTCTCTGCCCACAGAGCTCTGTGTTCTCCAGCCCGGCCCAGGATAAAACCATCACGAACATGTTTGAGTTGTCGGTCCCGTTCAGACAGCAGCACTTCCTTGCAGGTCTGATTCTGTCAGAACTCGCCCTGATACTGGAACCTGATGTAGACGGGTGAGAGTCATGAATAGATTTCTCTACTGCATAATAATAATAACCTGTCTGACCCTATATCCCCTCTGTTATTCCTCCTCCTGACTTCTGTTTCCTTCTCTCCATCCCCCTCTTTTAATCTTCATGTATCTTCCATTATGTCTCCTTCGTACCTGTCCCACTCACACTCAACATTGTTGTGACTGTCATCAAAATTGAAACCCAAAATGATTAGTGAACAGAGCCCTAATTATCACATATTTAAAAGCACTCACAACTACTCACACACGCTTTTTACTGACACACATGCACTAGCACTCACACCCACACATGCATACACACACACACACACACACATGGACCCACAGTTTAGCTGAGCTAGATGAATGCATTTACACACACATTCATACACACACACTCACGGCCCCAAGTTAGTTTAGCTGAGAAAGATGAAGGCATATACACACACACACGGACCCACAATTAGTTTAGCTGAGAAAGATGAAGGCATATACACACACACGGACCCACAGTTAGTTTAGCCGAGATAGATGAATGCATACACACACACACACACACACCCAAACACACATCCATACATACACCTATACATACACGTGCAGACGCACTCGTGTGTGCGCGCACACACAGACGCTCTTGTGTACACCTTTTCATGCATGTGCACACAGGCACACTAATTGCACGCACTGGGTTGCCTTCTCATTTTGTGAATACCATCCACTGTATATACACACAGACACACCACACAGACATTTTCCCACTTCTGATCGCTCTCCCTCTACAGTGTGTTCTTTCTCCAGAAGAAGTCTATCAGTTCTCTGCACAACCTGCTCTGCAGCCATGATACTGATCCCCGATACTCCGATCCACTGGTCAAGGAGAGGGTTGCTCGTCTATACCTTCCCCTGATCAGCATTATCTTGGAAACTCTTCCCCAGCTGTATGACTTCACTGGTGAGTGAGCATCAATGTGTCCTAATAATCTCACGAATCAGATCCACTGTGGAGCAATACGACAGATGTTGATCCAATGGAAGGCAAAAAAAAAAAAAAACATTGAAGCCATCTCCAGTTAAACTCCAAGTGGGTAAAAAAAATTCCTTCCTGAATCAAATGGCAGTCAGATATTTCCCTGGATCAACATCCTATCTTCATTGAAGCCAACTGTCATATTCTCAATATTTTTCTATGCTAGATAGGTATCCGTTACTTTTATGAAAGCAGTTATAGTATCTGCAAGCACAGCATCCCGAGGCAAAAAAATCCACAACTTTACTGCCCTTACTGTAAAAATAAAAAAATCCCTGTCTTTGCTTTAGTGGAAAGTGCCTTTCCTCTAGTCTTAATGGATGACCTCTCGTTCTTATCTCAGCTTTGAGTAAATGATTAACTGGAGAGTTCTTTGTATTGACCTTGAATATATTTGTAAAATATCCTCACTTAATATTACTAAGGTTTATATAAAGCTGACCTGTCATAATGTATATAGGTCAATATTAAGGAATTTACAGAGGAGCAAAGTTGGAGCAAAAAAACTGCACTATTGGGGACGAACACAATTCTCAAAATTTCCATTGATTTAAATGGGTCTCCAATGCATTACTTGTTTTAAATTTTACTCAAAACTGCCTTTATCTCACAACACAACATTCTGGCACTAGGAAGAACTTCCCAGCTTTGACTAATGTGACCTGAACACTGCGGGGATACAATAAATTTACTTCAGTGTACAGTTCTAGACACTATAGCCCAAAAGAGGCGTCTGTTTCTGTTGCAGCGACCCACTGGCAGTGATCCTGCATGGCACAGCCAATCACAAGTGCACAGTCATAGGTGTGACCTCACCCTCGCTTCACATGAGGAGTTGAGAAATTCTTTGCCACATTTTGATCAAATGCCCCTTTTCTGTGCTCTTTGCTGTGCAAAGCAATGTGCTGGATGCCCCTCTAGCTCTGAAAAGTATAACTCTCTTGTTAGATCTGATTATTAGATCTGTCGCTTTAAATCTATAACATTAAAAGTAACTGTCTCCATTTGAATGAACTCAGTCAGCTGTAATGCTAAACTCTAGTTGTCATAGTTAAGAATAGTCAGGGGTCTCTTACACCCACCATGGCCTTATGTCTTAATCCATCAAAAATATTCATAGCATAATACATGGTTAAAGATGATATAGCTAATTACATATTCATTATGTAATATGGCTCCACAGTGTATAGATCCATTTGTGAACATATGCAAACTGATTACATATTTATATTCTTTTCATTTTCATGATGTAATGACCATATATTACCCAGCCACTGGGCAATTGTGTTAAGACAAGACAGCGTATACCATCATGCTGTAAAACACTGTTGTTAATCATGAAGCTTCCTGTTAAGTCCTATCTTCATACCGAATTAAATCTTCTCTACTTATCGTCATGACTTTCTTTGCCAATCAAAGAATTTACTGACAATCAGATGCTTTTAAAACACCTTTCAGTGCCAGGGCATTGGATACCCCTCTGGCAAAGAAAGGGTTAAACATGGAACTAACCGTTTATGACAACTTATGTTCATTTGAAAGAACTTGCAAGATAACCTATATTTTAATTTATCAATTTTCTTGCTTAGTTTAAAAAAATAGTTTGAGATACGTAACCGTATTTATGTGTCATTTTATGCAAGTAAGACGTAACTGGGTGGCACGGCCATGTGCCAAACTCTAACATTCCACACTGCTCTCCCATCTATTTACCACTACCAAAAAGTCGTATTTTTTGACTGTAGAGAGGTTTCTTATGACTAAAATAAGAAGGGAGGAAGAAGGAGCAAGAGGAATGGCAGTTGGGAGGGAGAGCAGCGTGGAATGTTAAACCTTTGCGTGCTAGAGGGGTACGCAATGCATTGCTTTACAATGCGTACCACCCATGGCACTCAGAGTTAAAAAACCTGACACACAAATATAGCTAATCCTATATAATAATTCGTCGCAACATGCGCAGTAGACAATGCTGCGCGTGCTGCAGTCATGCGCAGTAGAGACTGCCCACGCTGCGGCTGATACAGAGCTGGGCACTACGAAGGAGCGTCCAGCTCTGTATCAGCCGTGGCGCGGGCAGTCTCCACTGCGCACTGTGGCCCGTGTAAATGGCTATTCAACTAGTTATATCATAAAGGATTCATTTTAAATAAAAAATGACTCGCGTAACATTAAGGTGATTCTGAAGGCTCTTTCAAATGAACCTGAGTTACGTCCACTTTGATTGGATGAATAATGCAGCTGGCAGCGGGTCTCATCTAATGCTAATTACTGGTTACCAAAGTGACTAACCCTCTACTCACAGATCCACATGCACATCGGGTGCGTCACGCATCTGCACTGGCAGATGAAGTGGACTCTGACGGCACCACCATCAGCCAGACAGTTGCCATGGCAATCGCGGGATCTCCGCTGCCCACTGTGCAGAAAACCTCCAGCTTCCCTCTACCCCCTCCGGTAAGTAATTCCACTGAGTGTCCCTCCTCCTTCTCTTCTTTACCACTACACCTTCTTTGTGTGTCAGTTTACACATATAAGCTATTAATGGCTCCCAGTGAGTGTTTGGTGAGAGGGAGAGCAGTGTGGAATGTTGGTATCTGCATGGCATGCCAGACATTACTGTCTAATTTGCATAAACGTGCATAAAAAAGAGGTAAGCAGAGTGCAGGTGTGCGACTGGTTAAAGGGCATGTATCACCCCTATACAAGTTAGCCTTAATAGTTAGATTATATAACAAATATGTGTAAAAGTATATTCATTTTGTTTTTTAAAACTCTATTTGATCGAAATTGAAGGAATAAATTCTACCCTGCACCTACTTCCGGATAGACTGCGATTACCAGCTCCTGTACCGCAGTCTGTCACTCTGCTTCTGCTCCTCTCCCTCTATCCAGTCTCCTCCAATAATGGAGGCTTTCTGCCTGTAAGATGGAGCGCTCTCATTGGCAGAGATCGAAATCTAGCCAATGAGATCGCTCCAGCTTACAGGCAGAAATCCTTCGTCATTGGAGGAGGCTGGATAGAGGGAGAGGGGAGCAGAAGCAGAGTGACAGACTGCAGTACAGAGCAGGTAACCACAGTCTGTCTGGAAGTAGGTCAGATCTGTGTTGCTACTGCGCTCCCTCATCACGGTCGGCTGTTTAGTAATGCAGAGCGAGCTGGGAGTCATGATCTCCTGGCGCGCTCTGCATTACTGAAGAGAAGACTGGGCGGGAGCTCCAGCAGCTACAGGTAAGTGGAGCTGCTGGGGGCAAGTTGGAGCTGATGGGGGCAAAGTGGAGCTGGTGGGGCAAGTTTGAGCTGATAGGGGGCAAGTTGGAGCTGGTGTGGGGCATCTCTTACAGGCATCTCCAGACCAGGGGCAGACTGGCCCAGGGGGCAGAGAGAGGAGAATCATGAAAAGAGGTAACAATCATGAAAAGAGGTGGGGTATAAGTAGGCGGGGTTTAAAGGGGTGGGACACAAGGGACGGAGCCAAATGGGCAGCAAAATTAGGTTTTGCCTAGGGTGGCAAAAATCCTTGCACCAGCCCTGTCTCAAGGTATTCAGTACAGAAGGAATCCTTCTGGCCACGTCACTTCTGCAGCTCTCTTTGGTCCGGATGGATGCAGTGAGGGACAAACTTCAGTAAGCAAAGGGAAATCATGCCCTCCTTCATAAAGGTGGGCAGGGTTCTCCTTATACTTCCTCACTGAAGATTGTCCCTGGCTGCATCCGTCCAGTCCTGGGACCAGACTGCAGATTCAGTGGGAGGCGGCCAGAATGGGCGGGAGGGGGATCCTTCTATATTGAATAACTTGAGAACTACATAAAAGTAAGATACTAAAAATAGAGCAAACTGTTTTTTTTGCAGTAAAGACTCAGCGATATCCTTAATGTAAAACGTTACTATCCCTTTGTGGTTTTATCTTATGTCAGAATGCATCCTAATCTTGCTGGGGGGAGAATTGAGGGTGCTATGTGTGAAAAATTGTCCTGACTTAACAATAGAAGAAGCAGCTAAGAGATTTAACATGTCAGTAATGTCACCTATTATGTAAGACTCTTAGGCACTCGAAAGATAAGCATCAGTATTTGCCATTAGGTAAGAAACACCACTTTCGTCTACAATGGTAATTTACATTCCCTCCTAAAAGAAGGAGCTGAGTCCATATTTTTGGATGGAAAAAAAGGTTGGCCACAGGATCCTGTATACCAGTATGGTATATATTACCTATATATGCATAAGGAGCTTGTGTGGCTTCAGAGGAGGTACAGTGAATTATGTATTCAGTTCCTACCAGAACCTTTTCTCAGACTAGTTGGATATTCAGGTTAGACCACTTTAGCAGATGAGCCTTTCATTTCTGAAGGACACTTCAGAAGTTGACGTGGTGACAGGCTCTTGATGATATCCGTGAAGGTCTGCATTTGGACAGTATTTCTGTGTCACTCCTGTGTGTGTAGTTAAAACATTTTGAATAAAGATGGTTTGGATTTTATCAGGTATTATATCCAAAAGGGGGGTATTGATGCAGATATATTACCATTTTTGATACTTTTGTTGATGCTTGAATCATTTATATTTGACTAGTTGAAGAACCCATTACACGGGCCACAGTGCCACTGCCAGCCGGTCGAGGGGCAGTCATGCGCAGTAGAGACTGCCCGCTGTGCGGCTGATAGAGAGCTGGACGCTTCTCGGAGTGTCCAGCTCTGTATCAGCTGCGGCACGGGCAGTCTCTACTGCGCATGACTGCGTCGTTACACGTTTTAGCGAATTATTATATAGGATTATGTGTGCTACAAATAGATTAGAGGGATTTTTACCCTTTGGTACCAGAGGGTCACACAACACATTGATCTGCCAGACATTACTCACCTAGGCATTTAGGCAGCAACTACTTATATCTACTTGCTCTGCAATGTGTTGCGCACCCCTCTGGTATTTAAAGGGTTAATGTGTATGGCAGCAGCCCCCACCTACACTGAATTGTTTTTGGGTAAATGGGAAGAGAATTATGTTCTTAGTCCTCTTAACCAATTTGTCTTATATATTAAGATGTGTTTGAGATGTATCAACTATGTACTCATCTTTTCAGGTGGAGAAATCTCTGAATTTAACTCCTTGGTCAATTAGCTTAATTTGAGTGAGATTAATGTGTCTGTCACTGCAGAATTTGGGAAACAGTCTACCTGTTTTCTGGATCTTCAAATCCTTTTGTTGAAGATAGGATTGCTAGTGAAGGATATAGAAAAGCCACCTCTGCTGACTTGTTCCTCAATAAAACCAGTTTTCGTGTTCACCGCGCTAAGACTTCTGTACCATAAAGTCAGTTTCTTCTCTTCTAGAGAAATCATTCTAGTGAGGTAGATTTTCAGAAACATACCTTAGATTTAAAAGATTGGATACCTTTTCTGAAGAAGTCTGAGATAGAATTGGAGCTGACATACAATGAAGTCCTCATTTGTAATAGGAAATGTCTCTGTATCTGTAGATGATGATGTTAGGACACTGTGGTATTTGAGTCAGATGATCAATATTGAACAGTTGGCACATATTTGAAAGGTAATTGCTGACAAACACATTGTCTGTCAGGTGTGTTACAAATATATTAGGGATCAGATAGTATATAACAGAGGTTCTCAGCCCATGCCCTCAGTGGCCAGTAACAGGCCAGGACTTAGGAATTTCCCTGCTAGAACACAAGTGTGTTGATCAGAGGCTCAGTTGTATTGATTAACTCACCTCTGCTCTTAAAAGGAAATTCTAAAATCCTGGCCTGTTAGTAGGCACGGGTTGAGAACCACTGGTATATAACATGATTTGTTCTCAGGAAAAACTGATTTGGATAACTAGAATGTTAACTAACTGTAACCATAAGTACGTCTGGATGTATCATCCATGATACAGAATTATTTTATAGACATACTTTTCCAACCCAGCCCTTCACTAAAGTAGCCAACAACTTGCTCTCCGCAAAGTCAAAAGGCCACTACTCCCTACTTATTCTCCTGGACCTGTCAGCTGCCTTTGACACAGTAGATCACCCACTCCTCCTCCAAGCCCTCCACTCTCTAGGTCTCTGTGACACCGCCCTCTCTTGGTTTTCATCCTATCTCTGCAACCGCTCCTTCAGTGTGTCCTACTCTGGCTCCACTTCCCCACCCCTCCCACTGTCTGTCGGAGTGCCTCAGGGCTCAGTCTTGGGCCCCCTGCTCTTCTCAATTGACACTGCATCCCTTGGCAAACTAATAAACTCCTTTGGGTTTCACCATCATCTCTATGCTGATGACACTCAAATCTGTCTTTCCTCCCCAGACCTCTCCCCTTCCCTCCTGTCTCAGGTGTCTAACTGTCTGTCTGCTGTGTCTTCCTGGTTGTCCTCCTGTCAACTCATATTTAACCTTGGCAAAACCAAACTAATTATCTTCCCTACCTCTCCTACCAGCCCTACCCCAGATATTACCCTCACTGTCAACAACACCACCATCACACCAACCCCTACAGCAATCTGCCTGGGGGTCACATTTGACTCCGCCCTATCCTTTATCCCCCAGATCCACTCAATCTCCAAATCATGCCGCCTCCACCTCCGCAACATCTCTAGAATCCGACCCTTCCTCGCCCAAGACACTACTAAAATACTAATCCAAACAATAATCATGTCCCGTCTTGACTACTGTAACTCACTACTAACTGGCCTTCCTCTCACCCGACTAACCCCACTACAGTCCATAATGACCTCTGCTGCCAGACTAATCTACCACACCCACCGTTTCTCTAATACCACCCCCCTCTGCCAGTCCCTACACTGGCTCCCACTAGCACATAGAATTAACTTCAATATTCTGGAGCTAACTTATAGAGCCCTTACTAACACCTCACCCCTCTTTATCTCATCTCTCATTTCCAAATACACTCCCACTCGCCATCTTCGCTCTGCACACGACCTTCTCCTCTCTACAGCTATTATTACATCCTCCCACTCCCGCCTACAGGACTTCTCCCATGCTACACCCGAGCTCTAGAATTCCCTCCCCCATCCCATCAGACTCTCCCCCAGCCTTCAGATCTTCAGACACTCCCTGAAAACTCACCTCTTCAGGGAAGCCTATCTACTACCTCCATAAACATTATCACCAAGAACCACCCCTTCCCTGGACCACTGCACTCAACAGCACTTCTCTCTCCCACCCACTGACTGGCAGTTCATGTGGCAGGAGGCACTTACACCCAATAGCACTTACTCCTTCTGTGTCCAACCTACCTTCCTGTACACACGAGCGGGGCCCTCTGATCCTTCTGTTCTCCACATATGATTTACTATTTAAAGGGATAGTAATACTTCATTTTAACTTTATTTTGTAGGCATTAAAAAAACATGAAGAATGATAAGTCTTATCTCTCAAACCGTTATGGTTTATGAGATATTCACAAGCAAAGTTCCCCTCCCCGCCCCTTTTACCTAGTGTAAGCCATCTCTTCTCAGATGTGGAATCCAGTCCATAGGCCAGACAGATAACAGCAGGGGACAATCTTCTTCCTATGAGAACAATGAAAGCCCTGCCCCCCTTGACAAGTTTTTCAGCTTTTTCCCTTATCTTAATTGAAGATTGTCCCTCTCTGCAGTCTACCTGGGCACCTCCCTTCTGATCTGGCTGAGCAGTGTTACATCAGTAAAAGGGGCAGGAGGGGGATATTTTGTCATTGAATTACTCTTGAACTACAACTCTGACAGAATTGAAATAACACTCTCCAAAGTCCAAATACTATGATGATTAATTAGAGCTGCTTTTATTATGAAACATTACTATTCCTTTAATATCCCTGTATGTCTATTTCCTATTGTACACCGCTGCGGATTAAGTTGGAGCTATATAAATAAAGAATAATAATAAAATTAACTTACAGAGCCCTTACTAACACCGCATTCTTGTACATCTCATCTTTTGTTTCCAAATACATTCTCACTGTCCATCTTTGGTCTTCACAGGTTCTTCTTCCCTCTGCAGCTCTCATTACATCCTCCCACTCCCGCCTACAGGACTTCTCTGTGTTGCACCCGAGCTCTGGAATTCCCTTCCCAGCCCCATCAGTCTCTCCCCCAGCCTTCAGATCTTCTGAAGTTCCCTAAAATATCACTTCTTCAGGGACACCTATCCACTGCCCCATAAATGTCATGAGCAGGGCCAGTTCAACAGTCTGTGTAGCCTGTATATCTTCTTCTCACACTCACTCCATTTCTACATCTGTCTTCGAACCTTCAACCTCAGCAGGACCTCATTGCTCAAACAAACCTTTTTCTCCTGAACAGACCCACAACATGCCTGGACCACAGCACTGAAAGTCCCTTTTACTTCCCATCTACTGACCTGCAGGTTATGTGGCAGGAGGCATTTAGACCTCGGAGCACTTACACTTTCTGTATCCCAACCTACCTTCCACTGTAAGGTGTCACAGTCAGTGCCTTTTGGTCGTTTTGTTTTCTATGTTCTGTCTGTACAGTTTTATCTCTCTGTATATCTATTCCTCATTGTATAGCGCAGTGGTATAAGTTGACACCATATAAATAAAGGATACTAATACTACCTCTCATTCCAGCCGGCCAGGGCAGGTAATGCTCTATCTGCTGAGTCCAGCCGCAATCTGCTGGTCTGTGCTCTGTGGGTGCTGAAGAATGCGGAGCGAGATTCTCTGCAGCGCTGGTTCTCCAGTCTATCAGTGTTGCAGCTGACCCGGCTTCTGGAACTCCTGAGCCTGTGTGTGTCCTGCTTCCAATACAAGGTGAGGTACACACTCTGCATATTCACTGTACACACTGCTGATTCTGCATTAACGATTTAAGAAACAGAAGGCTGTGCAGCTGTTTGAGAACCAATGTGTTGCATACTCCTCTGCTTCTCAAAGTAGAACTATACCCTTGGACTAAGTGACTCTTAATGTGTTACGGTTGGCAAGCAAAACCAGAAGTCAGACGGAATAGTTAATAGAACCTTTATTATGAGAATAATGGCAGTAATGCAATATATATATATATATATATATATATATATATATATATATATAGATAGATAGATATACAGCGGGTGATAGAAGCGACGAGTACTGTATCAGGAATAGCAGTCTCCCAATCTCTGCACCACACTGTCTGAGACTAGGCCTCAGCCCACTGGAGTCTCGTGGTAAGGTAACGCCCAAGAGATACTGACTCAGCCTGCAGTCAGTCTAGGAGCGGAGTCTCAATCGTTCGTAACCAAGGAAGCTGCTGACCCAAGCCTGCAGTCAGTAGCTAGGAGTCTGCTAGAGCCCCAGGTCAGTACGAGGAAGGATGTCTGAATAACAGAACCAACAAACTGAGCGAACAGACAGATCCTACTAGTAAGCAACAGATAGGATAGTCAGACAAGCCAGGTCATACACAGAGCGGGTAGTCAGCCACAGCCACAGGTTTGCACCAGATAGGATATCCACTGAAGCGATGGAATGCTGGATGCGCAGCGGATAGAGCCCCAGGTCAACACCAGAGTGGGTAGTCAGACAAGCCTAGGTCATACACGGAGCGGTTAGTCAGCCAGAACCGCAGGTTTGCACCAGATAGGTTATCCACTGAAGAGATAGAATGCTGGATGCGCAGTGGATAGAGCCCCAGGTTAACACCAGAGTGGGTAGTCAGACAAGCCTAGGTCATACACTGAGCGGGTAGTCAGCCAGAGCCACAGGTTTGCACCAGATAGGATATCCACTGGAGCGTATGTGTGCTGGATGGGTGGTGGATAGAGCCCCAGGTCAATAACAGAGTGGGTAGTCAGACAAGCCTAGGTCTTACATGAAGCAGGTAGTCAGCCAGAGCCACAGGTTTGCACCAGAAAGGATATCTGAGCCAAATCGGAACGCACAAGGAGAATAGTCAGACAGAGCCACAGGTCAACACCAGAATTGATGGACAGACAAGCCGGATCATACACAGGAATCAGGAATACGGGAAAATGAACTGCTCAGAACAACAACGTAAGAGTGACTGAGTCAGGACTCAGTCTGCCCTTCAAACCTCTCCACAGGAAGTAGGTAGGAAGAGCAGCTTAGAGGGAGGAAGTAGGTAGGAGGAGACTACAGGAAACAAACACACATAAAACACTTAGCTAAGCAGGTGTCATTTATACAGAAGTCAGTTATAACTATGTATTGTTTTTGCATTTGAACAATGCTGTAATCTTTAACTGAATGAGAATATTATACCACCTCGAGAATGAATACACTGTCATGCCTAATACAATGTATTAAGTCTACAGGTGATTGCATAGGAAACCGAGTAAATGTGAGCTTTACTATTTTGTATGCAATAAATAAAACCAGCCAATGTTATTATCACCTTTGATTCTCCCTTTTTCTCTTGTCTGTAAGAGACATTTCCTTATTTCATGGACTGGGCCTCATTCCTCAAAACTACTTGTCTCCACACCCAGGGTTTTGTTCTTTCTCAGCCAGAGCAGATTTGTGCAACTCAGGTTACACAAAATCCTGCAGCTTCACTGCCAGGGGTGAGGTCAACTTGACCTGCAGGAAGTTATTCACTGATCCTTGCCTGGATGTTTTTAGCCCTAGAACCCTATGTTAAAACCACATAAACTGAATATATATAAAAAAAAAAAAAAATATATATATATATATATATATATATATATATATATATATATATATATATATATATACATATATATATGTATATATGTTTACTTTATACTATATTTGTATGTGTGTGTGTTTTTGTCCCCATAGAAATGCATACTTTTTAATAAAATATACATTTTAACTCCTACAATGCAGGAAGTAAGAATTTGTTCAAGTAGTGGAGATAGACTTCCAGATGGGTGTGTTCAGGTCATTCCAGTGAATTGTGGTAGTAACCCACTAAATTTTGAGAAGGAATGAGACTGGGCTAATCTAGGAAGTATGGACGGGGAATGGGTAGATATAAAGATCTGCAGTAAAAGCCAGAGTGTCTCAGCTAGGAAGATTTAAATGCTATGCCTGAGGCGTATTAAAGTGAAGGGCTGATATCACCAGAAAGGTGAAGGATTGTTAAAATAATCAAATATCTCTTAATCTACACATTGCAGAGAAAAGCGTACAGCACAAAGTATATGCAAAATGTACTGTTCTTTTCAGCAATATAACATTTATTATGGATGACATTTTGTATTTAAATGCAACCCCCCCCCCAGAAATTGGATATAACTGTGAGCTATATGAAGGACACCTCCCAAGGTAAATCCTTCTGTTATACAAATGAATATGTTATTTTCCTACCATGTGGTGGGTTACTTAGGTGTGGAACAAGGCAGAAAAATATTCCTTCTGTTGAATTATAAGCCATTTATTCCAAGGGCAACTGTCCTCAGTTATGCCTCTCTCCTGTCTGATAACCTTCTCCTTCTTTCTCCCTCTCCCTCTCTCTCTCCCTCCCTCTCTCTCTCTCTCTCTCTCTCCACCTCTCTCTCTCTCCCCCTCTCTCTCTTTCTCTTTCTTTCTCTCTCTCCCTCTCTCTCCCTCTCTCTCCCTCTCTCTCTCTCTCTCTCTCTCTTTTTTTTTTCTCCTATTCTCAGGGTAAAAAGGCTTTTGAACGTATTAATAGTCTAACATTTAAGAAGTCCCTGGATATGAAGGCTCGGCTAGAAGAAGCTATACTTGGGACTATAGGGGCCCGGCAGGATATGGTGAAACGGAGCAGAGGTGAGATCCTGTCACTGAACTAGAGTCTGTATTCGGGAAACTAAACGATAAGAAATGTTAGGAAAAACCCAATTGCACCATATGGGGATCTTTCTGGCTGTCTCTCTGCGCTGGTAGAATGATACATTGTATAAGTGTTGCACTTTGCTGTTAAAATGTACCACTCTTACTCTGCAGTGAAAGCCAGAAGTGGCATTTTCTCTGTATGGCAGCTCTGCTATATGTGTACAGCCGGGCTGTCAGGCCAGATTGTCAGCCGAGCCCGTGGGCCGCATATTGTTCCCTCCTTTTTAGGCAGACTGTAGGCAAATGTGTCCTCTACCTTATATTTTGGCCATGGCTGGTTAGGGACTTAAAACCGCCCTGATTTTGCCCCCCCTGATATTGCTTTAAAGGGATAGTTTTGTTTCACAAAAACAGCAGCTCCAATTAATCTTCATGGTATTTGGGCCATGGAGAGTGTTATTTCAATAATGTCAGAGTTGTAGTTCAAGAGTAATTGAATGATAAAGTATCCCCCTCCCGCCCCTTTTACCTAGTGTAAACCACCTCCCCTCAGATTTGGAATCTGGTTACCTGACCAGACAGCTCACAGCAAGAGACAATCTTCTTACTGTGAACATAAGGAAAACCCTGACCCCCTTGACAGTTTTTTCAGGTTTTCCCCTTATGCTAATTGAAGATTGTCCCTCTCTGCGATCCACCTGGACACCACCTTGCTGCTCCAAGGTGAGTAGTGTTATATCAGTAAAAGGGTCAGGGGGGATACTTTATCATTCAATTACTCTTGAACTACAACTCTGACAGAATTGAAATAATATTCTCCATGGCCCAAATACTATGACGATTAATTGGAGCAGCTTTTAGTGTGAAACATTACTATCCCTTTAAACTCCCATGTTGCTCTCTAGTAAGCATTGTAGATGATCTGCAAAACTGGATGACCTCCAAGTCTCCCTTGGTACTTACGGGAGATTGCCTTCCTCTATAGAGAAGCCCATTAACAGTGGATTCACCTACACAGGGGCTACTATTGAGTTGAATACAGAGGAGAGCAATCTTCTATGAACATCTCGTGGTGCTCATGTCACCCAGACTTGCAGATCACAGAGAAAACAGGGCTTAACAGAGGAGTTTAGAGGTTCCTATAGCACAGTCTATCATTTATTGCCCCTTTAATTCTTTAAGGACTGTGTATTTTTAAAAATAGTGAATTAGGTTAAAAAAAGACACAAGTCCATCAAGTTCAACCTTTTCCTCATAACCCAGAGACATGAGGATTATATAGTTTTCCTACTGCCAGATACGTTAGCCTGTATCAGACTTTCCTGTTCTGCCTACTAATACACAGTATATCCCAGTATGTTCCCTTTTGAAAGAACTGTGTCTAATCTTTTTTTAAAAGCATCCATTGTATCTGTCATCCTCTGCTGAAGTTGGAACCTCATTTCCTCTAATCAAGGGGTGGCCCCTGGATATTTGATCAGGCTTTGGAATGAATAGCTCACCAGAGAGATCCTTGTATTGACCTCTCATATACTTGTACAATGTGATAAGGTCTCCTCTTAGTCATCTTGTCTCTAGAGTAAATAAACTAAGTTTGTCTACTCATTCCTCATACGTCAAGTCCTCCATTCCCGTAATTAATTTTGTTGCTCTTTGCTGTACCCACTCCAGTTCTAGAATATCCTTTTTCAGAACTGGTGCCCAAAACCACACTGCATGCTCAAGGGGAGGTCTTATTAACAATTTGTACGTTGGCAAAATAATGTTATCCACTCTTGCTTCAATACCTCTTTTTATGTAAGACAGGATTTTGTTTGCCTTTGCTACTGCTATTTGACACTGGTCACTGTTTCCAAGTTTGTAGTTCACAATGATACCCAGGTCTTTCTCTAGCAATGAGTCACCTAAAATGATTCCATTAAGTTCATAAATAACACTGGGATTTTTTTTATTCCCAAATGCAGGACTTTACACTTTCCCACATTAAAATTCATATTCCATTTGTTTGCTTAATCTGCCATTTTATGTAAATCCCTCTGTAGAGAACAAATATCCTGATCTGAATTAATTACCCTGTATAATTTAGTGTCATTTACAAGTACTGATAATTTGCTTTCTATATCTATATCTAGGTGATTTATAAACATGCTAAAAAGCAGTGGACCAAGTACTGAACCCTGAGGTGCTCCACTCTCCACTTTAACTGTATTGGATAATAGTCCACACACTGCTCACTATTCATCAACCAGTTTTCTGTCCAACTTCAACGGTTATCCCCTAGCCCCAATTTGCTTATTTTATGCCCCAGCCTCCTGTGTGGCACTTTGCCTTCGCAAAATCTAGATATACTACATCAACTGCCTTACCATTAAGTTGCTACGTACATCTACATAGATGCTGAAAAGATTAGCTTGGAATGGTCTACTCCTCATAAAACCCTGTTGATATCTGCTATCTGCTAATATTTTTTTTTGTGGTATAATCCTGAATATAATCCCTTATTATCCCTTCAAGCACTTTTCCCAGGACAGAGGTCAAACTCACAGATTTACAACTCTCAGGTTCTGATTTAGTTCCCTTCTTAAATAGTGGCACTACATTGGCTCTACACAATTGTGTGGCACGGAGCCTGTGAAGAGAGAAACTGGAACTTTCACTTAAATCAAAGTACCCCCCAAATCACAACACACACACAGCGACACGCACATCCACACCAGTATTATACTGAACAAGTTCGACTTCACTGACTTTGGCTATAATAAGATTTCTTCTAGTAGCATATGTACATTATATATCGCTTTTTTGTACTCCCTTTCAAATAATTTTCTCTTAGTCCATTGGGAACTGAGAGACCCATGGGGTAACATATCCTCCACCAGGAGGCAGGGCACTTAAGAGTCAGAAGAAACTACTCCCCTTCCTCTGCCCTACTTAACACCCTAGATTATAATTTAGGATAGAGAGGGAAAGTCACTAGGACAGAGGAGCCAAGAAATTGCAGGGCAATCAAGATATAAATACATTTTCCTGCGGTTGGATGCCCTGTATACCCCATTGGACTAAGAGAAAACGATTTAATGGTGAGTACAAAAAATCCTGTTTTCTCTGGCGTTAACTGAAGTACACAATGACATCCCAAAAACACAGGGCAGGAGACAACATTTAGAGGACAGCTGTCTGCAGGGGTCTACTGAGCAAAGACACTGACTCTGCTGAACTTTGTGAATGTATGACCAGAAGAGCATGCAGCTTCTTTACCAAACAGATCTGCTGAATGCTGGTGGTTTGAATGTCCATGAAGTGCTCGGCTCCTATGGCGCGACCTGTAATTTGGAAGGGCACAGGTTTGAACTTAAGAATGTAAACCTGTTCAATAGTCCATTTGATCAGTGAGGCTATAATAGCCTATCAAGTGGGTCTGCAACCTCTAGGACCTTCTGCCATAATAAAGATTGAAGTTGTTTGTCTAAAAGATTTCTTGACTTTTGCACAGTATTTAATGCACCTCACCACATGGGGGAATATAACTGTTTTTCTTTCTTGTTTGTTGGGTTAGGATGGGGGGGGTTCTGGTCCATACGGAAGGTGGATAAGCACTTAGGCTGAAATTCAGGAACAGTTCATAAAACCTGTCTTGAAGGGAAATTAGATGAGATCTGCAGGACAGAGCACTGAGTTCTGATCATCTTCAAGCTGAAGACCCTCAAGGACAAAATTCAAGTCCCAAGGAGGAATTGGCTGTTTGTAAGGGGGGCCATATGAGTTACAGCTTGTAAAATGGTCCAGACTTCTGCAATTTCTGCTATTTTATGTTGGATATATAGTGATAATTTTGAAATCTGAGTCTTCAAGGAGCTGAAAGATCCTTATGTAGTGGAAGTATTCTTGAAATCCTTCATGAAATGAAATTTACAGTTCTTCATATGGGGATCAAAAGTATGTGAGTTAGGCTGTGGGAAAAAGTGAATGTGTTTTCTATTTAGGAGAAGAGTCTGCTGACCAGTTCTGTAACCATGAGGACCTATGAGCTGCTACAGATATGGCCAAACATCTGGCTGACTTTCTAGCTAATTCAAGAATCGACTCATAATTGAAACAGTTTGCTTTTTACAATAAATACACTGTCCATAAAATTGTATCTATAGAAGCATCTTAAAATGGTGAAGATAGTGAAAAGTTCACTGGGTTCATCAAAGGTCACTTCTTACTGCTGAGACTTCTGTCCCAATGTGGCAATGATGGGGGCAATGTGAGGGCAATATGGAGATGATGGTGGCAAGTTGGAGCTGATGGGGGCAATGTGAGGGCAATATGGAGATGACTGGGGGCAACGTTTAGATTAGGAGCATTGTGAAGGTGTCCAGTGCAAATGGCCCACGGGGGGCGCTTCAGATTTCTGTGCCTACAGGCTCCTGAGATGTAAATCCGGCCCTGGCAGTCACTATGGATTAACACTGCAGTGTCACAAGACTGTGGGCTGCTAGTAACTGGATGATCGAGTACATATATAAACAAGCTTTTGTGTTAAAAAGTCTAGTTTAAGAATCTGCATATATACAGGTCTATCGATAAAAATGGGTAAAGAACAGATATAAGAATCAGATGTAATTCAATCATTTACTATCTCCATAAACATCACAAATGTATTTGATGTTTTTATGACTCTAACCCTCACTCTTAATTTGTTGTCATGCCGTTAATCCACCTTTGCAGAACGAGGTCCATTTGGGAATCAAGAGAATGTGCGATGGAGGAAAAACATCACTCAATGGAGACCAACCAGTGAGAAATCAGAAAAGTGAGTACATCTCTGACTCCTATTCTGCTAGAGGCCTCTAGAACAAAAGTGTCAATATTTGAACCTATAGGGCCGTATACATGCCATAAGTGATGTGCCTAATTAAAGGGATAGTAATACTTCATTTTATCTTTATTTTATGTTGTAGGCATTAAAAAAAACATGAAGAACGATGGTTTGAGAGATATTCACAAGCAAAGTTTCCCCTCCCGCCCCTTTTGCCTAGTGTAAGCCATCTCTTCTCAGATGTGGAATGCAGTCCATAGACCAGACAGATAACAGAAGGGGACAATCTTCTTCCTATGAGAACAATGAAATCCCTGCCCCCCTTGACAAGTTTTTCAGGTTTTTTCCCTTATCTTAATTGAAGATTGTCCCTCTCTGCAGTCTACCTGGGCACCTCCCTTCTGATCTTGCTGAGCAGTGTGACATCAGTAAAATGGGCGGGAGGGGGAGAGTTTGTCATTGAATTACTCTGGAACTACAACTCTGACAGAATTGAAATAACACTCTCCAAAGTCCAAATACTATGATGGTTAATTAGAGATGCTTTTATTACTATTTCTTTAAGCTCAGGTGGGTTCATTAGTAGCTCATTCATTTTAACCAACTCATATGTGCTCATGCCAGGGAATCCTGAAATTCTGGCCTGTTTGCAGCTCTTGAGGGCTGAACTTTCACACTCCTGTTCTAGAACTAGTGTATTATGGCATCAAAGTCTCCTTTCAGAAAGGATTGAAAATAATTTCTTAATACCAGAGAGGGCAGTGGATCAGGGGTGTCACTAGAGGGGTGCTAAGGGGACTGAAGTCCAGAGTGTAGCTGTGGGCAGCCCTGAATGTTGTGGACCCAAGTATAGCTTTGGGCAGCCCAAATGTTGTGGTCATTCTTTCTTCTCCCTCTCAGCGGTACTGCAATCTGCCGCTACATAAACAAAATCAAAAAATAAGAATCAAGGTACTGATGGCAATACCTAATATGTGCCATACTGTCCTGTTCCTTCCCAACAAATTGCACTGGCACTGCAGCCAATGAGAGAGGAGTGTTTTGTTAGGATACTCCCCTCTCATTGGCTGATCAAGTGCATATGATGGCGTCTTTTCGCTGTTGTGCATGGTCACAGAATAGGCAGCAGGAGGAGCGGTGCAGCATGTGAGCCAAGAGCCTGCTTTATCAGTGAGTAAGGACCAGATAGCAGCATCAGACTAGAACAATAACATAATACTTTGATTGACATAATTTCCGCTATCTTCTTCAGCTCCATTGATGTTGTGGATACTTCTGGGATTTGTACTGGGTGGCTAGGAATAGTATCAAGCAGTAGGACCATATGTCTAAACTGGAAGTCTCATGTTGCATTAGTAAAGGCCACAGACCGTTCAAGTTTAAAGGAACAGTAAACTAGTATTGTGGAAAACAAATATTGTAGGGCTTTACCTGTTGAGTAAAACAAAAGTACTCCTACTGCTAAAAACTGCTTCATTCAAAAGTCATAATAGATGAAACGGCTGTTTTTATATTAAACTGTTAGCAGCAGTAACATCTGGTGTCCAGACAATTGTTCAGTTGCATTGTATGTGAGAGGTAAACCACTGGCTTACAGTTCTCTATAGAATGTGAATGCACAAAATAAGGTTATCCCCAAACCCTCTAAGAATGCATCTTGAGGACTATGATCAAGACCAGGGATGTTAAAATTCAGTTCTCAAGGGCCACCAATAGGCCAGGACGTAAGGATTTCCCTGATTAAGCACAGGTGACTCAGTCACAATGAATGATCCACTGATTATCTCACTTGTGATTTATCAGGGAAGTCCTTATATCCTGGCCTGTTGGTGGCCCTTGAAGACTGAATTTCAACAGGTGTTCAAGAGCTATCAACAGTCCAGGATTTAAGGACCCTGTTTGAGTACAGATGGACCAATAAAAATGAATGAGCTACTGAATAACTCACCTGTGCTCAATCAGGTAATCCTTAAATCCTGCCCTGTTGGTGGTCCTTGAGGATCAATCTTGGACACACTTAGTCTAGACCAAGGAAACATCCTAATATGGGGGTGCTCTCAGTTGAAACTCAAAACTCTCCAACGTCCAAAAATATTAATAAAGAGTAATACTCACAGTAAATTATTAACAAAGGGTTGTACTCACAGCAAATTTTGGCCGACTCGTGTTTGAGATAAGCAGGCATACAGGCCAGGGTTGAAAAACTGAAGGCCTTAACGCTTTGAATGCCAGAGGGGTACCCCTCTGGCACACAAAGGGTTAAAATTGTTGAGAACTACAATTACCATTACGGGCATGATGGGAGTTGTAATCTTCCACAGCTGGAGGGGCTTCTGTTGTCCTTCCCTAGTCTAGATTAACACAGTACTCTTGTATAGTACAAGAACTGAGCAGAGAATCCTATATTATTACTGAACTAGTGAAAAGCCCATGTACACGGGCCAAAGTGCAAGGGCCGGGTGGGAGAGAGCATCTGTGGCACTGAAGCAGAGAGCACCCGTGGCACAGTGCTGGAACGGCAGGCGTACTACCGCAGAAATACACCTCCCAGCATTCTGAGCGTTTGGGCAGACTCCGTGCCTGTCTCCATGCCTGTGTCTGTCTCTCCGCTGTCTTTCATTCTTCGTCCCCATGCCCATCTGCCTCTCCTTTGTGTACAACCCGGTCTCTGTCTCCTCTCTCTCTTTCTCTGTCCCCATATCCGTCCATCTGTCTGTCTCCTCTTTGTTTTCATGCCTGTTTCTCCTCTCTGTCTCCATGATTGTCTCTTCTCTCTCTTTCCATTCTTGTCTCCGTCTGCCTCAATGTCTTCATGCCAGTCTCTTCTCTCCTTCTATCGCCAAACATATTTCTGTCTATTCTCTCCTCTGGCAGTCTGTACTGAGCATGAGCACTTCCCAGCATTCTGTGCGTTCTGGCAGTCTCTACTGCACATGACTGCATCAGACAAACATACATCTGGACTTTTATATTATAGGATACAGGGGGTGGGACATCTCATGTCATTTGTAGAAAAAACAGTGGAGCAGCTTTATCTGACCAAGTCAGAGAACAAAGCTCTGCTAACATATTAGATTCCTCAACAATCCTATATAATAATTCTCTAAAACGTGTGTAATGTTGCGTCATGCGCAGTAGACACTGCTGCAGTCATGCGCAGTAGAGATTGCCCGCGCCGCGGCTGATACAGAGCTGGACACTTCGAAGGAGCGACCAGCTCTGTATCAGCTGCGGGGCAGGCAGTCTCTACTGCGCATGACTGCACCGCGACCGGCTGGCAGTGGCACTGTGGCCCGTGTAACGGACTCTTCAACTAGGAGGATATATTTAGAAATAAGAGAAATCCTGATGTATTCTTACTGGCAACGCAGATACAAAATAATGTACTAAAACAGAAATCTCTATAAATGGTTAACCTGTTTAGAAACCAAAAAGCACAAGATATGGGCAATTTAAAGAGATACATGTACTGTGACTAATAGGGCCGTATGTTCAAAGTAAAAGTGGAGGAGTTCTGGGGCAAACCATTTGCACTCTAGGGGAGAACTAAAAAAATCCAAAAATTTCCTTAGATTAAATGTGGATTTTAACCCCTTGAATGCTATAGAGGTCTCCAACACCTCTCTAGCATTCAAGGGGTTAAATCCACATTTAAATCAAATGAATTTTTAGGTCTCCCCTAGAGTGCAAATGGTTCGCCCCAGAACGCCTCCACTTTTTCTAAAAGCTGTGTAGATAACAGGTCTACTTTAAACCAGAAAAAACAGCATCTAATAATAAAGTCCCAATTTAACAGTAATATTTCACAATAAAAGCAGGTCCAGTTAATCTTCATAGTATTTGTGCCATGGAGAGTGTTATTTCAATACTGTCAGAGTTGTAGTACAAGAGTAATTGAATGATAAAGTATCCCCCTCCTGTCCCTTTTACCTAGTGTAAGCCACCTCCCCTCAGATGTGGAATCTGGGATGCAGACCAGACATCTCACAGCAACGGACAATCTTCTTACTGTGAGAACAATGAAAACCATGTCCCCCTTGACAGGTTTTTCCTTATCCTCACTGAAGATTGTCCCTCTCTGTGATCCATCTGGGCAGTCTTGCTGCTCTGAGGTGAGCAGAGTTACATCAGTAAAATGGGCAGGAGGGGGATACTTTATCATTCAGTTACTCTTGAACTACAAATCTGACAGTATTGAAATAACACTGTCCATGGCCCAAATACTATGAAGATTAATTGGATCTGCTGTTCTTCTGAAACATTTCTATCCCTTTAAATCTATCAGTGGGAACTTGTATTTGCTTCTTATTGAACAGTTGGTTTTACACAGAATTTCTCTATATTGGCATTTGTCTGTACTTCTACAATGCTTTGCTCTGCTTTACAGTGTGTTGCAGACATCTGTGCCAATCAAGGTGTTAACCCTATGAGTGCCAGAGGGCTAGGCAACACAATGCGTTGCTTATCCCTCTGGCACTCAAAAGGTTAAAAAAACACAATTTAAATTAATAATACGCAATATTAGTGCAGCTGGTTTTCTCCAGAATTGCTCCACTTGTCTTTATATCTGTAGGCTAGGATGTGGGACACGTCTAGGATTAATAACAAAAAGGTCTAGTGTAAACAGGGAAGTAATTCACCTAAAAAACTAACCGTTAAAGTACCAGAAGGGTGGGCTACTCTTTGTAAAACAATGTGTTGCGTACCCCTCTGACTTTTAAAGGGTTAAGGATGGGTACACACAAGATAAAGGATGGAGGCATTCTGTCTTCTTGATTACACATTTGTCACAGTGTAGGGTCCATTCATCACTCTCTGATTGCAGGACGCAGGCAGAACGAGAGCTGGAGGTCACCGTTGATGGGAATATGGCAACCGAGGCCAATCTGGTGGTTTTAGACACACTAGAGATTATCATCCAGGTAACACAGACAGGAGGGAGATATGGAACATGGAGTCTGTCCCTCCCACTGCAGGGTGACACAGACAGGAGGGAGATATGGAACATGGAGCCTGTCCCTCCCACTGCAGGGTGACACAGACAGGAGAGAGATATGGAACATGGAGCCTGTCCCTCCCACTGCAGGGTGAAACAGACAGGTGGAGCTATGGGACATGGAGTCTGTCCCTCCCACTGCAGGGTGACACAGACAGGAGGGAGCTATGGGACATGGAGTATATCCCTCCCACTGCAGGGTGACTCAGACAGGAGGGAGCTATGGGACATGGAGTCTGTCCCTCCCACTGTAGGGTGACACATGACAGGAGGGAACTATAAGACATGGAGTCTGTTCCTCCCACTGCAGGGTGACACAAACAGGAGTGAGCTATAGGACATGGAGTCTATCCCTCCCACTGCAGGGTGACACAATCAGGAGTGAGCGATGGGACATGGGGTCTGGGTCTCCCACTGCAGGGTGACACAGACAGGAGGGAGCTATGGGACATGGGATCTGTCCCTCCCACTGCAGGGTGACACAAATAGGGGGGGAGCTATGGGACATGGAGTCTGTCCCTCCCACTGCAGGGTGACACATGCAGAAGGGAGATATGAAACATGGAGTCTGTTCCTCCCACTGCAGGGTGACACAGACAGGAGGGAGCTAAGGGACATGGAGTCTGTCCCTCCCACTGCAGGGTGACACAACCAGGAGGGAGCTATAGGACATGGAGTCTGTCCCTCCCACTGCAGGGTGACACAGACAGGAGGGAATTATGGGACATGGAGTCTGTCCCTCCCACTGCAGGGTGACACAGACAGGAGGGAACTATGTGACATGGAATCTGTCCCTCCCACTGCAGGGTGACACAGACAGGAGGGAGCTATGGGACATGGAGTTTGTCCCTCCCATTTCAGGGTGACACAAACCGAAGGGAACTATGTGATAATTTATCTCTTTACCCCGCAGACTGTGATGATGTCCGAGATGAAGGAGAGCATTCTGGGAGGAGTGCTGAAAGTGCTACTGCACAGCCTGGGCTGCAACCAGAGTGCAGAATACCTGCAACATTGCTTCACTAGCCAGAGGGCGCTGGTGTGCAAGGTGAGTAGTAAAGGGGGTAGATACACAAAGAAAATGAAGGAAAGTGTTTTATTGGCATGTAACTGTTCATTCTCCCCAGAGTAGAGTGATCTATGGCTCTCCACTTGCCAGCTGCTCACTGGCTAAGGATGAAGGGTTTTGTAGTCCAATAAAAAAACTGGAGGCTGGCTGTGGATGATTAAAGTTGTACCCCAACAACAATTTTAAAGAATTGTATTATTTATGAGAAACAAACACATATTACAGGACGTTTTCTGCTGAGTAAAACAAGCGTAATCCCACTTCCGTCCGTTCCTTTATTCCAAAGTTATTACCAGATAAAGGTGATGCCTCACTATTTCAGTGTTTGGAGACCTTTACTGTCAGTGACTGACATGCTCCATAGTGACCAATGAAACAGAACATCCTGGTGGTCACTTTCTAAATATTTTTTATCAGATAAAGCAGGAAAGACAAGAAGTAAAACAAGTTTAACTGGAAGTAACATTTGAATTATGTATTAGCAATGGTAGTACACTTGATTACTCAGCAAGAAAACGCTGCAATATAGTTTTTTCATACAGGTTGTAGGTGGCCCAGCCCCTCCTATGCACCTTCCCCTATCATATCTTCATCTTCTCCCTGTCTCCTTACTTCTCTCGCACTCCTTTTGTCCGTCACACTCTGCCATCACCACCTTTGTCTCCTTTCTTTTCTAGTTTCCAGAGATGCTGTTCGAGGATGACACCGAGCTGTGCTCTGATCTTTGTCTCCGCCTCCTGCGTCATTGCAGTAGTTGTATCAGTAGCGTTCGAACCCAAGCCAGCGCCTCTCTCTATCTGCTCATGAGACAGAACTTTGAGATTGGAAACGTAAGTGACACATGTCAGGAGGGACCTATGGGACATGGAGTCTGTCCCTCCCACTGCAGGGTGACACAGACAGGAGGAAGCTATGGGACATGGAGTCTGTCCCTCCCACTGCAGGGTGACACAGACAGGAGGAAGCTGAGGGACATGTAGTCTGTCCCTCCCACTGCAGGGTGACACAGACAGGAAGGAGCTGAGGGACATGTAGTCTGTCCCTCCCTCTGCAGGGTGACACAGACAGGAGGGAGCTATGGGACATGGATTCTGTCCCTCTCACTGCAGGGTGACACAGACAGGAGAGAGCTATGGGATATGGAGTCTGTCCCTTCCACTGCAGGGTGACACAGACAGGAGGAGCTATGGGACATGGAGTCTGTCCCTCCCACTGCAGGGTGACACAGACAGGAGGGCACTATGGGACATGGAGTCTGTCCCTCCCACTGCAGGGTGACACAAACAGGAGGGAGCTATGGGACATGGAGTCTGTCCCTTCCACTGCAGGGTGACACAACCAAGAGGGTGCTGTGGGACATGGAGTCTGTTGCTCCCACTGCAGGGTGACACAGACAGGGGGGTGCTGTGGGACATGGAATCTGCCCCACCTGTTGCACACCAAAACAGAGGTATTTTAGGTAGATAGTATGTGCATGTGTCTATACGTTACAGACTATGTGTATTTTCTGAACCAGCAAGAGGAGTTGGGGAGGTGTCCGTGGATGTAGCTTAGTGTGTGTATAGGTTGCCTTACCCACGGGCTCCATGCAGGAGACAGTTCTATAGTCTGACAAATAACATTTTGACACATTTCTGTCCTCTTGGGAACAGAATTTTGCTCGTGTGAAGATGCAAGTCACCATGTCACTGTCCTCATTAGTTGGGACGTCACAGAAGTTTAACGAGGAGCACTTACGCCGATCACTGAAGACCATCCTGACATACTCGGAGGAGGACTTTGAGTTGAGAGATACCACATTCCCAGAACAGGTGATAATGAGTCACAGAACTCTAGAGTGCAAACTGCCCATTAACTGTCCTGACAAAAATCAACTCAGAACCTCAGTGTCATGTAAATGTACCTATTGATACACATTACATGCTCAGTCCACCACTAGCGGGTTAAAGTGCTCTCACTATACCACAGATGTAGGTTAAAATAACCAGATCACGCACAGTGGTAAACTAAAATGCAGGTTAATGGTCTGTATAATTACTGGGCAACCCTTCAATATAGGGCTCTTTCTTTATCTACTTGAAGTGGTTTCCAACACATTGCTTCTCACTAAGGTGCGATAAAGAGGTGATACTGCATGAAGCCTAGGCACTGACAAGTCTCCAGCTCGAGAATTCTTAGTGCCTAGACTATATAGAATAACATAGGAAATGGAGAGTTTATCTCACTGGAGAAGTTATCTCCTCTTTATCACACCTTAGTACATCTCCCCTGTAGTCTATAACTAAAGCTCTCCCATAGAATAAAATAGGAACTGGAGAGTTTATCTCACTGGAGAAGTTATCTCCTCTTTATCACACCTTGGTACATCTCCCCATGTAGTCTATAACTGGTTAAGGGTATTTTCTGTGCCAGGTAAAACTGGGAGGGGCTTGCAATGGGTGGAGATTGCATAGTGGAGAACGAGAAGAGTTCATGGAACTTTTTATTGTCTTTCAGGTCCAAGACCTGGTGTTCAATCTGCACATGATACTGACAGACACGGTCAAGATGAAGGAGCATCAGGAGGACCCTGAGATGTTAATGGATTTAATGTACAGGTGAGAGGTCTGACATCACTGTGTCCAGCCCTAGAGGTACCAGATTCTATGTCCCAGGCTCTGTATATACACTCTCTATAGATGATGTGATCTACAGGTTCTGGTAGGAGATGTACGGGTGTATACACACTATATAGATGATGTGATGTACAGGTACTGGAAGGAGATGTAGGTGTATACACTCTATATAGATGATGTGATCTACAGGTACTGGAAGGAGATGTAGGTGTATACACTCTCTATAGATGATGTGATGTACAGGTACTGGAAGGAGATGTACGGGTGTATACACACTATATAGATGATGTGATGTACAGGTACTGGAAGGAGATGTAGGTGTATACACTCTATATAGATGATGTGATCTACAGGTACTGGAAGGAGATGTAGGTGTATACACTCTCTATAGATGATGTGATCTACAGGTACTGGAAGGAGATGTAGGGGTGTATACACTCTATATAGATGATGTGATCTACAGGTACTGGAAGGAGATGTAGGTGTATACACTCTCTATAGATGATGTGATCTACAGGTACTGGAAGGAGATGTAGGAGTGTATACACTCTATATAGATGATGTGATGTACAGGTACTGGAAGGAGATGTAGGGGTGTATACACTCTATATAGATGATGTGATGTACAGGTACTGGAAGGAGATGTAGTGGTGTATACACTCTCTATAGATGATGTGATCTACAGGTACTGGAAGGAGATGTAGGGGTGTATACACTCTATATAGATGATGTTATGTACAGGTACTGGAAGGAGATGTAGGGGTGTATACACTCTCTATAGATGATGTGATCTACAGGTACTGGAAGGAGATGTAGGGGTATACACTCTGTGTAGATGATGTGATGTACTTGTCCTGGAAGGAAATGTAGGGATATACACTCTTTATAGATGATGTTATGTACAGGTACTGGAATGAGATGTAGGGGTGTATACACGCTCTATAGATGATGTGATGTACACTTACTGGAAGGAGATATAGAAGTCCTAGCGGCTTTGTGCTTCCCCTGCAGGATTGCTAAGGGATACCAGAACTCCCCAGATCTGCGTCTGACCTGGCTCCAGAACATGGCAGCAAAACACAGTGAGCGCGGTAACCACGCAGAAGCAGCGCACTGTTTAGTACATGGAGCCGCTCTGGTCTCAGAGTATCTCAGCATGTTGGAAGACGCTAGGCATCTACCTGTGGGATGTGTCAGCTTCCAGGTACCCGTCAGTGGGCACACACACTCACAGATAGACCCATGCACACTAATACTGTCTTACACATGTGTAATAAAAGGGCAACTACAAGGACAGACTGGTAAATTCCCCGGGGGTTGTGAGAACAAAAAGTGGCTCCTGGCAGCAATTAGAATGACCCCAGCCATGTGTAATTACATGATTTTTCGTCATGTGGAGTTCAAGTTGACCCACCTCTGGATAAAGAAACTTCACTTTGTCAAGTCCTTTCTTGTAGATTTGTGGATTTTTCATTAAAGAATTGGTAATTGTTGGTAGTTCTTTACCACCTGTTGGCTGGTGGGCCTCCCATCCCTAATTTAAATGGGATCTCTATCACCCCTATACAAGTTTGTCTTAATAGGTCAGTTATATAGCGAATATGTGTAATATTGTATTAATTTCTTTTTTTAAATTGCTATTTGGCCAAAATTCATCTAATTAATACCTCTCTGTGTCCTACTTCCAGACACACTGCGGTTACCAGGCCTGTACCACAGTCTGTCACTCTGCCTCCGCTCCCCTCCCCTTAATCCAGCCTCCTCCGATGACGGATGCTTTCTGTCTGTAAGCTGGAGTGAACTCTGGCCAATGAGAGCACTCCAGCTTACAGGCAGAAGCCTCAGTCATTGGAGGAGGCTGGATAGAGGGAGGAGAGCAGAGAAGAGTGACAGACTGTGGTACAGGCCTGGTAACCACAGTCTGTCCAGAACTAGGGCTCAGGGAGGTATTTATTAGTTGAATTTTGGCCAAATAGCAATTTAAAAAAATAAATTAATACAATATTACACATACTCACTATATAACCTACCTATTAAGACAAACTTGCATTGGGGGTGATAGATCCCCTTTAAACTCTTCGTAGGCGGTACCTTTATTTGTGGTTTTCTGTTTTTTGAGTTGCCACTTATTCCAAAATGCAATCCCTTTTTCACTAAAGCCCATCACTTTCCTATTATTTGTATTTCTGCTCATTCTCTAATATTTTATTGGTAGAACATCTCCTCCAACGTGCTGGAGGAGTCGGCCGTGTCCGATGACGTGGTGTCTCCGGACGAGGAAGGAATCTGTTCTGGGAAATACTTCACTGAAGCCGGATTGGTGGGATTGCTGGAGCACGCTTGTGCAAGCTTCACTATGGTAAGGGAGTCCCAGCACGTACGTGTGTGTGTGTGTGTGTGTGTGTGTGTGTGTGTGTGTGTGTGTGTGTGTGTGTATAAAACATATTCAAATGCAAAATTCTTTATTCACCCCTTTGAGTGCCAGAGAGGTATCAAACACATTGCAAAGAAATGCTTTGGATACCTCTCCGGCACCCAAAGGGTTAAAAGTACATCTCACATTCTCACTGAAACAGACTGGAAGTCCATGGTTAAAGTTTTGTGAGTACTAACTGGAGTTTCTTCCCCCCCATACACACACACACACACATTTTATATATGTATGTGATATATATAAATATATAAATATATATATATATATATATATATATATATTAGTGTAAAAGCCCTTGTACACGGGCCAAGGTCCGGGTGATGTTAAGAGGCCGGTCCTGCTCTGTGTCCTGCTGCCGACGCAGTCATGCACTGTAGAGACTGCCCAAAAGCACAGAATGCTCCCAGCACAGAACTCCCAGCATCCCTACACCTCCCAGCATTCCGTGCTCCCCGCACAGAACTCCCAGCATTCTGTGCTTTCGGGCAGTCTGTACTGTGCATGATGGCTTCTGACAAACATCCTAGCAAATTATTATATAGGAGATATATATATATAATAATAATAATCCTTTATTTATATAACGCACACAGATTCCGCAGCGCTTTACACTCATATTGGTTCCTGTCCCCATTGGGGCTCACAATCTAAATTCACCTATCAGTATGTTTTTGGAGTGTGGGAGGAAACCGGAGTACCCGGAGGAAACCCACGCAAACACAGTGAGAACATACAAACTCATTGCAGATGTTGTCCTTGGTGGGATTTGAACCCAGGACCCCAGCGCTGCAAGGCAACAGTGCTAACCACTGAGCCACTGTGGTTGCATATATATATGTATATAATATACACATACATACACACACACATATATTTATATTTATACGTATACACACACAAGCTTTGCAAATAACATCTAATTTTTAATTTCATTAAAGTAGTTATTTGTTAAGTCAATGTTTGCAAAACAATTTTCCATCTATTATTCGAGTGATGACTGGCTTTATTTAACTTCAATTAAAAACATTTGCGTTTTGTATTATAGTAGTCTGTCTGGTAAGATAGGGGAACTAGAAATGATTGCAGTGTATGAGCAGTAGGATATAATTGGTGTGTTTGAAACCTGGTTAGATGATACAAACAACTTGGAAGTCAATCTAGTGGGGTATTCACTTTTAAGGAGGGATAGGGTTAATAAAAGGGGAGGGGGTATGCCTTTATGTAAAACATGCAGTGTGAATTGACCCAATCTGAAACTAGTGTCTGTGATCAAATCTCCATCGTAAAACACTAGAAGAGCGACGTCCGAGTTTTGTGCCAGAAAACCGTATGTGTGAAGGCTTCATTATTTTTTTGAGACTGGTGGTGAATTATAGCCTGTCAACTATTCAGAAATATGGATTTATGTATTTATTGATCAAGCCAATAACAATAATTTTATTTAACAACTATTCTTGAAATGTATTGTACTGACAGACAGGGGTTAGGTTTTTCCAGCCTACTAATTCATGTTTGATAGGCTAAAAATAAAAAAATTGTTAAATCTCAGGCGAGTGGATGCTGCCACATATTTGACACCCATGCTATAGATGCAGTCTTAGTGAGGCTTGTTGAAGGACTCCAACACAATGCAATCACCAAACAGGTTCAGAAGTCACCCTGTCACCGTTTCTTCTTTTATTCCTTCCTCCTCCCAAATGATCAGCTGGCTCCATGAGCATCTTTCTGTCCTCGTTACTATATTAGAAAGGTTTGTCCTGTGGTTTTTTGCTTGCCTGCAACATCAGTCCAGGGCAAGTGGGCTTAGCAATACTAATGAGCTCAAGGTCTTATGGGAGGAAGATGGTGGTGGTGCAAAAGACGTAAAGGTTAATTGTAAAAAGGTGAAGTAAATAAAACTCTGCAGCACTCTGACCCAATGAATGCCAGTGGGGTATGCCATGCATTGCTTCTCAATGCATTGTGTACCCCTCTGGCATTCAAAGGGATAAGGACCAGAACAGTGTGCAACACATTATTTTGCATTGCGTCAAACACCCCTGTGGTCCTTAAAGTGTAAAAGTGAACCTATCACCTAAGGCAACGTTAATTTTTTTTTTAATCACAGAGAATTCAAGCGGAATTATCATAAAACTTAAATTGAGCCCCAAATCTTAATTACCATAGCAATATGCATATACGTACTTTTCTCTGTCGTCCAATATAGGTTACTGGTAACTTTGGGTAGGCGATCCGCCCCTTTAATTAGGCAGGAACAATTCTAGAAGTGAATGCAGGGGGGGAGACTACCTTCCCTCCTTGGCTGCAGCTAACCAATCAGCTCCAGTAAGATTTGCTCCTTGGTGAAGACACAGGCAAGATAACAGTTCTGCTATAGTTTTAGCTATTTTTTTATTTTTCTGTTAGATATGGAATACCACCATTAAGCGGATTACCATAACTGAGAATGCTCTTAGATGTGGCTAGCTCAGTATCCAGGAGCTTTTTGTGGACCTTAAGCACTGTTGGAAAATCTTGGGTTCAAGTTCTTTCCTCAGGAGTTGACCACGGAGGCTTCTTAATACATGGTAATCTGAAGACAGAAGATCTGCAGGAAAGGTTAGCAACCCTTTGAGTGCTGCAGGTCCACATGTCCCACAGTGCCCCTCCGCACAGGGGTTTTTCCTTTGGAGTTCCTTTTGCACACTCCTGCACTCATTGGGTTTATCTGTATGTCTGTTGGGTGTTTTGGAGAACCCAGGTCCCCACTCGGCTGTGGGTTGCCATCTGCGTCACTACCACAGCGTCTGGGAGGATTCGGTGGCGGACCCATGCGTTTTACAGGTGGTAGCGGAAGGGTACAGGATCCCTTTCATCTCTCTTCCTCCCTTTCAGTTTTTTCCCTCTCATACGCCCCAGGTCGCAGAGAAACTCCGTTTGTTCAATGGCGCTATCCAGGCCCTTCTGGACAAGAATGTTCTGGAACCTATTCCAATTCAGGACAGAGGTATGGGTTTTTTCCCAAACCTCTTTGTGGTCTCCAAGAAGGACGGCGGCTGTCACCCCATTTTGGATTTGAAGGATCTCAATTCCTTTGTGATCAAGACTCATTATCACCAGGAGTCCGTAAGGACAGTGATCGCTGATATGTCCCCGGGAGAATTCCTTGCCTCTCTGGATCTTCAGGACGCGTATCTACACATCGCCATTCATCCAGAGAGTCAGCAGTATCTCAGATTTGCCTGCAACCAAGGGCACTTTCAGTTTTCAGCTCTTCTCTTTGGTCTGACTACAGCTCCTCAAGTCTACAACCGTGTCGGCACGGGGACTGCATCAGAGTTACTCCATACATGGACGACCTGCTTCTGAAAGCCCCTTCTGCAGAACTGCTTCATCAGCAGGTTCTGGACCGCATTCATGCTCTCACCCATCACAAGTGGATTATCAACATGGACAAGTCAGATCTTGTTCCATCCCAGCTTCTGGTCTTCCTAGGCCTTCTCTTCCTTCTGGACCACTGAGACGACAGAGCCAGCCTCTCTGGCTGGGCAGCTGTCCTGGGTCGTCTGAGTGCTCAGGGCCGGTGGTCTCCGGAGGAATCTCTCCTTCCCGTCAACGTGTTGGAGCTTCAGGCGATATTTCATGCCCTTTGCCAGTTGGACACCCCAGCTGGAAGAATACCCGGGTCCAGTCCGACAACGCCACGGCCGTGGCTTACATCAACAAGCAGGGCGGAACAAGAAGTCTCGCCACTTGGTTAGAGGTCAACGCTATTTTGTCCTGGGCAGAAGAACATGTTCCTGCCATATCCACAGTGCACATTCCTGCCATAGACAACGTCATGGCAGACTTCCTCAGTCGACACACTGTGGACAGCGGAGAGTGGGAATTGCACCCACAGGTGTTCTCCCTCATTGTTCAGAAGTGGGGTCTTCCTTGCATCGACCTGATGGCGACAAGACACAACCTGAAGGTTCCGAGGTTCTTCTCTCGCTGGAGGGACCCTCTAGCTCTGGCTGTGGATGCCATGTCCATTCCTTGGTTATTTCCTCTGGCTTACATCTTTCCTCCCTTCCCCATGTTGCACAGAGTGTTACGGAAATTGAGACTGGAGCGCTGTCCAGTCATTCTGATTGCTCCGTACTGGCCTCGACAGGCTTGGTTTCCAGAGCTTCTGGATCTGTCCGTGGCGGAGCCATTCTGGCTCCTTTGCCATCCGGATCTTCTTCTACAGGGTTACCTGACGGCTTGGAAATTGAAACCTCAATACTGAAGAAAAAATGTTTTTCTTCTGATGTGGTGGCTACTATGCTCAGTGCCTGCAAACCTGTTTCTTCTAAGGCCTACCATCGTGTCTGGGCGACCTTTCTATCTTGGTGTGCTGATAGTGACCTTTCTCAGGATTTTGATCTGCCTACGGTCCTGGCCTTCTTGCAGGATGGTGTGGATAAGGGACTCCGTTTGAGTTCCCTTAAGGTTCAGACTTCTGCTCTCTCTGTTTTCTTTCAGAGGTGCATTGCTATTCTTCTTGATGTCATGGTTTTCTTCCAGGGCGTTGCTCATCCTCTTCCTGTGTTCAAGGCTCCCGCTCCTCAGTGGGATCTTAACTTGGTTTTGGGCGTCCTTCAGTGCCCTCCCTTTCAGTCCTTGGCTACTATTCCTCTACGCCTGCTGATATGGAAAATGGCCCTTCTCCTGGCGATTGTGTCTGTTCACCATGTCGCAAAGTTACATGCTCTGTCTTATAGGCCACCCTTTTTGGTGTTTCACAAAGACAAGGTGGTGCTTTGCACTTCTCAGGAGTTTCTCCCGATGGGGGTATCTGAGTTCCACATTAATCAGGAGATTGTGGTGCCTTCTTTCTGTCCTGAACCTACCTCTGACAAGGAGAGGGATCTCCACTTGTTAGATGTGGTGCATTGTCTCAAGTTTTATGTTCAGCACACTGAGTCCATTAGCAGTCTTACGCACTGTTCGTCATTCCTGAGGGCCCCAGGGCAGGGAGAACTGCATCCAAAGTGACTATTGCGTCTTGGATCAAGTCCACTATTCGTAAGGCCTATGAGCTAAGGAAGAAGCCTGCTCCCTTTCAGGTCACGGCTCATTCTACTAGATCTATTGGGGCTTCTTGGGCTTACAAGAATCAGGCCTCCGCTGATCAGTTGTGCAAGGCGTCACCAGTGCCCCATCCTGACCTTGGCAGGGTCAATGTGATGTAATGCCATCAGCATATCAGGCACACCCCATCAAGGTCAGGATGGGGCACTGGTGAAGACAGAAACTGGTTCTGTATGTGGAGGATCCTGTCAGCCTTAATTAAAAGGTACAGATACTTTTTTGTAAAAAAACAAAACAAAAAACTACAGGCTGGATCAAGTTGGTCATCAGGCCATTTTCTGTCCACCTGTGCTATAAAACAAATTCTAGATGTTGTTACCATGTACATATTCTATTTTTTTGGAAACCCCATTTCCCAGATGTAAATAACTCTCTGTCTGCTGTGTGACCTGTTACCAGCTGAGTGGATATGTACCGTCCATATGTGACTAACTCTCTGAAGGTGCATATATGACTAACTCACTGCAGGGCAACCTATTGGGAGTGTGTGTGTGTATATATAGTAGGCATATGTGAATATGTCTCTCTCTGTGCAGGGCGGCCTGTTTGAAGCGGTGAATGAAGTCTACAAGTTACTCATTCCCATCTATGAAGCAAATCGTGATTACAAGAAGTTGGCCGATGTTCACGGAAAGTTACAAGATGCATTCAGAAGGATTACTAACCAAGTATGTACCCATATAACACATTTCATGTAAATGCCACCCCATAATAAAGAAAATTCCCTGAAGAAACTATTCCTTCCAAATTAAGCCCATGAAAATACCCCATGAAACTTGCCACTCTGCAAGACCTCCACACTGAAGTAAAAAAACATGAAACGCTTTTACAGAAAAAAAGTCAACTATAAAATGCTCTACATTGTAAATGAGCAGTACATTTTTATTATGGAGAAAAAAATATAAATTATAGAGCTTTTCCTGCTGACTAAAACAAAGTATTCTTCCACTGAGACCTGCTTCATTCAAAAGTTAGTACAGTTGAAACTGCTGTTTTTTTTTTATTTAACGTTTAGTGGCAGTGCCACCTGGTGTTCAGACAGTTCACTCATTATTTAATTGCATTCTATGAGAGAGGAGAGACTCGGGCTTCAGTTCTCCATGTAATGTTATAATAATAGCTCCACCACTTTACAACAGTTTGAACTGTAATAACCTTTGAATACATCAGCTTCCGGCAGTGGCAGCATCCTTGCTTTGTTCAACTGGAAAAACCCTACACTATTATTGTTTTTTTTCATAATAAAACTTTATTGACCCTTTTAGCGAACACGTCTCTAAACAACAGCTTCATGAAACAAATCCCTTGTACAAAACATCCTCCAGACCCACCTTCAGTAAGCAAATCCTTCTGCATGACATAACACAAACACACCATTAATAGCGGGGCCATTTACACCAAGTAATGTGGATCAACTCCAGGGGCAAACCAACACTACAGGCCACAAACAAAAATACGTATTGATTTAAATTGGGCTATTAACTCCCGTAATGCAAGAGAGGTCTCCAGTACATTGCAAAGCAGATGCGATGAAGACCTATTATTGTTCAAGGGGTTTAACTCTTTTGAGTGTCAGAGGGGTACACGTTGTGTATCCCTCTGGCACTCAAAGGGTTAAAATGCCATTTAAATCAGTGGCCATTTTTTTCTCCCCAACGGGTACTGTTGGTTTGTCTCATAATTACTCAGCGACATGCCAGTTGGAAATTACTTTAACCCCTTAGATGCTGGTGATGTCCCCGATGCATTGGGGACGTCTCTAATATCTAAGGGGTTTGAAGAAGAAAAAAAAAAAATCTGATTAACCGCTTGGGTGCCTGAGAAAAGAAAAGTGCATTTACAGGACCCCCCTGGCACCCACACTGAGTTAACCCTTTCCGAGTCAGAGGGGAACACAAAGCAATGTGTTGCGCACCCCTCTGGTACTTAAAGGGTTAAATCCAACTATTTTGAAACAAGCAAACAGATTTTTTTATTATTATTATTTTGGACGCCTTGTTGAAGTTGCTTTGTAAACCAGCGACTCTTCAGCACTGAGGCCGATGGACTAAGAAAAGTGGTGCAGTTCTGGGGCAAACCAAGCACCCCATAGGGAACAAGTAAACATTCCCAGAATGCCCATTGATTTAAATGGGGCTTTTAATCCTGTTGCCCGTGAGAGAGGGTGCCAGTGTACTGCGATGCAATCCATTAGGGACCTCTTTAGGGTTCAATGGGTTAAAATCCTGGTTTTAACTCGATGGGGATTTTGAATGATCCCTGTGGTGCATTTGGTTTGCTCCAGAACTGCACTGTTTCTCTTAGTCTATCGGCCTCAGCGTCTCGTCCTCATCAATGTGTGTCACCCAGCGGGATATATATCGCGTTACTGCCACAGAGCCACTGTTATCTGCTGGTGGAAGGGTTAATCCCTTTGAGTGCCAGAGAGGTATCCAACGCACTACATAATGCTCTGGATACCTCTCTGGCATTCAAAGGGTTGAATGTGGATGATTTGGATGTTATTTTTAATGTATTAATCTGAGCTCTCTGCATTCTCTCTCTTTCTTCTCTCCCTTCTTTTCTTCCTTCCCATGTTACTTCTCCTTCCATCACCTTGTCTGTTCTCCCCACTGTTCCCCCGTTTTCTCCTTTCTCGTTCCCCTTATCCTCAATCTGTCATACAACTTTTATTACCAACCTGTCTGCTCTCATTTTTCCTTTTCCCTTTTTATCTCTTCTCTCATTTTCATTTCCCTGTTTATATCTACCTGTCTCTCCTCACTTTCTCCCGTTTTTCTTATCATCTTATTGCTGCCTTGCTTATGGAATTCTTCTCTTTTCTCCCTTCTTTCCCCATTCACCTCCTCCATCCCTCACTTCCCTTCCCCCATCCCTCACTTCCCTTCCACCATCTCTCACTTCCCTTCCACCATCTCTCACTTCCCTTCCCCCATCTCTCACTTCCCTTCCTCCATCTCTCACTTCCCTTCCCCCATCTCTCATTTCCATTCCCCCATCTCTCACTTCCCTTCCCCCATCTCTCACTTCCCTTCCCCTTCTCTCACTTCCCTTCCCCATCTCTCACTTCCCTTCCCCCATCTCTCACTTCCCTTCCCCCATCTCTCATTTCCATTCCCCCATCTCTCACTTCCCTTCCCCCATCTCTCACTTCCATTCCTCCATCTCTCACTTCCCTTTCCCTTCTCCCACTTCCCTTCCCCCATCTCTCACTTCCCTTCCCCCATCTCTCATTTCCATTCCCCCATCTCTCAATTCCCTTCCCCCATCTCTCATTTCCCTTCCCCCATCTCTCACTTCCCTTCCCCAATCTCTCACTTCCCTTCCCCCATCTCTCACTTCCCTTCCCCCATCTCTCACTTCCCTTTCCCTTCTCCCACTTCCCTTCCCCCATCTCTCACTTCCCTTCCCCCATCTCTCAATTCCCTTCCCCCATCTCTCAATTCCCTTCCCCCATCTCTCATTTCCCTTCCCCCATCTCTCACTTCCCTTCCCCAATCTCCCACTTCCCTTCCCCCTTCTCCCACTTCCCTTCCCCCATCTCTCACTTCCCTTCCCCCATCTCTCATTTCCATTCCCCCATCTCTCACTTCCCTTCCCCCATCTCTCACTTCCCTTCCCCCATCTCTCACTTCCCTTCCTCCATCTCTCACTTCCCTTTCCCTTCTCCCACTTCCCTTCCCCCATCTCTCACTTCCCTTCCCCCATCTCTCATTTCCATTCCCCCATCTCTCACTTCCCTTCCCCCATCTCTCACTTTCCTTCCCCAATCTCTCATTTCCATTCCCCCATCTCTCACTTCCCTTCCTCCATCTCTCACTTCCCTTCCTCCATCTCTCACTTCCCTTCCCCCATCTCTCACTTCCCTTCCCCCATCTCTCACTTCCCTTCCTCCATCTCTCACTTCCCTTTCCCTTCTCCCACTTCCCTTCCCCCATCTCTCACTTCCCTTCCCCCATCTCTCATTTCCATTCCGCCATCTCTCACTTCCCTTCCCCCATCTCTCATTTCCCTTCCCCCATCTCTCACTTCCCTTCCCCAATCTCTCACTTCCCTTCCCCCATCTCTCACTTCCCTTTCCCTTCTCCCACTTCCCTTCCCCCATCTCTCTTCCCTTCCCCCATCTCTCATTTCCATTCCCCCATCTCTCACTTCCCTTCCCCCATCTCTCACTTCCCTTCCCCAATCTCTCATTTCCATTCCCCCATCTCTCACTTCCCTTCCCCCATCTCTCACTTCCCTTCCTCCATCTCACTTCCCTTTCCCTTCTCCCACTTCCCTTCCCCCATCTCTCACTTCCCTTCCCCATCTCTCACTTCCCTTCCCCCATCTCTCATTTCCCTTCCCCATCTCTCACTTCCCTTCCCCAATCTCTCATTTCCATTCCCCCATCTCTCACTTCCCTTCCCCCATCTCTCACTTCCCTTCCCCATCTCTCACTTCCCTTCCCCAATCTCTCATTTCCATTCCCCCATCTCTCCCTTCCCTTCCCCCATCTCTCACTTCCCTTCCTCCATCTCTCACTTCCCTTCCCCCAACTCTCACTTCCCTTCCCTCATCTCTCATTTCCCTTCCCCCATCTCTCACTTCCCTTCCCCCATCTCTCATTTCCCTTCCCCATCTCTCACTTCCCTTCCCCAATCTCTCATTTCCACTCCCCCGTCTCTCACTTCCCTTCCCCCATCTCTCACTTCCCTTCCTCCATCTCTCACTTCCCTTCCCCCATCTCTCACTTCCCTTCCCTCATCTCTCATTTCCCTTCCTCCATCTCTCACTTCCCTTTCCCTTCTCCCACTTCCCTTCCCCCATCTCTCACTTCCCTTCCCCCATCTCTCACTTCCCTTCCCCCATCTCTCATTTCCATTCCCCCATCTCTCACTTCCCTTCCCCCATCTCTCACTTCCCTTTCCCTTCTCCCACTTCCCTTCCCCCATCTCTCACTTCCCTTCCCCCATCTCTCATTTCCATTCCCCCATCTCTCACTTCCCTTCCCCCATCTCTCACTTCCCTTCCCCCATCTCTCACTTCCCTTCCCCAATCTCTCATTTCCATTCCCCAATCTCCCATTTCCATTCCCCCATCTCTCACTTCCCTTCCCCCATCTCTCACTTCCCTTCCTCCATCTCTCACTTCCCTTTCCCTTCTCCCACTTCCCTTCCCCCATCTCTCACTTCCCTTCCCCAATCTCTCATTTCCATTCCCCCATCTCTCAATTCCCTTCCCCCATCTCTCATTTCCATTCCCCCATCTCTCACTTCCCTTCCCCCATCTCTCACTTCCCTTCCTCCATCTCTCACTTCCCTTTCCCTTCTCCCACTTCCCTTCCCCCATCTCTCACTTCCCTTCCCCAATCTCTCATTTCCATTCCCCCATCTCTCATTTCCGTTCCCCCATCTCTCATTTCCGTTCCCCCATCTCTCACTTCCGTTCCCCCATCTCTCATTTCCGTTCCCCCATCTCTCTCTTCCGATCTCCCATTTCCCTTCCCCCATCTCTCACTTCTTTTCCTCCATACGTCAATTCCGTTCCTCCATCTCTCTCTTCCATTTGTTCGACTAACTCTTCCCTTCCTCCATCTGACATGTCTGTTCCTCTATCATCCCCCATCTCCCACTTCTGTTGCCCCCATCTCCCACTTCCGTCCCCCCCCATCTCCCACTTCCCTTCCTCCATCTCTCACTTCTGTTCCTCCATACGTCAATTCTGTTCCTCCATCTCTCACTTCCCTTCCCCATCTCTCACTTCCCTTCCCCCATCTCTCACTTCCCTTCCCCATCTCTCACTTCCCTTCTGCCATCTCTCACTTCTGTTCCTCCGTACGTCAATTCCGTTCCTCCATCTCTCCTCCATTCGTTCGACTAACTCTTCGCTTCCTCCATCTGACACTTCTGTTCCTCTATCATCCCCCCATCTCTCACTTCTGTTCCCCCCCATCTCCCACTTCTGTTCCCCCCATCTCCCACTTCTGTTCCCTCCATCTCCCACTTCCCTTCCTCCATCTCTCACTTCCCTTCTTTCAACTAACTCTTCCCTTCCTCCATCTGACACTTCTGTTCCTCTTTCATATCCCCGTCTGTCACTTCCGGTCCCCCCACTCTCACTTCCTTTCCCCCCATCCCTCACTTCCGTTCCCCCACATCTCTCACTACCATTCCCCCCCGTCTCTCACTTCCGTTCCCCCATCCCTCACTTCCCTTCCTCTATCTCTTAAACCTTCATCGCTCACTTCCCTTTGTTCGACTCACTCTTCCATTCCCCCGTAACTTCTGTTACTCTTCCATTCATCACTTACGTTTCACCATCTCTTTCTTTCATTTCTCCTTCTCTTAATTCTGTTCCGGCTCTTTATTCTATTCCTCTGTTTCTTAATTCCGTTCCCACATCCTTTAATTCCGTTCATTTCTCACATTTGTCCATCCGTCTCTCACTTCTGTTCTATTTCCTTCACTTCCATTCCTCCATCTCTCATTTCTGTTCGTTCACCTCATTTTCCCTTCCATCTCCATCATGATTTTGCTTCCTCAATCTCTAACTTTCCTTTCTCTCTATCTTACTTTATTTTTCCATCATTCGCTTCCCTTCCTCAATTCTCTCATTTCCCTTTTCTTCTTTTTCATTCTGTATCCTTCTCTTATCCCCTCTTATCCATCTTTCTCCCCACTCTCCCCCACGTCTCCATTCTTCCACTTCCTTCCTCTTTCCGTCCTCCTGTCTTTCTCCCTTGCTGCTGAGCAGATCACAGGCTGGGAGGTAGGCAGTGTGTAAAAATTAACCAGTTTCTCATCCCACCCCCGCCGCTTCTCTTACCCACAGTGACTTGCTGCACGGCAGCTAACAACCCAATCCCACAGACTGCACCAGTTGTAACGATCTACTTATGCAGTAGGAGTGGTTATAGTCTTGATTGATACGTAATAATGGAGACTCTTATTCAGAGTGTTAAATCTCTTATTATTATCATTATTATTATTAAAGGGGCATATATGTATAGATACAAGTTCCTTTTAGGGAGGTGTCCCTCGTACAGCAGTACTATGTATGTATTATATGTCTGCAATTTATCCGCTTTGGCTCTGTTTACATTTTAGACTGTCGTTATTCTACAGATGATAGGCTTCAACATTCTGAATATGATAACCCATGTCAGGGCTTAAAAGTTGAAGTCCTTTGCTACTAGCCAGACCTGAAAAGTTACTCTCCACTGCAAGCCATAGCATACGCACCAGGGCTGAATTTCTACTCGCCAGGGCTACATTTTCACTCGCCATTGGCTAGTAGCAAGTGGAAATTTTGAGCCCTGCCCATACGCAAAAACTCTTTGGAATACCATGAGCCAAACCGATTCTAAAATGACAGTAACCAGCTATAGACTACAACACAATACCAATACAACTGAAAAAATCTACATAGATATACCAAACTGCTGTGTGAACGACAACTTTCTAAGTCCTAGATTTCATTGCAGTCATTAAGTAATATCACCGATTTCCACTGAAGTCTATGGGGAAATTTGTAGAGAAATACAATGTAATCCAGGTCTAAACAGTCATCATGAACAACAAATTACTATACTTATATTCCCTTTTAAGTAGAAATTTCGCTGAGTTTTTTTAAGATGTAATAAGGATTGCAACAAATATTTAGTCATGTTAAAGAACACAATGTAACACTACTGCCCATTTTAAAATAAACTCTGCTTAAAAATACATGTTGAATACAATTGGCTCCCATATTTCTACATGTTGACTCAGAGTGAAGCATGTACTTTAATTCATGTGAAGGCTCAGATCATTATCAAATCAGAAAGGAAGCCTTCAACGCGGAACTATGAATGCGAACAGAATCACATTGATTGAGTGCAAATCCTATTGCATAATTAGATCCATGTTTGTGTAGCACATGTATAATTCTGTGTGTCTTTTACATATGTGTTTATCACAATTCCTTCTGTATTTATAAAGTGACTTCTCTTGTTTCTATTTACCGTGAAAGTCAGGGTGGTCTTGCATGTGCTGTCTTGTGTACAAGTAACGTGAATGTTTCTGCATTATCTATCTATTACATGTATTTTTGTGTAGACCTGTTCCTCTTAAAGGGATAGTATAGTCCCATAAAAAGTATGTCCTAAATCGTAGCTGCAGTAAAAAAACATTCAATGTGCTCAATCCTTTCTCTCAAACCGTTATGGTTTGAGAGATGTAATAAAATAAAGACCTCCGCTCCCTCCCCCTTCTCATGCGTCTGCTGTATAGCGGACGTCATGAAATCCTGCTTCCGGGACCAGACGGCGGCTCTTCAGGAGCGCTGTCATCTAGATATCTAAGTATAATTACTTCATCGGAATGGTCCACAATGTGTGCTTGCAAGCCAGGCACACATTGTAGACCATACAGATGAAGTAATTATAGTTAGATATCCCGATGTCAGCACTCCTGAAGAGCCGCCTACAGTCGGGCGACCGGATTCTGCCTCTGACAGCTTTACAGCTCGTCAGGCAGAAAGGGGAGGGAACGGAGGACTTTATTTTCTTATTTCTCTCAAATCATAACGGTTTGAGAGAAAGGATTAATGTTTTTTTAGTGCAGCTACGATTTAGGATGTACTTTTTATGGGACTTTACTATCCCTTTAATGTGTATAGGAACATTTGTATTTACCTCACAAGTTTCATGAGTGCACACTGGAATCACATCTATTCACCCCACAGGTCACATGTGTAGATGATGTATGTGTGGTATATGTTGCACAATCCTGGTCTTCCTAACACCAGTCACATGCACACACACAAAAAAAGTTTTATTACCTTTAAAGAAGCAATTAACTTTTTTTATGAAAAACCTATGTTATTGGGGTTTTCCTGTTAGAGATAAAAAGGTTATTTCCATTGGGAGCTCGTTCATTCAAAAGTTATTACACAGCAGACATAAATCTATTTATTTTATATGAAAATTTGCAACAGCTTCAACTGATGTGCACGCTATGGGAACACTTGAGATAAGTGTTAGGGGCAGCACCACCTGGTGTCTGCAATTGAAAATTGCATTTTAAGTTGAAACTAGCATGTTTGAGGTGTAATTACTTCTGCATGCAAAATCTCCAAGCAGTGGGTATAGCTTGTTTTTCGAACCGAGACAGACATATAACATAGTTTTTTTTTCATTAAAACAGTTTACTGCTTATTTCAACCTTTGAGTTCTGGAAATGTCTCCAATATGAGTCATAACTGGAACCCAAGGGGTTAAATTAATGACTCGAGTGGCTTATTTTAATTGTTTCTTCTTTTCTCCTATCACATTCCATCTTCTGCTACAACTGAATATTGCTGGTGAGTATGAGATACCTCTCTACTATTCCTGTATGTGCACAGTTACATAACTACAGCTCCATTGTGCTGTACGGTCTGTTCTGCTATTCCTGTACTGAGCAAGACACACAGACAGTTGGATCATCACCATCATCCTCCCCTGTTATTCCTGTATGACTCCACACACAGCTCTCTACCTATATCAGTCTGCAGCTCTGTCCACTGCCCCTGATTCTGCACAGAATTGTCACTACACCTCCACCCTGCCTTATGACTCTACGCAACTCTGTTACCGTAACAGTCTACAGCCTCCACTGCTTTTCCTGTGTTATCTACCTACACATAGACATAACTCTGTCACTAACCATCTTTCCTATTCCTATAGTGATTCTGTACACAAAGTTATGTTACTACACCTCCCCTTTCTCACCCCGTACATATTTCCCATCTCACAACACACACTCACGCACACACACACACTTTCACTGACCTCCATCAGACATGCAGCTGTCTCTGCTGTTCCCTTACAGACCACACACCTAGCTCTACCATTTACTCCCTATGTGGCCTGCACACCCTCAGCTGTTCTGTCTCCGCAGTTCCTCAGCGCATGTTTGGGACATATTTCCGAGTCGGGTTTTATGGCTCAAAATTTGGGGACTTGGATGAGCAAGAATTTGTGTATAAAGAGCCTTCTATAACCAAACTGGCAGAAATATCCCATCGCCTGCAGGTGAGAAGGGGAAGCTGGCACTAAGATTGGCTACTGTGTACCTGTATATGTCGTTGTCTGTGTGAGGAAGAGGCTGGCACTGCTGTTGTCTGTACTGTACCTGTGCTGTGTATACATGTCATGGTGTAGTAGTGTGTGTGTGTGTGAGGAGGAGACTGGCACTGCTGCTGTCTGTACTGTACCTGTGCTGTGTATACATGTCATGGTGTAGTAGTGTGTGTGTGTGAGGAGGAGACTGGCACTGCTGCTGTCTGTACTGTACCTGTGCTGTGTATACATGTCATGGTGTAGTAGTGTGTGTGTGAGGAGGAGACTGGCACTGCTGCTGTCTGTACTGTACCTGTGCTGTGTATACATGTCATGGTGTAGTAGTGTGTGTGTGTGAGGAGGAGACTGGCACTGCTGCTGTCTGCACTGTACCTGTGCTGTGTATACATGTCATGGTGTAGTAGTGTGTGTGTGTGAGGAGGAGACTGGCACTGCTGCTGTCTGTACTGTACCTGTGCTGTGTATACATGTCATGGTGTAGTAGTGTGTGTGGAGGAGACTGGCACTGCTACTGTCTGCACTGTACGTGTGTGTGTGTGTGTGTGTGTGTGTGTGTGTGTGTGTGTGTGTGTGTGTAGGAGACTGGCACTGCTGCTGTCTGTACTGTACCTGTGCTGTGTATACATGTCATGGTGTAGTAGTGTGTGTGTGAGGAGCAGGCCGCTGTATGCACTGTACGTGTGTGTGTGTGTGTGTGTGTGTGTGAGGAGGAGACTGGCACTGCTGCTGTCTGTACTTTACCTGTGCTGTGTATACATATCATGGTGTAGTAGTGTGTGTGAGGAGGAGACTGGCACTGCTGCTGTCTGCACTGTACCTGTGCTGTGTATACATGTCATGGTGTAGTAGTGTGTGTGTGTGAGGAGGAGACTGGCACTGCTGCTGTCTGCACTGTACCTGTGCTGTGTATACATGTCATGGTGTAGTAGTGTGTGTGTGAGGAGGAGACTGGCACTGCTGCTGTCTGTACTGTACCTGTGCTGTGTATACATGTCATGGTGTAGTAATGTGTGTGTGTGAGGAGGAGACTGGCACTGCTGCTGTCTGTACTGTACCTGTGCTGTGTATACATGTCATGGTGTAGTAGTGTGTGTGAGGAGGAGACTGGCACTGCTGCTGTCTGTACTGTACCTGTGCTGTGTATACATGTCATGGTGTAGTAGTGTGTGTGTGAGGAGGAGACTGGCACTGCTGCTGTCTGTACTGTACCTGTGCTGTGTATACATGTCATGGTGTAGTAGTGTGTGTGTGAGGAGGAGACTGGCACTGCTGCTGTCTGTACTGTACCTGTGCTGTGTATACATGTCATGGTGTAGTAGTGTGTGCGAGGAGGAGATTGGCACTGCTGCTGTCTGCACTGTACCTGTGCTGTGTATACATATCATGGTGTAGTAGTGTGTGTGAGAGGAGGAGACTGGCGCTGCTGCTGTCTGCACTGTACCTGTGCTGTGTATACATGTCATGGTGTAGTAGTGTGTGTGTGTGTGAGGAGGAGACTGGCACTGCTGCTGTCTGCACTGTACCTGTGCTGTGTATACATGTCATGGTGTAGTAGTGTGTGTGTGAGGAGGAGACTGGCACTGCTGCTGTCTGTACTGTACCTGTGCTGTGCATACATATCATGGTGTAGTAGTGGTAATAGTTGATGTGATAGTAGTAGTGTTAGTGTGTGTGTCAGAGGCTGATTAACCCTATGGTGCACTGTGTTTTTTCCTAGGAGTTTTACTCGGAGAGGTTTGGAGAAGGAACTGTTCAGGTTGTAAAAGATTCAAACCCTGTGGACAAAAGCAAACTGGACCCAAACAAGGTGAGTGTGTGAAAGCCTCTTCCCATGGGAAGCCGTGTGTATGATAAGTTACAGGACCCAGGATTAATGCCTCTCCACTGTCCCGGAGCCCAAGGCCCATATGCACAGAGAAGCAGGTGTAGATCAGATCAACTGTACCAGGTGACAAACACTCAGAAATCTCACATTCATTTAAATGGGGCTTTTAACCCTTTGAATGCTAGAGAGATTCTCAACACAAAAAAGAACTGGGGCAATTCTGATACCAATCAACTGGCCCTTAGGGAACAAATGAAAAGCAGTGCATTAGAGACCCCTGCAGAATTCAGGGGGTTACAGTCCCCATCTAAATGAACGGGAAGCTTTATTTGTCACCTAGCAGCTGGTTTGTTCCACAGTGTATCCACTTTTTTTTTTTGTACATAAGGGCCCCAAATAATCTGTTGCACACTCTGGCACTCAGAGGGTTAAAGAATCTCTATATAATATTTTAGGGCTTTTTCTGCAAAGTAAAATAAGATCCCATACGACCGGGAGTTAATTTATTCAAAAGTTGTTGCAATGCAAACTGTCACAAGCTGTGGACTACAAATCCCACCATCCTCAGCCAGCCTTTGGGCCTCAAGTTGCCCGTTCGTGTTCAAGCTCACCTCTCCCCTAGATTATAATAGAACAACTGCCTGGGCCCCTGGTGGCACTACCAATATAGAGAAACAACACTTTGAACTGTAATAACAGTTGAACAAAACAACTCCTAGAAATTGACGCAAACATGTTTTACTCAGAAGGAAAATGTTTGTTTTTCATAATAAAGGTTTACTACTCTTTTATACTAATAGCCCGAAAATCAGATGTGCACAATAATGACTCACCCAGCATGACGGGAAGGCCAGGATTTACATCTTCGGCACCAGTAGGCAAGGAACCTGTAGGTGGCACTATTCCCACACATAACCACAACCCCAGTTCTCACCATTTCCTTTCCATGGCTCTGCCTGTTTAAAGGGGAAAATTCACCTTTTAAAACATTTTTGCCATATATTTAGTTATTAAAGTAGTATTAGGAAATGTGTTTTTTTTTTTTTTTTTAATTTACGTCCTTTTAAAGATATTTAATCTTCAAGCTGTGCACTTCCACATAATGCGGCAGCTGATTCCTTGGCACAGCTCTTCATGACTTCTCAGTGCTACTTAATTCTCCCTTAAGAGATGTAAGTGCTACACAACACAATGATTCTCTTTCTACCCCACAATCACAAGAAGCAATTGGAGAAGTCAAACACAGCCTCAGGGTGCTCAGTCCACTTGAGTCCTCTATGATTAAGAGCTATATGCTCAAAACGCGTCAGACGGTTTTATGGTAACTGACTTCGTGATGCTGTATCACTAAATCCATGTCTATGTAATTATTAATATGGATAGTAAATGAGTGTTTTTAGCAGCCATTTGTGTGTATGCCGATTTGATTACGATTATTTACCCCAGAACCGGGTGTGCTCCCGCAGCTGATTATACTTAATACTCCTCCCACCTCTCTCCCAGCTGAAATGCTTCTATCGATACAGCACTTCTCTTTGGTGTGGTATGAATTGCTTCTATCGATACAGCAAGCTCAGATATCATTATTCCGAGCTTGCAAGCTCCACTTTTCATTATACTGACCTTGCAACCTCAGTATAATGCTAACCGGAGCTTACTGTAAAGATAGAAGCGATTTACACCACACTGAAGGGGAGAGTGAACATGCTCCCTGAGGCAGCTGGGAGGAGAATTAAGTAGCACTGGGAAGACCTGAAGAGCTGTGCAGAAGATTTGTGTCGCATTATGCAAAGGTGCACAGCTTGAAGATTAAATATCTTTAAAAGTACGTAAATAAAATTAAAAAAAAAACACGTTTCCTAATACTACTTTAATAACATACGGTAAAAACTTTTTTAGAGGTGAATGTTCCCCTATAACCCTTTGAGTGCCAGAGGGTATGTAACGCATTGCTTTGCAAAATCATGAGTTCATGAGTGATAGATTAGGAATGGGTGATAGGACAGAAGGGGGACAATAGAGAATCTGGGGAGGTTCAGTCACAAATGGTGACTTATTAGGGAGGGGGATACTGTAACTGGGAATAGGGAGAGAAAGGAAAACGTATTAAAGAGGCAATACGGATTATGTAGAATAGCAAAATGGTAAATACAGCAGAAACCGGCAGCAGATGCAAAGAAGAAAAAAGCAAATCTGTCCCTTATACATTGTGACCAGCTTCCGGTGCTTTAGGTATAACCTTTCATCCTCCATTGAGACGCATTTCATAAACCTCTAACCCTTTAAAGTGGATCTATCACATATAGAAAAGTAATGCTCATTCTTTAGAGCACTTAGCAAAAAAGTTGAACACGTTATTCATTTAAAAAAAAAAAAAAAAAATGTTTTCTGCACAAAAATTAATGTTTTAAAAGTGCCAAGTAGTCTACTTCTGGATTGCCGAAGAATGCCGCACAGAAGCTGCTCCAGTCCCACTACCCAGCATCCTCCAATGATGAAGGCTTTCTTTCTCTAAGCTGGAGCGAGCTTATTGGCAGAGATCGATATCTAGCCAATGAGATCGCTCCAGCTTAGAGACAGACAGCCTCCATCATCGGAGGATGCTGGTAGTGGGATGGGAGCAGCTTCTGCGCGGCAATCCGGAAGTAGGCTGCTGGGCACTTTTAAAACATTAATTTTTGTGCAGAGAAGGGTTTTTTGTTTTTTTTTAAATGAACAACGTGTTCAACTTTTTTGCTAAATGCTCTAACAAATGATCATTACTTTTCTATATGTGATAGATCCACTTTAAATCAGAGCTGAGCAATCTGAGGCTGATGGCTTGAACAGCTGGAGGGCTTCAGGTTGCCTTTCAATGCGTCTATTTCTAGACGTGTGAGCACAGCAATACTTTACTCACCCCAACACTCACAGGATTAACTGGTAATATGCTACCCAGTCCTACCATATAAGTTACAAGCATACAACAGAAGTCCATTTTTGATCTACATTGCCTTGGCAGGGGTCTCAAGCTCGCCGGCTTCTAGAAGAGGTTGTGGATGGTGGATCATGTGCCACTGTGCACAGTGTGTCAGATCTGGTCTGGAGACTCTTGTAGGGAACTGTTGAGGGGGGGGGCAGGTAGGGCAACATGGCAGCAGTGGCCAATAAAACCCAAATGAGATTAGTTTTTTATTTAACCTCTTGGATGCGAGACACCACCAATACTACAGCAGCCAAGATGCAGGATGGACGGACACAGCAGCTGGTAGTCAAAGCTGTTGCACCCTGGCATGTGGCAGACTGGAGTGGCGCCTAGTGAGATGCAGCAGGTACTGCTCCCCCCCTCCCCACTAACAGGAGGCTTGGACACAAGATTCAGAGTGAGGCAACTGAGAGTAGGGCTGGAATCATTAGGCTGCCCCCTATCTTTGCTCTGAGAAAGTTTTGTACGTGCTGGCATCAAAGTAGTGAGTGCGTCTTTCTATAAGATAGGGTAAGGTAAGGTGGGTATGCCAGTGGGTGGGGTAGGTACTTGCCAGGCACCACTAAAAATCTAGTGGTGTACACAAATGCCTACTTTGCCTAATGAGAAATGTGGCCCTAATTATGAGTGTTGTAGTCCAATAAGAGATGGGGACCTCAGTTTCCCAGTTGAGCAGTAAATGTTGAACGTGTCTTCAGAGGTATGTGTAAGAGATGACTATACCGTATTCTATCAGTACGACAGGTGCGCCCCCTATTGGTCTAACTGGAATCCTGTTTTGTCTCATCATTCAATTTGTGGCCTATTATCCTATATCTTCTGAAGGATGTGCTGGTGACCCTTTTATCTTACAGGAATCCTGTGCGAAAGAGACCAGTGTAGGTTATAAAAACCCTATTATCTCAAAGAAATCATGTGTATAATAACCTCTCAGTCCAATCACGGGACACGTTTGAATAATTATAACTTTTGAGTGAAGCATTGGCAGTGCCCATGTTTTACTCAGAGAAAAATCCCTGTAATATATAAAAACAATAAATAAATAACAAAAAAAAATCCCTTGCAATAAACACTCTAACCCAGGGATGGGTAACCTGTTGTTCATTAGTAGTCTTTTACTTCAACTCCCATCATTCTCAGCTGTTGCCTCTCTGATGTCCTCCAGCAACATTGGTTATCCATCCCTGCTTTTAGCAAATTAGAGGAAAATGTCATTGATTCAAATAATTTTTTTGAATCCTGTGTGTGACACTTGCATCCAATCAGAGATTAGCGTTGGTGATGTCACAGGAATCCTGTATGTGACACTTGCATCCAATCAGAGATTAGCGTTGGTGATGTCACAGGGATCCTGTGTGTGACACTTGCATCCAATCAGAGATTAGCGTTGGTGAGGTCACAGGAATCCTGTGTGTGACACTTGCATCCAATCAGAGATTAGCGTTGGTGAAGTCATAGCAATCCTGTGTGTGTTGATTGTATCCAATCGGAGACATTTTAACTCGGAGAATGGAATAATTTTATTTATTTTTTTTTTTTTTAAAAAAGGGCAGATACAGCGATTTTGAGGAAAACCAGCTGCACTGAATGTAAAAAATGCAAATTCTTAAAACTCAGCTGGATTTAAATACTAGGGAGGTCTCAAATGCTTTGCTTCACAAACACCAGTTTGAACTTCAATAACTTTGGAACAAAACCTCTCCCTGCAATAAGATTTTTTTTTTTTTTTTATTAATCTCATTTGTATTGTACAGCTGATTTGCTCCAGTATTGCTGCATTCCAGAGAACAGAATCAATCAGCCTTATGTATAAAGGTGCAGTGAAACAGTTCTGCTCTTCGTTTCTTTTGATCATAATGCCTACCACGTCCAGGTGGCCATTGACTGCCAGGAAATGATGGGAGTTATAGTTCAACAACTTCTGGTGAACCATATGTTGCCCGTCTCTGTTTTAAAGGAGCAGTAAATTTTTTTATGAAAAAATATATATTGTAGGGATTTTCCTATTGAGTAAAATAAGGGTACTCCCACTGCTGAGAGATTTATATTTCCAGAGTTATTACAGTTTAAACCCATGTTTTTTTACATTCGGAGTGCCCTCTAGTGGTCAAATTCTAATTAGATTTCCTGTTAGATTCTAATGGAGAGGAAAGTCAAGAAAGTCAGTGATACATACAGTTCTCCATAGAATGTGATAGAAACTGCCTGTCACTTCCTGTCAGTTAGATCTATCAGGAAGTAAACACAGTAAATTCACTTCCTGATTATTTAAACTGCTATAAATGTTGAATAAAACATCTGACAGCGATGGGAGTGACCTTGTTTTATTCAGCAGGAAAAGTTCTATAAAATATGTGTTTTCATAAAAAAAGTTTACTGCTCCTTTAAATAATTCTGAACCGGTGTTTTTTTCCCCTGACTCAGGCTTTTATTCAGATCACATACGTGGAGCCGTTCTTTGACACGTATGAACTTAAGGATCGAGTCACATACTTTGACAAGAACTACAACCTGCGCACCTTCCTGTTCTGTACGCCATTCACTCTGGATGGACGGGCACATGGAGAACTTCACGAGCAGTACAAGCGCAAGACTGTGCTCACCACCTCACATGCCTTTCCTTACATCAAGACCCGCATCAATGTGCTGCACCGTGAGGAGGTAAAGGAGAGGGGCAGGGCAGTGAGGGAGGGGGATGGAGAAGGACAGAGCTGAGAGGGAGGGAGACAGGGCAGTGGGAGAGGGACAGGGCAATGAGGGAGAGGGGGATGAAGGACAGAGTAGTGAGGGAGGGTGACAGGGCAATGGGAAAGGGTGAGGGAATAGCACATTGCAGTGAGGGAGGTGAACAGGGCAGTGTGAGACCGTATGGGAGGGAGATGGGGCTGTGAGCGGAGACCAGACAGTTGGAGATGGGGTGGAACAGGGCAGCTGGACAGAATGGGGCGAGATACTGAGAGGGGAGGTGAAGGAGTTGGACAAGGCAGTGACTGGGGTCAGGGAATGGGAAATGTAAGGAGCAGTAGGATAGAGACAGGCAATAAGCGCAGAGAAGGGCAACGTGCCAGAAGAGAGGGTAGTAGAGGGACAGGACACTGGGGGAGGAGTTGAAGGAGGTGGACATGGCACCATTAGCAGGTGAGGGAGGGAGAAGGGCCACCATGAGCAGAAGTGGTAGAGGTTAATACAGTGACGGAATGTAAGCATGCATGGGATAGGCATAAGGCTGTCCGGAATATAAGACAAGATCAAGGGCCAAATACGTTTTGTGGTTTTTAGAGCAGAAAAATGTGCAGACTAGATGGGCTGGTTCTTATCTGCCATTAGATTCAGTGTTTCTATGTGAAGGGACATCAGGTGATGGAGAGGGAAGGGAGAGGCACCTGAAGACTGTGAGGGAAGGTGGACAGGACACTGAGATGAGGTGAGGAAAGGAGGCAGGGCACTAGGAGGAGATGAGGAAAGGGTCACAGATCGGTGTCAGATAATGTTGGGCAGGGCATCAGGAACAAATAATGGAAGATGACTGGGCACTGAGTTGGCACTGGAAACAACCAAAGAAAGGATACACAATACCGGGAATAAATGGGGTAGAATGATAGAGTGTCACAAGGTGAGGGACCTGGGAGCTGTACAGGGATGAGATGAGTGAGAGAGGGATGGCACAGAGATTAAATTGAGTAGAGAGCGAGAAGACAGGATTGGCACTAGGAGGAGATGAGGAAAGGAGGCAGGGCACTAGGAGGAGGGGAGGAAAGGAGGCAGGGCGCTAGGAGGGGGTGAGGAAAGGAAGCAGGGCCCTAGGAGGAGAGTGAGGAAAGGAGGCAGTGCACTAGGAGGAGAGTGGGGAAAGGAGGCAGGGCACTAGGAGGAGGGGAGGAAAGGAGGCAGGGCACTAGGAGGAAAGGAGGCAGGGCACTAGGAGGAGAGTGAGGAAAGGAGGCAGGGCACTAGGAGGAAAGGAGGCAGGGCACTAGGAGGAGAGTGGGGAAAGGAGGCAGGACACTAGGAGGAGGGGAGGAAAGGAGGCAGGGCACTAGGAGGAGGGTAGGAAAGGAGGCAGGGCACTAGGAGGGGGTGAGGAAAGGAGGCAGGGCACTAGGAGGGGGTGAGGAAAGGAGGCAGGGCGCTAGGAGGAGGAGAGGAAAGGAGGCAGGGCGCTAGGAGGAGGGGAGGAAAGGAGGCAGGGCGCTAGGAGGAGGGGAGGAAAGGAGGCAGGGCACTAGGAGGAGGGAAGGAAAGGGGGAAGGGCACTAGGAGGAGGTGAGGAAAGGAGGCAGGGCACTAGGAGGAGGTGGGATAAGGGGTTGGACCACTAGGAGGAGATGAGGAAAGGGTCACAGATCGGTGTCAGATAATGTTGGGCAGGGCATCAGGAACAAATAATGGAAGATGACTGGGCACTGAGTTGGCACTGGAAACAACCAAAGAAAGGATACACAATACCGGGAATAAATGGGGTAGAATGATAGAGCGTCACAAGGTGAGGGACCTGGGAGCTGTACAGGGAAGAGATGAGTGAGAGAGGGGTGGCACAGAGATTAAATTGAGTAGAGAGCGAGAAGACAGGATTGGCACAGGGAGGTGGTGAGGGGACAACAGTCCATATTACTGCAGGTGAAGCATGGGCAAGACATTGGCAAAAGATGAGTAGGTTTAAAGGAGAAGTAACACCTCCTAATAATAAACCCCACTTACCTTACTATGGGCAGAAAATCCTAATGGCCCCTTTCACTTTTGTCGTTGTGCCTTTGCTTGAGAGTTAACATCTTCAATAGTTCCTGGATGTTACGTCCACGGAGGCGGACATGACAGTTACTGGCAGTTTTTTTTTAATCTGAAGCAGGCAGAGTGCATGAGCCTACTTAACTCTTTATGGATCAGATAGGAGTGTAACATTTTGAAGCAATGCAGTGCACTCTCCTCTGGTCCTTAAAGGGTTAAGATTACCATGTGCAGAGTCTGAGGTCCTGTGGTCCTGCCAGCAACTGTCATGTCCGCCTCCAGAGACATGACATCCAGGAGTTACTGAAGGTGGTATGTCCTGAACAAAGGCTTATGGGAAAAACTCATAAGGGCCATTAGGATTTTCTGGCCATAGTAAGGTAAGTGTGGGACTCCAAGAGAATTGGAGGGTGGCACCAGAGACACAATCAGGGTTGTCAGTGGGCATTCAGCTTGTATGGCACACATTAATGTGCCTGGTTCTGTCACATACTTACTTGGTGCCCTCTGTGCCAGGTGGTGCTGATTCCAGTTGAAGTTGCCATTGAAGACATGCAGAAAAAGACTCAAGAGCTGGCATTCGCCACCCATCAGGACCCAGCAGATGCCAAGATGCTTCAGATGGTTCTACAGGGCTGTGTGGGAACAACTGTTAACCAGGTGATGAGAGAAGACTGGCAATGTCTTTGTAGTGGCCAGGGCCGGATTTCTCATTAGGCACAGTAAACAACTGCCTAGAGCTCCAGATTTTAAGAGGAGGAGCCTCTGCTGTGCTGGCCACACCCACATTCTGAATTGCGGTGTGGTCAGTGCAATCTCAATGTCCCTGCACCAGTTTATATACCCTTACACTGGCTATTATGTAACCGTTGGATGCTACAGAGATCTTTGCAATGCTTTGGAAACCTCTGTAGCAACCAAGGGGTTATAGGGGTTAAAGCTTTTTTTGTTCTTGTTTGTTATAGGCCAAAGGTATTTTCTGTGCAACGAAACAGTGGATTGGACCAGGGGCGGAGTCATGTGAGGAATGGGGGTGTGGCCAGAGACTGGGTTAAAGGCACCTAGTTTGCCTTGCCTAGGAGTGCCTGTATTATCCGGCCCTGGTTGTGGCCAAAGCTGAAAGTAAGCCATTACTGGCCAAGGAACTGTAGCCAAAGTTCAAAATGACTACGCGTACTTAACCCTTTAAGGACCAAGGGAGTGTGTGATGCATTACAAAGCAATGCGTTGCACACCCCTCTGGTCCTTCAACGGTTAATTAGGTCCCATTAATGATACACTTAGGGACGATGAAACTGGTTACTTGCCTAAAGGATAGTAGTTCTGGAAGAAACCATCTTCATCGTAGGGGAGAACTGAATCTTCCCAATTATCTTAAGGGGGCTTTTAAAGGGATAGTAATGTTTCACAAAAACAGCAGCTCCAATTAATCTGCATAGTATTTGGGTCATGGAGAGTGTTATTTCAGTACTGTCAGAGTTGTAGTACAAGAGTAATTGAATGATAAAGTATCCCCCTCCTGCCCCTTTTACTTAGTGTAACACTGTTCACCTCCGTATGGATCACAGAGAGGGACAATCTTCAGTGAGGATAAGGAAAAACTTGTCAAGGGGGCATGGTTTTCCTTATGATCACAGTAAGAAAATTGTCCCTTGCTGCAAGCTGTCCGGTCTGTGGACCAAACTCCACATCTGAGGGGAGGTGGCTTACACTAGGTAAAAGGGGAGGGAGGGGGATACTTTATCATTCAGTTACTCTTGAACTACAACTCTGACAGTATTAAAATAACACTCTCTATGGCCCAAATACTACGAAGATTAATTGGAGCTGCTGTTTTTGTGAAACATTACTATACCTTTAATCCCTTGAATGCCGGAGAACAGAATATTCTCTCCCTTTTTTTGAGAGAGGTTAAATAGCATGGTTTGCAAGCCTGTGACCCTCCAGCTGTTGTTGGACTGCAACTGTAATTATTCACATCCAGCTGAGGATGATGGGAATTGTAGTCCAACAATAGCTGGAGGTTGGCTGGTGATGATGGGAATTGTAGTCCAACAACAGCCACAGTTTGCATACCACTTCTGTTAATGTGTGTGGTGGGGGATGAAGGACAGTCTAGCACTCTGACCTCCCCATGGTCTGCTCTGGTGCCAATAACCCACACTGTTATTGACATGTACAAGGAGGGTGAGACTGCTGGTACCCACATTGTGCTGACTGTGTCTTGTCTCAGGGCCCTCTGGAAGTGGCTCAGGTATTTCTGGCAGAGATTCCGGAGGATCCGCGTCTGTACCGACTCCACAACAAGCTGCGCCTGTGCTTCAGGGACTTCACCAAGAGGTGAGTCCAAGGGACGTGGCCCCAGAATGGGTGACCTAATAATGTATTAATCCCTTAACCCTTTAAGAACTGGGAAAATCTGAGATGAATTTCACTTAAGGACTGGAGCAATTCTGACCTTTTTGACTATGTCTTTGTTCAACAGTGTTTTCCCTCTAAGTCTTTTATTCCACCCCCATAAATTATATACTGTTTTTTTAAGCACAAATAGGGCTTTCTTTTGATACCACACTTATATGGATAACCCACCATTTACTTTATTAAAATTTAAAAAAAGTTAAAAAAAAAAAAACACCACCGTACTGCCTCTATCACTCAGAATGCCAGTAGATATGATCACTGTTATGGCGATCACATGACCCAGCACAAGCAAGAAAGGCTGAGACTGAACGCCCCACGGAGGCACGCTGCTATCATTTAAGCCATGATGGTCCAGGACCATCTTGGGTCCTTAAGGGTATAACAACCCATGACGGTCCAGGACCATCATGGGTCCTTAAGTGGTTAAGGACACATGACGTGACAAGACCGTCACACGTGCCTGGACTTTAAGGACTGTGACGGTCCTGGCACATCACAGAAGTTTGCGACTGCAGCGTGGCTGCATGCCACACTGTGATCACAGAACACGTATGTGCTATAAAAAAATGCTGTGGTCCTCTAGAACTCCCCACCCCTGGACTGAGCGGTCTTTACGGGGTTATAGTAACGGTAACTTGACATCTTGTATGACTGAGTGCTCTCTCTGCAGGTGTGAGGATGCTCTGCGGAAGAACAAAACTCTGATTGGTCCTGATCAGCGGGAATACCACCGGGAGCTGGAAAGGAATTATCAGCGTCTGAGGGAAGCGCTCAGCCCTCTAACGTCTCGCAGGATCCCACAGCTGTATAGTGACCTGCTTCCGCACACCAGTGCCAGGTATGCAGGCAGTGAACTTTTTATATACTTGGGCACAGGGAGCGTGGAACTTATACCCATGCATAGAGAAGCATAGCATATTAGTACCACCCGTCAAATGTATAATAAAGCTACTAGTAACTCTGGAGATAATAGACATATAATATTGAGCAGTGGTCCTCAAACTGTAACCAGACAGTGTGTGTGTGGGTCTGAGGAAAACAGCGCAATAAGGCTGGGTTGACAGACAGTGTATGTGTGGTTCTGTGACTACCAGTGGAACAAGGTTGAGGTATCAGACAGTGTATGTGTGGTTCTGTGACTACCAGTAGAACAAGGCTGTGGTGTCAGACAGTGTATGTGTGGTTCTGTGACTACCAGTGGAACAAGGCTGGGGTGTCAGACAGTGTATGTGTGTGTGGTTCTGTGACTACCAGTGGAACAAGGCTGGGGTGTCAGACAGTGTATGTGTGGTTCTGTGACTACCAGTGGAACAAGGCTGGGGTGTCAGACAGTGTATGTGTGTGTGGTTCTGTGACTACCAGTGGAACAAGGCTGGGGTGTCAGACAGTGTATGTGTGGTTCTGTGACTACCAGTGGAACAAGGCTGGGGTGTCAGACAGTGTATGTGTGTGTGGTTCTGTGACTACCAGTGGAACAAGGCTGGGGTGTCAGACAGTGTATGTGTGGGTCTGTGACTACCAGTGGAACAAGGCTGGTGTGTCAGTGTATGTGAGGTTCTATGACTACCAGTGAAACAAGGCTGAGGTGTCAGTGTATGTGTACGTCGGTGACTACCAGTGGAACAAGACTGAGGTGTCAGACAGTGTATGTGTGGTTATGTGACTGCCAATGGAACAAGGCTGGGGTGTCAGACAGTGCATGTGTGGTTCTATGACTACCAGTGGAACAAGGCTGGGGTGTCAGACAGTGCATGTGTGGTTCTATGACTACCAGTGGAACAAGGCTGGGTTGTCAGACAGTGTAAGTTTGGGTCTGTGACTACCAGTAGAACAACCCATAACATACATCACATAAATGGACTTGGTAACTGTTACTTAATTAATTTAGCCTAGTTCTTTAATATATAGTTACTGTATTATGTTAATCTCTTGGATGTTAGAGAGGACTCGAGAATATTGCAGTACAATGTGTCAGAGACCTTTATGGCATCCGGGGGGTTAAATGTTTGAGTGATTGGTTTCCACTGGCGTTTCCTTTGAATGTTAAGGATTCCACTGCAGCGCACAAGTTCTGAGAAGCATGATACAGGGTGAACATAACTGGGAGACTAGGAATGACATCACAGTAGCTGACAGTATCATTCTGGGTAGAAGTAAACACCGGACTACAAGCTCAACACAGTGACTCACAGGCAGCATACTGCTTCTCATCATATGGGCAAAGGGATCACATGCCAGGTTACGGGATGGCCAGTGCCTTCTACAACAAAACCGAGATAAGACAAGTATCATCATGGAGAGGAAACCAAGAACAGCAGTGTTTTCATTTTTGTCCTTTTCTCTAATTCACATGATAATATTTAACCCTTTGAGTGCCAGAGAGGAATCCAGATACCTCTCTGGCACTCAAAGGGTTAAACCTTTTATTTGGATTCTACATAATATGTACAGCCCAATTGCCTACAGTTTATTATTTGTTTCATTTTTACCTATTTTTTTACATTTTTATGTCACTGACATTGAATTCCTTGGATCTCAGCACGGGACTGTAAGAACAGAGATATTGATTGATTTGTATGCTGTAGCTTTTCTACATTGTTTCACTGTGTTTTTTACGTTGCATTTTTTTTTAACATTGGTGCACTCTGTCTGCTTTCACAGTCCCTCCCAGAAAGCTGTCTGGAATCAAATGCAAATAGTTCCATAAAAGCGGAAAAGATAGGTGAAAATTAAAAAAACAAAATGTATAGGCAAACTAACTGTACATAATATGTAAAGTCAGAATAAAGGGTTACTAATCCTTTAAATTCCCTTTCACTCGGGTAACATCAAAGCATCACAGAGCACTGACGCTGTATTGGATCTGTCACCCATGATTAACATTAACAAGCTGGAATACGGTGTCTTTCACATGGAAGACTATCACTTCAGCTCTAAGCAATGAAGTACAGCATGCTGCAACTTTGCTGCTTTCCATAAGGAACACAACAAAGTTTCAGTAAGGAAAGTCTGCAGAGGAGCCTAGGGGGCCGTCAGCAGAACTTACGCACGAGCATTGTTGGAAGTTTCTGTGCCTATTACAATCGCAGTGAATGGCCCACCCATGTGCGCACCAGCCAGTAAAAAACAGAAAAAAAAGACCAGCATATGTATAGATTAGATGATATTGATTCTTTCTTATTTCTGAAAAACTGAAAGTGAAATCCCACAGTGCAGCTTAACCCTTTGAGTGACAGAGGGGTATCCAATGCATTTCAAAGCCCCTCTGGCACTCAGAGGGTTAATTAGCATACAATAACATTTGGTACCACACTCAGACAACTTACCTTACAGAAATAAATGTATGACCATTTCCTACACAATGCATCTGCTGGTCTTTTGGCTGATATGACACACAGGCAATTTTCAATGAAGTTTTCAGATATGAAATATGAATTTAAAGTGACAAGGGCCACTTTAGGCCTGTATGACAGTGGTTCTCAACCTTTTTTTACTCAAGGCACCCCTAACATGGAATGTGGAACATTCGGGGCACCCCTAAAATTTATCAAGGGCACAGTTCATAAATACACAGATAGTATTAAGTCTCACAATCATAGTAATAAAAATAAACATATTGCCCATAACAGTTTCCATATTTCTACATGAAAAAGGACAATATTCACATTTTTGTCAGTCTTCATAGAAAACATAGGGCACCCTAATCTGATGTCTGCAGCACACCAAAGTGCCACAGCACCCTGGTTGAGAATCACTGCTGTGTGATGATCGCTTTAATTTAGATATGATGGCTTGCGTGTAACCCTGATTGCTATCCAAGCCACCTTGGGAAGGCCCCGTGCTACTAATGTGCAGATATAGGGGTGTACTTGTTATTCAAATTCATCAAATAACCAGGGCTGGATTTACATCAGAGGAGCCTGTAGGCACAGAAATCTGAAGTGCCCCCCCCCCCCCCGATTGCCATCTCCACAATGCTCCTAATCTCCACATTGCCCCCCATCAGCTCCATATTGTCCTCATCAGCTCCAACTTGCCCCCCATCATCTCCAACTAGCCCCCATCATCTTCATATTGCCCCATGATCATCTCTATATTGCCCCCGCGATCATCTCCATATTGCCTCTCAGTTCACCCATGATCATCTCCATATTGCCCTTCACATTGCCCCCATTATTGTTTCCATATTGCCACTCACATTGCCCCCATGATCATCCCCATATTGCCACTCACATTGCCCCCATGATCATCCCCATATTGCCACTCACATTGCCCCCATGATCATCCCCATATTGCCCCTCACAGTGCCCCCATGATCATCTCCATATTGCCCCTCACATTGCCCCCATGATCATCTCCATATTGCCCCTCACATTGCCCCCATGATCATCCCCATATTGCCCCTCACAGTGCCCCCATGATCATCTCCATATTGCCCCTCACATTGCCCCCATGATCATCTCCATATTGCCCCTCACATTGCCCCCATGATCATCTCCATATCCCCTCACATTGCCCCCATGATCATCTCCATATTCCCTCACATTGCCCCCATCATCTCCATATTGCCCTTCACATTGCCCCATGATCATTTCCATATTGCCCCTTACATTGCCCCTTACAGTGCCCCCATCATCTCCATATTGCCCCCGTGTCCGATTCCTACCCTGGAGAGGAGAGGTCTGTCTGCGCCTCTTCCTTCTGCACAGAGCTGCAACTGCTGGAGCTCCCACACGGTCTTCTCTTCAGTAATGCAGAGCGCTGGGAGATGATGTCATCACCCAGCGCTCTGTATTACTAAAGAGCCGACGAGGGAGCTCAGCAGCTACAGGTCTGTGCTGAAGAAGGCACAGACTAAGACCACACCATGTTGTTGTGGGCCGCGGGGGATCCAAATGACAGGCGCCCCTCTGTGGGGTGTGCCTGTAGGCAGATGCCTACTCTGCCTAATTACAAATCCAGCCCTGCAGATAACCTGGGGCCATCCCTTGAGATTAGTGGAAAGGGGGTTTCAGCTTCAGCAGATTAAGGTTTTTTTTTACAGTAAGGTCTGATGAATTGTGGAATTCCTTGCCCAATGATGTGGTAATGGTAGATACAATTAAAACATTTAAAAGAAGATTAGATACATTTATTTCAAGAGTACATGGTTTTATTGTTAATTAGTAGACAAAACAGGAAGTTCGGATAAAGACTAACTTTTTTGACAGCAGGAAAGTTGTATAATTCTCATTTTCTCTGGGTTATGAGGCAAAGGTAGAACTTGATGGACTTTTTCAAGTATTTTTTCAACCAAATTTACTGCTACTACGGTACATTGTCATGGCTTATACCACAAGTAGTAAATGATGTCTATAAAATTATACATAGAATGGGAAAAAAGTATGTACCTCAAAACCATGGTGTGTATCCCAGCTTCGCATTGATTTAAATGGGACATTTAACCTCTTTTCAAAGAGTTAACAGCCCATTTTATAGGGGAAATATCACCTTCTAATTAGAACTCCTTGCTTAGCTTATGAGTGCCAAAAAATCCTAAAACCCTAATGGCGCCAGTAAATTTTGCACATATGCCTTTGATCAAGAGATAACATTGTCAGTTAATCCTGGGCCTCATATCCATGGAGGCAGACATGAAAGTTGCTGGGTGTTTTTCAAACTGAACAGGACGAGCGCACAAGTCTTCACTCTTTTACGGATGAGAGGGGTGCAGAATGCATTAGGAAACAATGTGTTGTGCACCCCTCTGGTCTTTAACACTTTCACTGCCAGAGGGGTATGCAACGCATTGCTCCAAAATATGTTCTGTACCTCTCTGGCACTCAAAGGGTTAATAGGTTGATATCCCCATGTACAGTGGGAAGCGTTTGTCTATTGGCCCTGTTAGAAACTATCATGTCCATCTCCGTGCACATGATAACCAGGACTGATTGACAGTATTATCTCTTGAATAAAGGTGCAAGAAAAAAAAACATTCAGAGAGGCCATTAAGATTTTATGGGCACAGAAAGCTAAATGGCGAGTTATTATTAGGAAGTGTTACTTCCCCTTTAAACAACTGAGAATTTTCATTTGTTTACTACGGAAAAATAGTTTTTCTCCTGAATTGATACTCAATAGTTTATAGAATACTAGTTGAAGAGCCCGTGTACACGGGTCACGTGCCAGCCGGTTGCGGGGCAGTCATGCACAGTAGAGACTGCCCGCACCATGGCTGATGCTTCGGAGCGCCCTACTCCGAAATATTATCCGTGGTGCGGGCAGTCTCTACTGCACATGACTGCAGCACGCACAGCAGTCTGTACTGCTCATGACTGCGTCGTTACAAACATTTTAGTAAATTATTATATAGGAAGACCCCAAATGTCTTCTATGTTTTCTGTATAGTCACTTAAAGGAGCAGTAAACTTTTTTTTATGAAAACCTATATTTTATAGAGCTTTATCCTGCTGAGTAAAACAATGTCACCACCATTGTGTCAGTTGTTTTATTCAAACTTTATAACAGTTCAAATAAACAGGAAGTGAATTTACTGTGCATTTACTTCCTGATTGATCTAACTGACACGAAGCAACTGCAGTTTCTATTACATTCTATGGAGAACTGTAAGTCACTGACTTTCCTCTCCATTAGAATGTAACAGGATAACTAATTGGAATTTGACAACTAGAGGGCACTGCTAATGTAAATAAACACAGGTTTATTTATTTATTTATTTATTTAGAAAATGTTTTACCAGGAATAACGCTAGAAATATGCATCTCTCAGCAGAGGCAGTACCCTTATTTTACTCAACAGGAAACATCCTGCAATATATATTTTTTCACAAAAATTGTTTACTGATCCATTAACCCTTTGCGTGCCAGAGGAATGTGTGTTGGAGACCCCTCTGGCACTCAAAGGGTTAAACTCAAGACAGTGCATGAGCATATGGGCTGGGAGAATGCTGGGTAAGCATTAAACTGAATACAGAGTTTTAAAAACTGTCTATTACAATCTCTACTTCCCAGAGACTCCCTGACCCGCAACAGCCTGCGCAGGAGTGAGGCCTGAGATGAGCGTCTTCTTGATCCCACTTTTTGACAGATACCACCAGGAGAGGTTATGATTCATGTCTCCGCCAGTAAAGCATGACTTTGTGATGTCACAACCACCGAAAGACCAATAAGACGACTGGAAACCAAAGGATGGTGTATTTAGCTGGAGGGGATTTAAATCCAAATAGGAGTGGAGTCCAAAGCAGGGTTCCGCCTCTCTGTCTTTCTCCGCTGTTACCCGTGAGATGTAAATGGGAAGAGGGGACAGGAGGAGGACGGATGAGGTGACGGCAGCATTTATAAAACTGTAGTTAGTTACAGCTTTAATTCCCATCTGTTATTCTCCACACTACTATGGAATGTTTAACCCTTTGATTGGTCTGCAGTTCACTGCTTTACTCATACACCCTGGCATTCAAAGGGTTAGGAATGACTGCCATGATTCTCTTGCAGAAAAGTGTATTTTTGTTGTTGTTGTTTTTTAAGTGACTCTTGAAGTTCAAGGGGCTGAGGATAATGCACCTTTTAACCCTTTTGAGTGCCAGAGGTGTACGCAAAGCTTTGCAAAGCGTACCCCTCTGGCACTCAAAGGGTTAATGACCATTTAAAGGGCTAATATTTCACCTCACTCCTGTCTAATCTAAATCTCAGGGACCCCACTCTCATCCCATAAAGAAAGAGAAGCTGATGAGTCTGAGAAGGACGTAGCTACATTCCTCATTCTTTTAACTTCAAGAACTATTTTTCTTGTGTATATGAATTTTTTTAATGGACATTTTAAATATGGCCGCTCACGAGCCACATATGAGTGTCTTTCTTTTTAATGTGTGCTAACCTGTTAACCCTTTGAGTGCTAGAGAAATGTCCAACGCATTGCACTGCAATGCATTGATACACAGGGGTGTCCGTAGAAATTTTTATGGAGGGAAAAGCCCATCCAGTGCCCCCCCCTCCGGACGCCCATGCTGATACCTCTGCACTCAGAGGGTTAAAGAATAGTAAATCCCACAAAAAAAAGCTTAATCTAAAGTACATGTCCTGAACACAGTGATGTAAGTTGGAAAATGTAAAACAACACTTACCAAGTTGCTCACCCAATTCCTCGCCAAATTCTGAAAGGTCAGGTAACGCTGCTCTTTACCTACAACCAAGCTTACGGTGTCTGAGCAAGGACAATCTTCCCCCCTGCTCAGACCTGTAATGCTACTGTGATTGCTCAGCGCATGACAACTAGTGACAAAAGTAAGAGGTGGAAGATTGTCTCTTCTCAGACACTGTAACCCTGGCCGCTGATCAAGCTTTAAAGGAGAAGTAAATGTTTTTTCATGAACACCTATAAATTATAGGGCTTTTCCTGCCGAGTAAAACAAGAGTACTCCCACTGCTATCAGTTGTTTTATTCAAACATAATAACAGCTCAAATAATCAGGAAGTGAATTACAGTGTGATTACTTCCTAAAAGTTCTAACTAACAGGAAGTGGTTCAGCAGTTTATATCACCTTCTATGCAGAACTGGTTGTCAGTGACTCACCTCTACTAAAGAATAGCAGAATAACTATTTGGAATCTGACCACTTGAAGGCACTTTTAATGAAAAAAAAAACAAAAAAAATAAGAGTTTAAACTGTAATAAATATGAAAATATGCACCTCTAAGCAGTGGGAATACCCTTGTTGAATTCAAAAAGAAAAGCCCTACAGACATATATCCACACACATATACTGTTGGAAATTCTTTAAAGCTTTACAGAAAATTAACTGTGCACAGTCTTATCTGCTCTAAAACATGGCTGCAGCCCTCCATGCAGTTTTTACAATCAAGAAGTTACCATGAAGACAGTGAACAGTGATATATATCCTGCAGAATTTGGCAAGGGATTGGTTAAACAACTCTGTACATATGACATCTTAACTTTGCATTGTACGTTACTGTGCTCAGAGCAACATATCCTTGTGGCTGAGCCCATTTTATAGGGTCGTGTATTCCTTTAATGAATAAAGTCCATGTGAGAAGGTCACTCATTGAAGATAGTAGATGCACAGGATATGTATCAAGCAGTGTTAGGGTGGTGTTAATGCTATTCACATAAAACTGGTTATGACATCACTTTATGACAGCTATTAATAACTTGAGACAATTATGGTACAACTTGCATCCCCTCTGCTGGAGTCTTATGCAGGTGAAACTGTTACTCAACCAAAGTCATCTTGTAAGTGAAACTGTGATGTCATAACATGATGTAGATTTGTGCCTTGTTTAAAGAAAGGTGGTATTACTCTGTTATTTGAGTCCCGGTCAGTAATGGCTGAAGTGATCACTACGTTCGCTGTGCAGTGTTGCATCATTTAGGGGACCTGTGGCCCATATTAATAAAAAATTAACTGGAGTTTGGGCCAATGGGCCTCAATCATCTAAAGAGATGTCATTCTAGAGCAAACCAAGTATACTACGGGGCAGAGGCGTAACTAGAACAGTCCGGGCCCTGGTGCAAGAAGTGCCATGGGCCCCCCAAACACATTGGCCCCCGGGCCCTCCACAATGCCTCCATTTCCTACCTCCCAATCCCTGGTGGTCCAGTAGAGTGGCAGGAGAGGCGGGCTGGTGCGACGTACTCCCGCACTGTCCTTTTCTGTAATGCAGAGCGCTGGGAGATGATGTCATCTCCCAGCGCTCTGCATTACTAGTGCGCGGGAGGGAGCTTGCAGCGCCAGGAGGAGGGGGTCGCAGGGGGCAGCTGGGCCCCTGGAGTGACGGGCCCGGTCGCGGTTGCGACCCCTATAGTTACACCACTGCTACGGGGGGAGAAATAAAGATGGTTTGATCCAGAATACACCTCTTTTGTTTATTGACAACATATATGCGAGGGTTCTAATACAGATAAGGGTTAATTGTAGCACCTCTGGGTAGACCAGCGTTGAAAGATGCCCCTAACAGTGTGACGTTTCCTGTGTGCTACTAACAGAGCCTCAATAGTCGCATAGCTAAAAGGTGGCACTGTGGGAGCCGTAGAAAAATCAGGCAATTGGTAGAGTAAAAGTGATACGTTGATATACAATGTTATTGTTACTGTAAGAATTAACTGGACACACAATGCAGAGCCAGTTAAAGCCTCACTTTTTTGAGAGAAACATTAAAGGGTCACTAATGTTCCCAAAAATTATTTATAGTTTTTGAGTTTAAAATATTAAACTAAGTGCAACAAACCCTATCTCTCAAACCGCTGTGGTTTGAGAAATACAGGCATTCAAATTCCCCCCCTCCCTCCCCTTCTCCTGATGTCAGCATCTAGCTGACAGCAGGAGATCCCGGTCCAGGGACCAGCAGGCGGCTCTGCAGCAGAGCCGAAATCGCGGTACTTAAAAAGAATTACTTAAGTGGAAAAGTATACAAAGTGTGCTTGCAAACCAGGCACACTTTGTAGACCTTTCCAGTGAAGTAATTCTTTTTAAATAATGAGATTTCGGCTCTGCTGCAGAACCTCCTCGAGTCGTACGACTCAAATCTCCTGCTGTCGGCTTTGCAGCTGACATCAGGAGAAGGGGAGGGGGGGGGGACTTTGAATGCCTGTATCTCTCAAACCATAGCGGTTTGAGAGATAGGGTTTGTTGCACTTAGTTTATTATTTTCAGCTCTATACAACTAGAAATAATTTTTTGGGACATTACTGTCCCTTTAAAACTTGGCAATGACTGGGCGTCTCACAGTTTATGTCCTGATGTCACTGTCACAGACTCTTGTTGTTCTGATATTACATACTGTCATTTGTTATGTCTGTCCTGCTGTCATACATTGCCAGTGTCACTGTCTTTTTCTGCTGTCATGTGTCATAGACACTGCCTGTATTGCTGTCATACACTGTCATTGTCTTCATGTCTATCCTGCTGTCATAACAGTGTCACAGACACTTCCTGTCCTGCTGTCATACATTGCCACTGTCACTGTCTTTTTCTGTTGTCACATAGTCACGGACACTTCCTGTCCTCCTGTCATACACTGCCACTGACAATGTCATTTTCTGCTGTCACATAGCAGGACAGGAATTTTCTGTAACTGTCATACACTGTCATTGTCTTCATGTCTATCCTGCTGTCATGTGTCACAGACACCTCCTATCCTGCTGCGTCATATATTGTCATTGTCTTCATGTCTATCCTGCTGTCATAAGTGTCACAGACACTTCCTGTCCTGCTGTCATACATTGCCAGTGTCACTGTCTTTTCTGCTGTCATGTGTCATAGACATTGCCTGTATTGCTGTCATACACTGTCATTGTCTTCATGTCTATCCTGCTGTCATGTGTCACAGACACCTCCTATCCTGCTGCGTCATATATTGTCATTGTCTTCATGTCTATCCTGCTGTCATAAGTGTCACAGACACTTCCTGTCCTGCTGTCATACATTGCCAGTGTCACTGTCTTTTTCTGTTGTCACATAGTCACGGACACTTCCTGTCCTCCTGTCATACACTGACAATGTCATTTTCTGCTGTCACATAGCAGGACAGGAATTTTCTGTGACTGTCATACACTGTCATTGTGTTCATGTCTGTCCTGTCCTTTCACAGACACTTCCTGTCCTGCTGTCATACACTGTCATTGTCACTGCCTTTTTCCTCTGTCACAGTATCACAGACACTTCCTGCCATCACACACACACACGTTGTCATCGCCACTGTGTCTTTCTTGCTGTCGTACAGTGTGACAGAGACTTCCTCTCTTTTGCTGTCACACGTTAGTTGTTACCATGTCTATCTTGCTATCAGTGTTATAGTCAAGCTTGCACCTGCTGTCACAATATTCTGTCCTATTGTCACTGTATTGTCTTGTTCTAATGTTACAGAGTCGCTGTATTGTCCTGCCCTACTGTTTATGTATAGTTACCACAGCAGATCCTTATGATAGATGCATACTGAAGGGCATCTTAGGAACCATTACAGCCCTAGAGAAGGGGTATGCAACTGTGCCTGTCCAGCTGTTGTTGAACTGCAGCTCCTTTCATTTTCAGCTAGTCTCAGACCGGTGTGGGACTACAATGCTGGCTAACAGTCAGCTAAGGATGATGGGAATTGTCGTCCAACAACACGTGGTGAGCCAAAGGTTTCCCACCTCTAGACAAGGAATACAATGGTTCTTATACAGCCCAGCAGTATGTCTCTTTTATAAATGCCTTGTATTAACCCTTTGAGTGCAAGAGGGGTACGCAACGCATTGTGGTGCAATGCGTTGCGTACCCCTTTGGCACTCAGAGTTAAAAGGACATGGTGACCACATTGCATTGCCTTGTCCTGCGGTCTCCTAGTATAACTGTGCCCTCGTGTCTTGCTGTATTGCACGATGGCACATGATGACATTCCCTTATTGCATTGTCACGTTTGTCCTTCTCTTATTGTCTTGAGTTATTTTTGTAATAAATTTCTTCTAATGATGTCCGTGTATTTAATTTATATGCTGTATAGTGTACATTGGGTAGCCAGGGGTGCTTTGCTCCGCCTGGCCACTCCTTTGAAAAATAACACCACCATGAATGGACCTATGGGAGCGCCAGTATAGAGATTTGAATAACTCCTCCTTACTGTCGCCCCTGGGTGTGTTTGCCAGGCACACAGAAGACTACGATGGGTCAATGAAGCTGAGAACTATGCCATCGAGGGTATATACTCCTGGCAGGGTCACCCAAGGTGGACAGATCAAGGTTAAAGGGGAACTACCGCCCCGCAATAACTTAACCTCCATTCATTCTTCATCTGGCGACTAGCTGCTTAGTAGCGCTAGTCGCCAGGAATATTACCTGGTTCCGAAGATTTCTCAGTTTTACCGATGCTCACAGGAGCAGGAAGCACAGACATCTCGTCACAGTGACGTCCGTGCGCCTGCGCTGTCAGTCCTTTTTGGAGCCAAGTGTTACATCAGTAAAAGGGGTGGGAGGGGGATACTTTATCATTCAATTACTCTCGAACTACAACTCGGAAATAATGCTTTCCATGGCCCAAATACTATGAAGATTAATCTGAGCTGCATTTGTTGTGAAACATTACTATCCCTTTAAATCGTTTTAATGATGGAAACGACCATCATCTAGTCAGAGCAAAAGTCTGAACTGACTGCAAGAAAGAGAGAAAATGATCAAGTCAACAAACATGGAGGTTGATACTAGCCAGCTACTGAAAAATAAGACTTTGGAGTTAACACTGTCTAATCACTTCAGTGTCCTGCAATACCTTCCAGGCACAGACATTTCAGCCCAGAATTAAAATATGATGGAGAATATCGTAGACACTGCCCATGCAGCTAACGTAAAACAAGAAAAAACAACCAGAATATCAAAAGAAACAGGTGCCATGATGAAATAACAACAAGAAATGAAGCAAAATGGCAATATTAGAAACAGGGCAGAATATGAAGAAATGTGCATGACCAAAAGGAAGAGCATTAAAGAAGCAGTAAACTTTTTTTATGAAAAAATAAATATATATTGTAGGGATTTTTCTACTGAGTAAAATAAGAGTACTCCCACTGCAGAGAGATTTATATTTCCAGAGTTATTACAGTTTAAACCCATGTTTTTTTTACATTAGCAATGCCCTCTAGTGGTCAAATTCTAATTAGATTTCCTGTTAGATTTTAATAGAGAGAAAAGTCAGTGACATACAGTTCTCCATAGAATGTGATAGAAACTGCTGAGTCACTTCCTGTCAGTTAGAACTTCCAGGAAGTAAACAAAGTAAATTCTCTTCCTGATTATTTAAACTGCTATAAATTTTGAATAAAACATCTGACAGCGATGGGAGTGACCTTGTTTTATTCAGCAGGAAAAGCGCCTTTAAACTGCTCCTTTAAAGAAGAAACATGCAAGTCTAATGTTCATCAAAAGGACACTGGAAGAAAATCAAAGGCTAAGGAAAGGAAAAGAAAACATGACCACACACAGGAGCCAAATGTTTTCATTAAAACTGAACGTGGTCCAAAAGCAAAAACTCAACAACAAATAAAACGAATGGAAGAATTGTATTCAAGTCTTTATAAGGATGAAGGAAAACAAATGAATGCTGTGCCAGTGGCTGAAGCTGTGCCAGAGGTTTTGGTAGAATGAGAAGCTGCAATAAAATCAATGACAAGTGGCAAAGCAGCTGAACCTGATAAAGTTTCTTTTGAAATGTTGAAAGCAGGAGGACAACCCTTATTCAAAGCCCTAGCTAAACTATTTTCAAAATACCTGCTACTCAACAGTGCCTGCAACATGGAGAAGAATGCAGAAGTCATTCTACTGCACAAAAAAAGGGTGATATGGCGAATCTATAAAACTACCGACCAATAAGCCTATTGCCAGTCATCTGCAAGGTTTTCACAAAGGTGCTATCAAGAAGAATAGACACAATACTTAACATGGTGAAACCTAATGCACAGTAAAGTCCCCAAAAAAAGTATCCTGTAAATGATAGCTGCAATAAAAAAACACTTAATGTGCTTAATCCTTTCTCTCAAACCGTTATGGTTTGAGAGATATAAGAAAATAAAGTCCTCCGTTCCTTCCCCTTTCTGCCTGACGAGCTGTAAAGCTGTCAGAGGCAGAATCCGGTCACCCGACTGTAGGCGGCTCTTCAGGAGCTCTTTCATCGGGATATCTAACTATAATTACTTCACCGGTATGGTCTACAACGTGTCTTGGCAAGTTAGGCACACGTTGTAGACCATACCAATGATGTAATTATAGTTATATATCTCTGGAAGCGCTCCTGAAGAGCTGCCATCTGGTCCCGGAAGCAGGATCTCATGACGTCCGCTATACAGCAGATGCATGAGAAGGGGGTGGGAGCGGAGGTCTTTATTTTCTTACATCTCTCAAACCATACGGTTTGAGAGAAAGGATTAAGTCATTAAATGTTTTTTTATTAGAGCTACCATTTATAAGATACTTTTTTGGGACATTACAATCCCTTTAAGTACAATGGACCATATGCAGACAGTGCAACAAATTATACAGCGGCATAATGAATACAACCTACCACTATGCGTAGCATTCATTGACTACAAAAAGGCCTTTGACTCAGTGAAAAACCAAGCAATAATAAATGCCCCGATCAATCAAGGAATAGATAGAGCTTACTTCAATATCCTTCAAACAATATATGAAAATGCAACTGCATCAATACAGGTCAACAATGTTAAAGTTCAGATGAACATAGAAAAAGGCATCCAACAAGGAGACTCAGTCTCCCCAATACTATTTTCTGCTTGTTTAGAAGAAATGTTCCACTTGTGTTTTCTAGACGATATCATACTCTTTGCCAGTAGTCCTGAAGAACTGCAAGAACATATTGAAGAGCTACAACAGGAAAGCAGAACTTTTGGTCTGAAGATGAATATCAAGAAAACACAAGTCATCTTTTATAAATTTGCCATTCCAAGGAAAATCATAGTAGATGGACAAGAACAAGAATTGGACAAATATGTTTACCTTGGACAGGAAATTGTTCCATCTGTTGACACCATGATAGAAATTGAGAGACAAATAAAATTGGGATGGCAAGTGTTTGGAAAACTTAGCAGTAATGTCTTTAAACAAATGTACTACTCTTCCTCAAGTGAAAGGTTTCTGACCAGTGTGTCCTCTCAATCCTTAAATGTGGCTGTGAAAATGGACACTGAATGACAAAGCCATACAAAAATGTAATGTTACGTAGAGAAGTATGGAGAGGCACATTCTAAACATAACAAAAGGAGACAGAAAAACATGGGTGGATTCGTCAGCAAAGGTCTATGACATCACTGAAAGGTTAATGTGCCTGAAACGGAAATGGGCAGGACACATAGCAAGAAGACCTGATAGTAGATGGACCAAACGAACGTTGGAATGGATTCTACTCAATACTAAATGTCCAAGAAGAACACCATAGACAATATGGGTAGATGAAATTACCAAATCTATATGTTCACTGTGGTGACAAAAGGAACAGGACCATAGATGTTGAAGGCTTGCCTGAGGAGACCTTCGTCCTGCAGTGGATCAGCAATGGCTGAAGGTGATGATGATGATGATATAATGTATATCTAAACCTTTGATTGCTAGAGAGAAATGCAACTTATTGGATTCCTGCCTGGCACTCAAAAGTTTAAATACCTTGTAAAAAAAAAAAAAAAAAGTACCTGTAAAACTACTCTATTCTTTTCTGGGCACTAAAACCCAGAGCTCCAAGTACCATAGCAATCTTGATAGGTGTTTCTGACACAGTTATCCAGGATTATCTGTAAATGAGATGATATAAGATAACAGCCTTTCTGAATACAAGTGTGTTGGGCACTAATCAGAAAACATTAACTAACATTAGCTCTCATCTTTCAATTCAAACAGCACAGATAAAGTTAAAGGCTTCTCAGTCAGGTAATACACTCATAATGGGATATTTCAGCTACCCTGAAATTTATTGACAAAATAAGACTTACAGAACAACAAAGGAAAATAATTATATAAGTTTGCTTAATAACAATTTCATGTCCCAACTAGTAGAGTAGACAACTAGAAAAGAGGCCATTCTGGACCTAGTGGTGTTAATGGGATAGTAATACTTCGTTTTAACTTTATTTTGTAGGCATTAAAAAAACATGAAGAATGATATAAGTCTTTTCTCTCAAACCTTTATGATTTATGAGATATTCACAAACAAAGTATCCCCTCCCGCCCCTTTTACCTAGTGTAAGCCATCTCTTCTCAGATGTGGAATGCAGTCCATAGACCAGACAGATAACAGAAGGGGACAATCTTCTTCCTATGAAAACAATGAAATCCCTGCCCCCCTTGACAAGCTTTTCAGGTTTTTCCCTTATCTTAATTGAAGATTGTCCCTCTCTGCAGTCTACCTGGGCACCTCCCTTCTGCTCAGGTTGAACAGTGTTACATCAGTAAAAGGGGAGGGAGGGGGGCACTTTGTCACTGAATTACTCTGGAACTACAACTCTGACAGAATTGAAATAACACTCTCCAAAGTCCAAATACTATGATGATTAATTAAAGCTGTTTTTATTATGAAACATTACTATCCCTTTAATTCTGACACGGTAAACCGTATACAGGTAAGACAAAGCTGGCAAGATGGCTCAGTTGGTTAATGAACTAGCTGTAGAATCTGTTCAAACCTCAGGGTCGCATGTTCTAGTCCTAGCAAGGTCAACTCAGCCTTTCATCCTACTGATGTAGAAGGTATTTATTACTTTAAAGTGGGTAATAATATACATACACCAGGACATACTTGAAAACAAGAGACAATCTCAATGTATCCTACCTGGTATAATAATTTGATATTATAACATTTAGGCAACAGTGATCACAATATGGTATGCTTTGAGATTTGTTATGAGAAACCCAAAGTTTTAACCAAAACAATCAGCTGCACAAAGGCTAATTTTAAAATGCTAAAAGCAGTTTTAAATGACATTCAGTGAGATGTAATCTTCCAAAAATGCACAAAAAACATGTCATTTGTTAAAAACACTCCTAGATAAATATATGCCTCAATATATACCTGGGGAATAAATACAAGAGGAGCAAATTAAGACCAATGTGGCTTAATAAAGAGGTTTTCAGGGAAATGAGAAATAAGAAGTAGGCTTTTAAGTGGTTTAATTCAGAAGGGTAAAAATATAAAGAGTGTAAAAGAATCTGCAAAGAAGCAATTAGGCTAGCTAAAATTGAAAATGAGTGCAAAAGAGAGCAAGAAAAATACACAATTCTGCAAGTAAACTGCAAAAAGATTAAGGCTGCTTTTGGTCCTCTTAAAACTGAGACAGGTGAATTCATTAGTGAGAATATGGCTATGGCTAACTCCTTAAACACATTTTTTTCTTTTGTACATACAAATGAAGCAACAATGGCAGGCTATGGGCAGACAGGGAGAATCACAGATCCTCCATGTACATGTCGTATGGAGGTCAAAGTCAAAAAGAGACTGGAAAAGGTTTTGGTGAATAAAGTCATCTGGCTATGGACTTCCTGTTTGCATACGCTCATCACTACAGCTCGCTCACTATTTTGTAGACTCAGCCTAATTGGCCGATTCATGTCCCGCCTTTCCGGTAGGCCTTAAATGCAACGTTCAGACCTAGCTTCAGTGCCCTTTCGTGGTGTATCTGAGCATTACTTGTATTCCACTTTTCGTTGTGACCCGTTCTTGGCTGCTCGTTCTGATTCATGTACAACCCTTGGCTCCATCTGATTACCTGATTTGTGCCTGAACCTCTGGCCTAGTCTGACTACCCGATCCGTGCCCTATCCCTGGCTCCGTCTGACTACACGATCCGTGTATGACCCCTGGCCTGGCCAACTAGCCACTCCGTGCTAAGTACTGTGGCTCCGTATGACTACCCGATACGTGTATGACCTTTGCTTTATCTGACTCCGCTTGTCTTGTACCTTGGTCCTGGCTCGCTCTCCGTGCAGGTCTCTGGGCCTGGTCTCTGCCATCATACTACTCCGGGTTTGTCTCTACCCATAGGCCTTGTAGCACTCTGGTCTTACCGGTATCCTTCATGGACCCTAGCATCCTAGGGTGTTGTGTCAGATTGCTATGGACCCTGGCGTTCTAGGGTATTGCAACTCTGTGACACTAGTGTTCTAAGGTATCGCATCTCTGTTGACCCTAGCTTTCTAGGGTAGAGATTGGCTGATTGCCACCCTGCTTCATCTCAGGTGGCTCCCAGAACCTTAGGCTAGGTTCTCTTCCTTGCTCCTGGTTCCAGTATTTCAGGCTAAGTTCAGTGTCAGCTCCTGGTTAGTGGTTTTACTGTCTCCACGCCTGACTCCGGGAAAGGTTGGGGAAGTGCTTATTTGCTATTATATGAATTATATCTTTTAATAAAGTGGTGTTGATCTTAACTGTACCTGTCAGAGTCTTTCTTTGTCTAAGTCACCGTGACAATAAGTCAGATAACAGTAGCAAAAAATACAGCAGAACAGAGCTCAGAAAAAATTATCGAGCAAAGAGTGTAGGAATCCAGGGCTAGATAAGGCAGTGTTAGCCAATAGCAGAGAAGAGGCGTGACACTCTCATCAGACATACTGCCCTGGATTGGAGGAAAGCAGATGTAGGACCATTAATCAAAAAAAGAAATTATAGACCTGCTAGATTGACTTCAGTGGTGGGTAAAATATTAGAAGGGTTACTAAGTATGGACTATGTGACGACCAACAACATTATTTGTAAAAACCAGCATGGTTTTATGAATAGATGATGTCAAACTAAGTTACTTGCATTTTTCAAAGGGATAAGTAGCAAGGGTATTGCTGTTGATGTAGTATACTTGGATTTTGCAAAAACCTTTGACATTTTGCCTCAGAACAGGTTACTGCATAAATTAAAAGGCTTTGGTTTGGGAGATGATATCTGTTCATGCATAGAGAACTGGTTAAATGATAGATGGCAGAGAGTTGTAAAAGGAAACTTTCTAAGTTGGTCTAAAGTTGTGAGTTGCGGAGTCCAGTCCTGTAACCAATGCTTTTTAACTTTTTTTTTAATGATCTTGAAGTGGTTATTGAAAGTAACGTTTCAATCTTTGCTGATGACACTAAGCTATGTAAGGAAATACATACAGAGCTGGATGCTTTTTCTCTCCAGTTAGATTTGGATAAATTGAGTAAATGGGGAGGAAAGTATCAGAGTAGTTTTAAAGGTATAGTAATGTTTTATTAATCATCATAGTATTTGGACTTTGGAGAGTGTTATTTCAATTCTGTCAGAGTTGTAGTTCAAGAGTAATTCAATGACAAAGTATCCCCCTCCTGCCCCTTTTACTGATGTAACACTGCTCAGCCGGATCAGAAGGGAGGTGACCAGGTAGACTGCAGAGAGGGACAATCTTCAATTAAGATAAGGGAAAAACCTGAAAACCTTGTCAAGGGGGGCAGGGCTTTCATTGTTCTCATAGGAAGAAGATTGTCCCCTGCTGTTATCTGTCTGGTCTATGGACTGCATTCCACATCTGAGAAGAGATGGCTTACACTAGGTAAAAGGGCGGGAGGGGAAACTTTGCTTGTGAATATATCTTAAACCATAAAGGACTGAGAGATAAGACATATATCGTTCTTCATGTTTTTTTAATGCCTACAAAATAAAATAAAGATAAAATGAAGTATTACTATCCCTTTAATGAATATACTATATTGAGAAAGTTATGTTTTTGGGTAGCAGAAAAAAACATGCTGCACATAGACTAAATGGGAAACTAATTCAGGAATCCCTGTGGGAGAATGTTCAGGAGTACTGATGGACAGTAGACTTCATAGCAGTGTGTAGAGTCACTCAGCTGCTGCAAAAACCAATAGAGTACTATCCTGCATAAAAAGGGGTCACTGTAGGTAACACTAAAGAGCATGATGTACTGTAAAGAACTGGAATTATTCTGGGGTAAACCAACTGCACCATGGGGGAGAAGTACAAAATAACATTGATTTTGAATAGGGCATTTAACCCTTTGAATGCCAAGATGGGTGGACGCCCTCTGAATGCTACACAGCTCTCCATAATGGTTAAAACAGAGTATATATGGACAAAGAGAAAGTAAAGGAACTCTGCCAAACCAACTGCACCATAGGGTAGGGCGATATAACTTTAAATATTACATACTTACAGCCAGAGGTGCCACTAAGGGTATTGAAGCCCCGATTGTTTCGAAGGGCAGCCCCAAATGTCCTACATCCTGACTCACCCTATCAAGGTGCCCGTGCTCCCTTGTTGTTTTCCTGTCAGTTTACTCTGTGTGTGCTCCTATTGGCTGTCCTGTGGTGGTCCCTCCCAGTATAGCCTTTATATACTGGGCTCCAGCACCCATACCGTGCCCTTTCGTGGTGTTCCTGTACCAGTGCTTGTTTCTGCTCAGTGTTTCCCAGTGTACTGACTTGGCCTGCCTGACTACTCTGCATCTGTTCTCCTGCTCCTGTGTACCGACCCGGATTGCCTGACTATTCTTCTGCGCCTGCTCCTGTGTACCAACCCGGCTTGGCTGACGTTCCTGCTCTTGTGTACCGACCCGGCTTGGCTGACGTTCCTACACCATGATTCGACCCGGCTTGGTTGGCGTTCCTGTTCTGACAACCTATTGTCTCCTGGCTATCCGGTTCCCATTTGTTCAGCAGAGTGCAAGAGTCAGTTACCGTTACTGCTACGGCAGTGTGTCTGAGGCCTAGTCTCCGTTACTGCTCCTGCAGGGTGCACGTGTCTGCCTCTGTTACTGCTCCGGCAGTGTGCCATTGGCCTAGTCCTCCATTACTGCTCCTGAAGGGTGCAAGTGTCTGCCTCCGTTACTGCTTCGGCAGTGTGCCATTGGCCTAGTCTCTGTTACTGCTCCTGCAGAGTGCAAATGTCTGTCTCCGTTACTGCTCCGGCAGTGTGCCATTGGCCTAGTCCTCCGTTACTGCTCCTGCAGATTGCAAGTGTCTGTCTCCGTTACTGCTTCAGCAGTATGCCATTGGCCTAGTCCTCTGTTACTGCTCCTACAGGGTGCAAGTGTCTGCTTCCCTTACTGCTCCAGTAGTGTGCCATTGGCCTATTCCTCCATTACTGCTCCTGCAGATTGCAAGTGTCTGTCTCCGTTACTGCTCCGGCAGTGTACCTTTATACCTTGTCTCCGTTATTGCTCCTGCAGAGCGCAAGTGTTTGCCTCCGTTACTGCTCCTGCAGAGTGCAAGTGGTTGCCTCCGTTACTGCTATGGCAGTGTTCTACATTACTCTTTCCTGTTAGGACTCTGGCAGTTCATGTTTGTTCTGCTAGCCTGTTCCTGGGCGTTAAGCATCCTGAAGCTCTCTATATGGAAAGAGCTTTATCACAGAACTCTCAACACATGGGACTGTTTACACTCCTTGAAGACCTTTAACCCATGCAATACCTTTGTCCTGGGAATCCAACATATTCTCCCTGACATGTGTCACATAGACTGCTATGTACCTTATGGTTGTACTGGGCCTGTGTGGGCATATGTATATGTAACCTGTCGTGTGTCTGTATTATACTGCCTGTATACTACAGGACCTGTGAGGGTTCTTAATTTATTGTTATTTCAATAAAACTGTGTTTTATCCTAAACCACTGTGTCTGTGTGTCGAACAAACCGTTACATACACTCACCGATACATTAAACTGTCTTGGAACAAAACAATCTGCTGCTGTCAGCTGCTACTGCCCAATGACACTGAGGCAGCATAGACAGGACACCGCCTGAACACAGACACCCTGTTGATTTACTGACAACAAATTCAAATTCTATGACAACATGCACCAGCAGCCAATGAGAGAGGACAGTATTGTCATGATGCTCTTTTCTCATTAGCTGGCTTATGCATGAGACGGTGGGGATGGCAGCTCTGAGGCACATGTATATGTGAGTGGGAAGCAGGAGCGAGTCAGTGTGAGTACATATAGGAGCGGTCACACAAACAAGCAGCCACCCGAGTCCCGCTGAGTCACTGACTGTATCAATACTTAAAATAGCCACAATAGATTCATAGAGGGGTAATGCACTAAGGTGTGATAAAGAGGAGATAACTTCCCCAGTGATATCACTTCTCCAATTCCTATGTTATACTATGGAGCCAATACACTAGGATTTCTCAAGTAGAAGATATCTTAGTGCATAGACTTCACAGTATAACACAGAAACTGGAGAAGTGATATCACTGGAGAAGTTATCTCCTCTTTATCACACCTTAGTGCATTTCCCCCATAGACTCACTGGCAGTGGCTGGAGAAAAAAAAAAAACATTTAAGACGTCAGGGCAGTGGCAGTGCATAATACTAGTATTTAAAGGGATAGTAATGTTTCATAATAAAAGCAGCTCTAATTAATCATCATAGTATTTGGACTTTGGAGAGTGTTATTTCAATTCTTTCAGAGTTGTAGTTCAAGAGTAATTCAATGACAAAATATCCCCCCCCGTTCAGCCAGATCAGAAGGGAGGTGCCCAGGTAGACTGCAGAGAGGGACAATCTTCAATTAAGAGAAGGGAAAAACCTGAAAAACTTGTCAAGGGGGGCAGGGTTTTCATTGTTCTCACAGTAAGAAGATTGTCCCCTGTTGTTATCTGTCTGGTCTATGGACTGGATTCCACATCTGAGGGGAGGCGGCTTACACTAGGTAAAAGGGGCGGGAGGGGAAACTTTATCATTCAATTACTCTTGAACTACAACTCTGACAGTATTGAAATAACACTCTCTATGGCTCAAATACTATAAAGATTATTTGGAGCTGTTGTTTTTGTGAAACATTACTATTCCTTTAAGTGTATAATCAAGGCTGGATTTACATTCCGGGCTCCCCTAGGCAAGGCACCCTTAGCTCCTCCCATGGCCACACCCTACTCCTCACATGACCACACCACCAGTCCCATCCACGGTTTCCTGGCACAGAATATACTTTTGGCCTACAATAAGCAAGGACATAAAAGCTTTAACCACAATGATGGAGATCTCATTAGCATCCAAGGGGTTAAATAATAGCCTGTATAGGGGTGTATAAGCTACTGCATGGACACAGAGATTGGTCTAGCCCCACCCACAATTCAGAATGTGGGTGTGGTCAGCACATCTGAGGAGGCCCTCAAAATTTGGAGCTCTAGGCAGGTGCCTAGTCTGCCTATTAGGAAATCCGGCCCTGTGTATAATGCTCTCAGGTAGGACAGGTGGGGAGAAGCCCTTCAGTTATGTGCTTTACCAAGTGTGAGCAACTTGTGGCCCTCCAGATGTCTTTATATGTCATGTGGCCACTCTTCTCTCTCTCTCTCTTTCCCCTCCATCTCCTCTCAATACCCTTTCTTCTCTTTAAATTCTTTCTATCCTCTATATCCCCTCTTCCCCCTTCCATTCTTTATCTTCTTCTCTATGTTCTCGAGTCAACTTTTGCCCTCCTCTCATCTCTTCTTTAAAGTCTTCCTTTAAAGTTAATTAATACTTTTTTAAATATTGAGAAAAGTGTTGGTTAGGGTGGGTATGAGAGAGTGGTGGACCCAAGAACTCATAGTTTGCCCTGGGGCCCATTCGTTTGTAGTTACTGCAGTAAATGATGCATTGTCCAGCTAGTGCCACATAATCGATTAAATGTTCTGCAGAGCTGATCAGATGATGTATTTCCTTCCTGGTCTCGTCAAATACACTTTTGATCTCGTTGATTTTCTATGCTGTGATTATATTTCATCACTGCTACTTCTAGATCTACACATATAAAACAGTAGAAAACATTATAAGATAGATCGTCATAGCTGGGAACTCTTAGAATCTGCCCCGAAGACCCCAGTTTTTGTATCAAATTACCAGGTCTCCAGGGACAGAGGCTGATTCTCCAGATGTGGGGAGTTTCTTCTGAAGCTCTGCCCACTTCTTCTCCTTCCCAGCCTGTTCCTGCCACTTCCCCACCCTATTCTGCCCACTTCCCACATACTTTATTAATCTGCCCGTTAAGGCCCACCCATAGTCATGCCCCTCCCCTTTGTGATGCGAATCGCATCATTTATATCCTCCCACGGCACTGCGTGAGTCCCCTTCAGGGACACTAGAAGGAAAAGTTCCCAGATATGTGGATCGTAACATGATCACGTTTTCCAAATGGAATAGATATCCACAGGGAGCTATGGACTACATGGTCATGTCTGGTACTAGGTTTTGTTAAAATAGGGATATGAGTAAATTACATTTCAAATGCAGTTCAGGACGTTATATTTTGCACTATATAATAATAAACGAGAGCCGCCTCAAGTAGAGCTCAATGGATCTTAAGTTAGAACATAAAATGGCTTACTTCTTAACCCTTTGCCTTGCATGATAATCAAATTATTAAAATAAAGTTACGTTGCATTTGGATAACCCTCTTCTCTTTATAGCGTTATCGTCACAACTGCGGGTGGCAAGTGTGTTATTGAATTTAATCTCCAGATCTTTTTGGAACGTAGAAACTCCCTTGCTTACAGCTAACATGTGTAAAAATTATTCATATGCTACGTGCCTAAAATAGAATCCTATATTTGCTTTTTAATTAATTTTTAAATTGCCCTGTTCAGAGAGCATTTATTTAATTTGATTATTAATGATCTAAAAGTGGGAATTGAAAGTAGCCTCTCAATCTTTGCTGAGGACTCTAAGCTATGTAAGGAAATACATACAGAGCTGGATGTTTTTCCCAACAGAAGGATTTAGATAAACTAAGTGAATGGGCAGAAAAGTGGCAGATGACATTTAATGTAGATAAATGTAAGGTTATGCATTTGGGTTGTAGAAACAAACTTGTTACATATACTATAAATGGGAAACAACTTGGGAAATCCTCATTAGAGAAAGATATAGAAGTACTGATAGACAATAGACTTCACAGCAGTGTGCAGAGTCACTCAGCTGCTGCAAGAGCAAATAGGGTACTAGCCTGCATAAAAAGAAGTGTAGAAGCAAGGGATGGGAATATAATTCTACCTCTATATAAATCCTTGGTAAGGGCTTATCTAGAATATGGAGTACAGTTTTTGGCACCAGTTCTTAAAATAGACATTACTGAACTGGAAAAGTGCAGTGCCATACAACAAAACTGATAAAGAGATTTGAAGATCTGCGTTATTAAGAGAGACGTCTCTTCTCTAATGTAAACAAATCCAGTTTGCCTAGACTAAGGGGTAATATGATTACCATTTTCAAAACATTCAAGGTCAATACAGAGCACTCTCCAATTAACTATTTACTCAAAGAGCTGAGCTAAGAGCAAGAGGTCATCCATTAAGACCAAAGGAAAGGCGCTTTCAACTAAAACAAAGGCAGGGATTTATTACAGTAAGAGCGGTAAAGTTATGGAATTATTTGCCTCTGAATGCTGTATTCGTAGATACTTTAACTACTTTCAATAAAGTAATGGATATCTAGCTAGCACAGAACAATATTAAGAATTATGACAGATGGCTTCAAAGCAAATAGGATCCAGGGAACTATCTGACTGCCATTTGGAGTCAGGAAGGAATTTTATAACCGCTTGGGTGCCTTTTGCAGTGTTTTGCACACCCCTCTGGCACTCAAATGGTTAACTGGAAATGGCTTCAATGGGGATTGTTTTGTTTTTTTTTGTTTGGGTTTTTTTTTACTTCCTCTGGATCAACAAGGGTGATATGATAGGGGCTGGACTTGATGGACGCATGTCTTTTTTCAGCCTCATCAACTATGTTACTATGTGCTGTTTGTATTGCAAGATTAAAAACTAAAGTCCAGAGGCGTAACTAGAAGCCACAAAGCCCTGGTGCAAAAATTGCCATGAGGCCCCCCAACCACACTGCCCCCATTGTCCACCTCCACATTACCCCCATTGTCCACCTCCACAATGCTCCCATTGTCCATCTCCACGTTTCCCTCAATGTCCATCTCCACATTGCACCCAATTTCTATCTCCACGCTACCCCCCATTGTCCACCTCCACAATGCCCCCATTGCCCATCTCCACATTACCCCCCAATGTCCATCTCCACAATGCCCCCATTGTCCTCCTCCATAATGCCTGGTATCCTTTTGAATGGTCACACGCAGTAGAATATGTGACCATTCAACTGTTTCAATCTGTGTCCTTCCCCTGGTTCTGAACCCGTTTCTTAAACACATAGAAGCAGCCAGAGCACCTCCGTGTGCTGCAGATAATAATCCATCCAGCAGAAGGCACTGGCTAGCAGGTGGCAGGAAGAGGATGGACTATTATCTGCAGCTGCCTCCGTGTGCTTAACAAACGGGTTCACAACCAGGGGAAGGACACAAATGGAATTCAGAGATGTGAAGATGGCAAAAAGGAGAAAAAAATAAAATAATACAGTTATCTGCAGCCCGCGCCCATTGGCTATGTGACGTGACAATCTTGCTCTGTCATGCACTGGGATATTGTCACGTCGTGCTTTTTAGCCATGCGACCTGCTGAAACAGTTGAATGGTCACACGCTCTTTTTCAAAAGTGAACCATAATGCCCCCATTGACCACCTCCACAATGCCCCCATTCATTGACCAATGACCTCCTCCACATTGGCCCCTATTGCCACCTCCTACCTCCCTGGTGGTCCAGCAGCATGCGGCATGGCAGGAGAGGTCTGTGCCTTCTTCTACACAGACCTCTGTTAGTAGCTCCCGCGCGGTCCTCTCTCCAGTAATGCAGAGCACTGGGAGATGATGTCACATCCCAGCGCTCTACATTACTAGACTGATGAGGATGGCGAGGGAGAGGCTAATAGAGATCTGTGCCGAAGAAGGCACAGACCATGGCTTGATGGTGGGGAAATCAGTCTTCCCACTGGCCAAGCTTGTAGTTGGTGACTGTGGTCTAGTAGGGGGAGGCTGGGCAGTTGCAACCCCTGTGACCACTATTGTTACGCCACTGCTAAAGACAGTTAATTAATCGTGATTAGTGTCCACTGTTTTTGTATTCAGAAAGGCTGTTATCTTATCTCAGACCAAGCACCACAGATAATCTAGGACAATCACTGGGTGCTCTGGAAAAGGCAGGAATGTTTGTTCCCTCGTAGCGTATGAAAGAATAGATTTTAAGCCTCAGAAAACAAATACAGAATATTTACAAAAGTATAAATACAGGGTATTTAAGTGTATATAACCCCAGATAAGTTTGTGCTCCCTGGTGGTCCAGCAGCATAGCAGGAGAGATCTGTGTCTCCTTCGGCACAGACCTCTATTAGCAGCTGGAGCTCCCGCTCAGACCTCTTTCCAGTATTGCAGAGCGCCGGGAGATTATGTCATCTCCTAACACTCTGCATTACTAGAGTGCCGACAAGGCAGAGCTGAGCCACTAGAGGTCTGTGGCACCAGGGGTTGCAGGGGCGGCTGGGCCCCTTGAGTGACGGGCCTGGTCGCAGATGCGACCTCTGTTGTTACGCCACTGACCATCTTCAGCAGGATCCCATTCTATGCTGTATGAGTGTGTATCATGGTAATGGCGGCATGTACACCACATTATCATCGCACTTCCCTTTCTTTGACTATACAATTGATCGCTGCAGACAGCAGGTATTTGATACGTTGCTTTTCCCAAACCTCGACAAATTCTTCTCTTATTGTGGACAAGGTGGTCAATCTGCTGCTAATGAGCCTGTGTAATTAAACAACTTCTATATGATGTTATATAAAAAAAACTGCAAGTGCAACTTGTAACGGATCATAGTCCGTTACTGGAGCCCTTGTCTGGGCCTGAGACTGTTACACAAAGGACACAAAAGACTGTGGACATTTTGCCCTGTTCTACTTACTCCTCTGATGGCAGCAAGCGCTTCTGTGTGCCTCTTCCTCTGCTCTGCGTGTGCCTGTTCGACCATTTAGTCTGCGCAGCTTGCGCGTGATGATGGGGGGGGCAGTGTGGGACTCAGCAATGAGTGAACCTACAGCCCGGCAAGGAGGACACGCATCCAACAGGAAGGACTACTGGACTCAGTGACTCACCGCACCAGGAGGACCCAAAAATCTGACCACAGTGCTGCAGTGACACTGACAGAAGACCCGCCACTCACACAAGGCAGCATTGGTAAGCCAGGCCCAGTACAGTAAGCCAGTAGTACTGGATGGCCTGGGAGGGTACTGGTCTGGATGGCCTGCGGGGGGTACTGGTCTGGATGGCCTGGGAGAGATAATGGATGTCCTGGGGGGGGGATAACTGGATGGCCAGGGGGGGATAACTGGATGGCCGGGGGGGATAACTGGATGGCCAGGGGGGGATAACTGGATGGCCGGGGGGGATAACTGGATGGCCTAGAGGGGAACTTAATGTACTGGTGGTTAATGGATGGCCTGGGAGGTACTGGGGGGGCTACTGGATGTCCTGGGGATTAATGGATGGCCTGGGGGGGTACTGGATGTCATGGGGGGGGTTAATGGATGTACTGGTCAGGCCACCACACTTTTGCAAATTATATATGAACTATTACTCGCTACAGGACAGCCAGCCACCCTCAAGCTAACTACACAGTTGGCTAGCAGCCTCCAGCCAACCGGCAAGACGCTAGCCAGCAGTTTAAGGTTAGTTTTTTTTTTTAATTCTTATATATGCATGTCATGGGGTGGGGTCAATGATGTGATGTGGTGGGGCTTATGCTGTCATGGGGTGGGGCTTATGATGTCATGGGGAGGTGCCAATTATGTCATTTCTGCAGGGGGCCCAGACCTCTTTTTGGACCAAGGGCGCTGGGTCCTGTCAGTCCGCCCCTGTTCTAATGACTTGGATTCAACATAAATGGGCACCTGTCGATCACAAAAGTAGGTGCTACTGAAGAAGATCTTGCTTAGCCAGAGCCGGATCATCCATTATGGCAATCTACTCTACTGCCTAGGGCCCATGACAATATCAAGTGCCCTGCTGCAAGTGATGGGTCACAGTCAGAGGTCGGCTGTTGCTGCCACTAACATCTTGTGGCAGACAAACTTTTTGCTGAAAAAAAAAACAGCATCATCCAGTTGCTTCTACTTCCATTAGAGCCGCAATGCCAGTACCTGCTGCAGCACTCTGTATCAGAAGCATTGGATTAAGAGATGTGGGGTCCCAAATTGGTACCTTGCCTAGGGCCCTATGGAGCCTTAAAGGTATAGTAATACTTCGTTTGAACTTTATTTTATTTTGTAGGCATTAAAAAACCATGAAGAACGATATAAGTCTTATTTCTCAAACCTTTATGGTTTAAGAGATATTCACAAGCCAAGTTTCCCCTCCCGCCCCTTTTACCTAGTGTAAGCCATCTCTTCTCAGATGTGGAATCCAGTCCATAGACCAGACAGATAACAGAAGGGGACAGTCTTCTTCCTATGAGAACAATGAAAGCCCTGCCCCCCTTGACAAGTTTTTCAGGTTTTTCCCTTATCTTAATTGAAGATTGTCCCTCTCTGCAGTCTACCTGGGCACCTCCCTTCTGATCTGGCTGAACAGTGTTACATCAGTAAAAGGGGCGGGAGGGGGATACTTTGTCACTGAATTACTCTTGAACTACAACTCTGACAGAATTGAAATAACACCCTCCCAAGTCCAAATACTATGATGATTAATTAGAGCTGCTTTTATTATGAAACATTACTATCCCTTTAATCCATCTCTGTGCTTAGCAGTGATATCATTAGACAAATTCATTTAGGCCTCATAAAGGAGAAAAAAGGACTAAAATTATTACCTGCAAAATAGGTTACACTGCAGCCAATTAAGTAATTATCTGACTTGAGACCATATGTTCAGAAAAGTAAAGGAATTCCAGACTAAAAATTTCCAAATTTAAATGGCGACCTCTAGCATTCAGTGGTTAAAAGCTCCCTTTTATTTCAATGTGAATTTTGGGATCTGTTATTTACCCCAAATGGTGCATTTACTTTTTGGTACAACTATTCCTTGTAAATTGGTGTTTAGTCAGAGAGATCTTTATAACTCTTTCCCTTTCATCCTATGATTGCCTTCTAATTACTTGACAACCTGGTGATAAGTAATTGTAAATAAGCTCAATGTAGATAAAGTCTTCATTACCCCTCTCAACACATTCACAATGCCTTGTATAAACTTAAAGGGATAGTAGTACTTAAAAGTTACTAATCCCCATATTAAAGTCATATTAAAAAGAAATGTATTGCCCTCAGTGTCATCTCTCAAACCTTTATGGTTTGAGAGATAATCGCTCTTAAAATTCCCCCTCCCCCCTTCCCCGAAGTCGGCGTTGTAGCTGACTGAAGGGAAATCTGGTGTTACGATCATCAGGCGGCTCTGCAGCAGAACCAAAATTGCGTTAATAAAGAAAAAAAATCTTTCACTAAAACTGTCTTTTACGTGTGCTTGCAAACCAAGCACACATAGAAGACCATTTCAGTGAAATATTTCTTTTTTATTAACGTGATCTTGCTGTGCTGCAGAGCCACCTGACAGTCTTACGACAGGCTTCCCTGCAGTCAGCTAGAACGCTGACTTCGGGGAAGCGGGAGGGAGAGGGGAACTTTAGGAGCGATTATCTCTCAAACCATAAAGGTTTGAGAGATGACACTGGGGGTAATACATTTCTTTTTAATATGACTTCAATACAGGGGTTAGTAATTATTAAGTATTACTATCCCTTTAACTTTGCAATTTGAAATAATCTTATTAAAATTTGAAAATTGCAATGACATATAGTAACATTGGGATGAGATTTAAAGTGATAGTAATGTTTCACAAAAATAGCAGCTTCAATTAATCTTCATAGTATTTGAGCCATAGAGAGTGTTATTTCAGTACTGTCAGAGTTGTAGTTCAAAAGTAATTGAATGATAGTTTCCCCCTCCCTGACTTATTTTATTATGAAACATTATCAATGATAAAATATCCCCCCCCCGCCCCTTTTACCTAGTGTAAGTCACCTCCCCTCAGAAGTGGAATCTGGTCCTGGGACCAGACAGATCACAGCAAAGGACAATCTTCTTACTGTGATCATAAGGAAAACCCTGCCCCCCTTGACAGGTTTTTCAGGTTATCCCTTATGCTCACTAAAGATTGTCCCTCTCTGCGATCCATCCAGACAGTCTTGCTGTTCTGAGGTGAGCAGTGTTACATCAGTAAAAGGGGCGGGAGGGGGATACTTTATCATTCAATTACTCTTGTACTACAACTCTGACAGTATTTAAATAACACTCTCCATGGCTTAAATACTATGAAGATTAATTAGAGCTGCTTTCATTTTGAAAAGCTATCCCTTTAAAAACATCTGTCAGGTGGTAAAAAGGGGAGTGTGTGTGTTTTTTTGTTTTTTTTTTAAAGAAATCATTGAATTGCTCTTATTTTGCCATCAGCACGTGAAGTATGTTTTTGAATTGTGCATGTGAAATACCATCTAGTTCTCAGTGTTGTTTATGGTCAAGGTACCCCTAACATGTATTCTGGAATTTTTGAGACACCCCTAAAAATGGACCTGTCTTTTTGAAGGGCTTAATGGAGGAGAAAGTACTTAACTACATGATTATCCTTAGTGCTCACAATCAGATTGGCAAAAGCAAACATCATATTCATTAGAATTTCAATCAATATATAACTGAAACTCAAAATTCACATTTTTCTCAAAGTTTGTATAGAATAAAGGAACATCCTAAGTGTCACAGCATTGTGGTTGAGAACCACTGATATAGTCTAAAGTGATTTTAAACGAAGCAGTAAATAAAGACTATTTGATTAAATTAATTAAAAATGAGCTAACTGCAGAACTCCAACCATGACCAATCACAATCTGCTCATTTTTTCACATTACCCAACTGGCCAAGTAGACAACTGCTTAGAGATCCAAATTTCAAGGGTCAGTGCGTCAGCTGTGCTGGCCCCACCCACATTCTAAATTGTGGGTGTGGCCAGAATAACATAATTTTACATGGCATATCTTTAAAACTATAGCAATGTACATTATTACACATAGCACAACGTGTTATGATTCCCATAATGAAAATTTAGCAATCTACTTTATTTTAGCCATTCCTATCTCTGTCAGGCCACTGTGATATTGCACCTAACAAAATCAGCTTTGAACTGTAATATCTTTTGAATAAAACACCTTTAAGCAGTGGGTGTACCCTAGTTTTACTTGGGGGGATAAATCATGCAACTTTTTTTGACGTGTCTGGACCGTCACCATTTTATTTTGCCTGAAGGACCGGAGAGGGTCCTGGCACATCACGTATTTTGTGTTTACTGTGCTCCTGCAGGAGCGATGTTAGCACTAGCGAGATCTAAATTTGACCACTCTTAGACCCCCATTCAGCATGCCGGTACACAGCAAAGGTCACGTGTGCATACCTCCCAACATTTCAAATGGCCAAAGGGGGACATTTTTGTTCTAGGCGCTGTTTCTGACAGTGTGGCTGGTGGGCGGGGCATTAACAAGAATGTTTAGGTTATTTCATGATCTACTGACACCTCTTTGTGTAAATTAATAAATTATTTAGAAAATTAAAGTATTATATTTACACAGTCTAATGTATAAACAAACATAAATGTGAGTTTTATTGCTGTGGAGCAATGTGATACACTTATAAACAAACCACACAGTCTGGTCTCCTAAAAAAGAGGGACACCAGGGTGGGAAAGTGGGATTTGGGTGTCAAAGAGGGACTGTCCCTCCTAAAGAGGGACACTTGGGAGGTACGCGTGTGCAGGCTCGCCAACTGAGATCAGATCGATCCTTAAGGGAAGGTTACTTTCCCGGACTGTTCGTTGTTAAGGGGTTAACAGATCTGTGCCTTTGTTTTAAAGGATGGTAACAGGAAAGACTGTTTAACTACAGGTAAATTAGGGTAAAAAAAATTAGAGAGATCTCCAGAGCATCGCTTCACATCCAGGGATTAACATATATACTCCCTATCAGAATCTGTAAAAATTATTTATTTCTTCAAATCCTAAACATGCTTCTTGAAGGCTTCGTGCACACTTGTAATGTTAGTACAGCTTTCAGAATGCTGCGTTAATTCCAAGAAAGTAGAGAGCATTGCTGTCTGTGAGGCTGTTCACAATGGTTTGAATGCAGTCAAATGCAGCATGTTGCCAGAGACAGATTAAGGCTCCATAGGGCCCTAGGCGAGGTACCAATCTGTGCACCCACATCTCTTGAGCCTGTGCTTCTGACACAGTGTGCTGGTAGCAGGTATTGGTATTGTGGCTCTAATGAAAGTGGGTGTAACTGGAAGATGCTGGTCTTTTAACATAAAGAGCGTATAACACAGGATGTTAGCAGCAGAGACAGCATCTCCTGTCTGTGACCCATCACTGGCAGCCAGGGCCCCTCATATTGCGATGGGCCCTAGGCAGTAACCAGAGGCGTAACTAGAAGCCACCGGGCCCTGGTGCAAGAATTGCCGTGCCCCCCCCCCATGACACTGCCCCTACAACCACATTGCCCCCTCCCATTGGCCATCTCGACTGGCCACCTCCACATTGTGCCCAGTCTCCACATTGCCCCCCCATCTCCACACTGAGCATCTCCTACCTCCCTGGTGGTCTGGTGGCGTGGCAGGAGAGGGCTGTGCTTCTTCAGCACAGACCTCTATACAGGTGGAGCTCCCATGCGGTCCTCTCTTCAGTAATGCAGAGCACTGGGAGATGATGTCATAGAGATGATGTCATCTGCCAGCACTCCACAATACAAGAGTGCCAGAGGAAGATCAGAAGCTAGAGGACTGTGCCAAAGAAAGCACAGACCTCATCAATGAGCATATTGTGGGCACCAGGCTGGGTGGGTCACAGGGGGCGGCCGGACCCCTGGAGTGATGGGCCTGGTCGCAGGTGCGACCCCTATTCTTATGCTACTGGCAGCAGCCTAAGTTGCCATAATGGATGATCTGGCTCTGCATATTGCAAATCAGCTGCGTTCATTCTATTGAGCTCCGCTAAGTTGACTAGAGCTGATTTGCATGGGCCGAGGTGCAGATCATTCATACTGGTGACCTGGATGTTGCATTGCTCAACCCATTGGACAACCCATGTGGGCATCAACCAATAATACATGAATGATGCTGTGCCATGCCTCCGCTATACCCTCATTGCCACAATGGGATCTTAGGAGCAACATAAAACTGAAATTGGGAGGAGAGGGGGTATTAAGTAGCTTATATTTGACCAGAAGTGTGATCTTAGCCCTGTGTATGTTTGTAGAAAGCTGTGCCCCTCTTCTCTATAGACACTGGGGGAAATGTTCAAATCTTCCAGACCAGATCATTTTCTGTTATGGAATATTGGCTTTTTTCTGGTGCATCTACACTTTGGGTATGTATTAAAATAGATTGTATGATGGCTTTCTGCATTTTTTAACCCTTTGAGTGCCAGAGGGGTACGCAACGCATTGCAAAGCAATGCGTTGCGTACCCCTCTGGCACTCAAAGGATTACATTCAGAAGTTTAGTAAATTGGCATCAGGTAGAAACATCATTAACCCTTTGAGTGTGAGAGGGGTTTGCAATGCGTTGTGTGCCCTTCTGGCACTCAAAGGGTTAAGAAATTTGTTCCAGTGCCTATTCTAGTGTGGAATCCTATCAGTACATCTCCTACTGATTACTTATGATTGTTCAACTTCTAAATCAGTGACAAGAGCTAAAACAGTTAATGTACTGAGAGTAGAAGCCGCCTCTTTACTGTTCACAAAGACTGCTATTGTACTGTTAGCAGTTTACAGACATCACACAACTATCACTTCCAGATACCTATCAACCTTAGAGACAGTAAATCTTTATTATTAAAAAAATATATATAGATATATGGCGTGGACCTTTTATCCACTGAGTAAAACAATGGTATGTTCATTGTAGGGAGATGCTTCGTTCAAAATGTATTTCATTTTAAATGGTTGCAAAGTGGTGGAGCTGCTAATGAAAGGTAACATGTCTCTCTCACATAGATTGCAATAGAATAATTGTCTGGACACCAAGTAAAGTGTCTGGACACCAGGGGGCATTGTTGCTAACTGTTTAATATAACAACTTTTCAATGAAGCAGCTCATAGCAATAGGCGTAACCTTATTAAACAACAGGAAAACATTTTTAATAAATGTTTATTAATAACTAGTGTAAAAGCCCGTGTACAGGGCCAAGGTCTGGTAATGTTAATCCTTTGAATGCCAGAGGGGTACACAACGCATTGCTTTGCAATGCGTTGAGTACCGCTCTGGCACTCAAAGGGTTAAGAACCGCTACCTCACTGCTGCACACGATGCAGTCTCGAAAGCTCGAACGCGGGCAGTTTCTACTGCGCATGACTGCATTGTGACAAACATCCCAGCAAATTATTATACAGAATAAAAGATTGCAGCTCCTTTAACTAACCCTTTGAGTGCCAGATGGGTATCCACTGCATTGATTTGCAGGACATTGGATACCCATCTGGCACTCAAAGGGTTAAGGACCAGGGAGGTGTGCAATGCTTCACAAAGCACTGCTCACCTTCTGGTCCATGAAGGGGTTAACTACCATATATTCCAAGCAAGCATCTGCAAGAATGATTTTTTTTAATTGTACAGGTTGTCTAAAATATACTTTTAACCATATGAGTGTCAGTTGGATACGGCTCTGGCACTCAAAAAGTTAAATGTGCCTTGTGTATGCCCCATGGCCATTGTTTGTTTAACCTTTTGAGCGCCAGAGGGTTATGGAATACATTGCAATGCAATGCATTCCGTACCCCCCTGGCACTCAAAGGTTATTAAGCATGTTTGATAGTGCATTGTTCTGTAACATTTAAGGGAAAGAAAAAAAAAACTTTCATGAAAAAGACAAGCGGTGGTTCCTTTGATCCGGTCACTCATTACAAGCTGCACCAACAAGAAGCAATCAATTAGTGGTGATTTAGTTTAGGAGTACAGATTTCTATACGTGAACTAGAAAAAAAAAAGGCAAGTTCCGAATTGGATTTTTAGGGATCTACGAATAAATAAAGAATTGACAGATGCTAACGTGGAATAGATATTTAACTCTTCGAGGGCCAGGAGTGAGAGAAACACATACTCTTGCATTCAAAGGGTTAATAACGTTAACTTCATCATATTTTAGCTGTTAAGTGTTCCTGATAAACTGTGTTTAGACCTCCGGTGACCAAATAATTGAATTAAAACCCTTTGCGTGCCGGAGAGGTACCCAATGAATTGTAAAGCAATGCAATGGATGCCTCTCTGGCACCCGGTTGGTTAAATAAATAGAAAAATAATACTTTATACAAATGCTAGTTGATTTTCTTCAGTGTGTAAACTCCAATTCCTTATTTGCGTTAAGATTCCTTTAACCATTCTAGTGCCAGAGAGATGCCCAAAGCGTTGGATAGCACTCTGGAACTCGAAGGGTTAAGTCTACTACTATCGTTATATATTTTTTTTATTACCATTAACATAATTTAGATGCCAAATGTATACAAAAAATACATTAAGCCAATTCTGTGTCGATCCATCACGTTATGTGCCCAATAAAGGCACTGACACACAGGTAGCCATGGTTTAACCATTTGAGTGCCAGAGGGGTACGCAACGCATTGCAAAGTAATGCGTTGTGTACCCCTCTGGCACTCAAATGGTTAACTAAAGTGATTATCTACTGGAACACACCGACTACCCAAGAGAGGACAACTAAAGCTTCCCCAAATGACCATAGATTTAAATGAAGAATTTAACCCCTTCGGTGCTAAAGACGTCTCCAACGCAATGCGCAGGGGATCTCTCTTGCATCGATGGGGTTAACAGTCCGATTACTATCGTTGGGAAGTTCCGTTTATACCCTGCCAAATAATTGCTCCGCATTAGCCTCAGAGTGTTGACCTCACTAGCATTCAAAGGGTTAACAACATGTATCATTGGAGGATTTCCATTACTCCCCTGTATTGCAATGCTTTGCTCCAGAACTACTCCTCTTTAGATAGTGGATATGGTCCCAGTTCATAGCCAGGATAAACACATCGCATTTCCTACTTTCGTGTTTCTCACCAAAATATGACATTTTCCGTGCCTGTCTCTTTAAGGGTTGAGGGGGGTGGAGCTGGAGGAGGAGGAGGGGGGTCCTAGTGAGAGGGTGAGTTTTGGGAGCGGAGTGGATTTTTGGAGAGAAGAAGGAGAAGGAGGAATCTGCGCCCTGGAATCCAGCACATAGAGGGTGAGTGTGTGTATACACTATTGGGGTGACCCGTCTGATGAGGGTGGGGGTGACCTTGTGGTACCCACAGTGTGGGGGTGATAGTGTCCAGCGTGGCTATTCTAACTGAAGGACAGGGATGGATATATTTTGTAGAAACCGCTAACTAGAACCAGATGTGCAATAGGATCCGCGCCTGCATCACTAGACAGCAATGCACAGGGGCTGCCCTGTCCCCTTTACTATAGATGGCTAACAGGGACCCGTTTAGATTAGATGTCGTGCACATCTGCCTGGCACTCCGATGGCTATTAACCCTTTGAGTGCATGGGGAAATTACTTTTATATCATGAATGAAGGAGGCTAAATGGGCTGTCCTGTCCTTTATATAAGCGATGGATAGCAGCGACCCTTGTAGAAGTATTTTCACACACACAAAACACTAATAAACTCTAGTGAGTAATACTTTGCTTTCAATGTACTTTTAACCCTTTGAGTGCCAGTGGGATGAGTCCACATCACACTGGCACCCTTTTTAGTGCCATGGGAGATTGGGGGGGACATTTACACCATGCAGGAGGGTTAAAGAGCAATACTGTGATGCCTGGAGGAGACTGATCACACCACCCTGTGCTTTCATTCTATATTTAACCCTTTGAGTGCCAGAGGACGTTAGTGTACATCCCACTGACACTCAAAAGGGTTAACCCTTTGCATGCCTGGTGCAATTGGAGTTTCTTCTGTTATGCTTACCCCCTCCCTTTTCTGGCATTCAGAGTTTTAACCCTTTGAGTGCCAGGGGTGATTAGAGACCTTTTTACTGTGCAAATGCCCAGAGGGGAATACCGGACCAGTGTGAACAGACTAATCCCTCCACCCCTGCTGTCATTCTATAGTTAACCTTTTGAGTGCCACAGAACCTGGTGCACTCCACTCTGGCACTCACAGGGTTAAGCCTTTGAGTGACAAGGGAAAATATACATCTTCCTATCATGCAAGGAGTTAAAGGTCAATGCTATACAGATTACCCTCAACATAAGGTTAAATTAGTCACACCCCCCCCAACAAAATAAACTAATAGAGAGGAGGACAGACTGACTTCCCCTAACACACACACACTGCATTGCCCACCACCCTAGAACATCAAGGGGTTAACCTTACGAGTGCCAGTGCAAAGAAATGTGTTGGATACCCCGCTGGCATTCAGATGGGGGCTGTTACTTGCAGTACACACGTAGACTTACTTTATCACTCTCTCTGCCCACAATCAACACAGTATATACTGTATATGAAGTCAACTCCAAGTTAGTTGGGTGAAAATAACTCCAGTTACCTCCAAAATATTGTTCAGAGTTAGTTAAGGTTTAGGGAACATTGGGAAATTCTCTTAAAGTGTTTTAATTATTCACGGAATGTCAGCAAACAAGAAATAATAAAATAGAGATCGACAGTCCACTGCTGGGCTTTATCAGTAAGCCGAGGGGTCCCAGGAGCTGGCAATCCACTGGTCTGCTGGCGGTATGGGGTGAGTACAGTGGGGTGAGGCAGGAATGTCTAGGCCTCCTCTGGGAAGTCCCTGTGTGAAGGTTTATGAATTCCAGATTTCTGTTCAGGGCTTGAACAGACCCACCCTGCCTGCGTTGGCTACGGACATGGTGTATTAGCTGGACTGAGTATGACTGAGAGTTCTGTTTAAAAATATGTACCATCTAAATATGTGTGTGCGTGTACTTATGTATATGTGTGTGTGTGTTTATGTATGTGTGTGTGTGTGTACTTATGTATATGTGTGCGTGAGTGTATTTACGTATATGTGTGTGTGTGTGTTTATGTATATGTGTGTGTGTATATATATATATATATATTATATTATATAAATATTTTGCTACAGTCCAAGGGGTTAAGTAATCCTAAGTTTTAAAATAGATATAGAAAGTGTGTGTGTGTGTATATATAATATATATACTAGTGTAAAAGACCATGTTCACAGGCCAAGGTCCGGTGAGGTAAAGATGCGGGTCCTGCTCTGTGTACTGCCATTGCCTCACTGGAGGCGCACGCAATGCAGTCATGCGCAGTAGAGACTGCCTGAACGCACAGAATCCTCCCAGCACAGAACTCCCAGCATTCTGTGCGTTCGGGCAGTGTCTACTGCGCATGACTGCATCGGACAAACATTCTGGCCTTTTTATATTATAGGATGTACATATATATATGTTGAACAGCCTGTGTACACAGGCCACAGAGCCAGGCAGCAATGGCAGCGGTGCAGTCATGCACAGTAGAGACTGCCCTTTCCGTGGCTTATAACAGAGCAGGGAGTCTAAATTCAGACCGTAATTCTCCTTGAGCACCAAAATGCAGAGAGGACTATGGTCTGGATCAGCCACTGCGCGGGCAGTCTGTACAGCGCATGACTGCAGCGCGCACAGCCGTCTGAACTGCGCTTGACAGCTTCTGACAAACATACGTTAGCGAATTATTATATAGGATTTATATAATATGTGAAAAATATCCAATACTTTGTAGCCAGGCATATTATTTATATCCTACTGAGGGGAACTTATGCATCCAAAATTTAGGAGCCAAAATTATCTATCTATCTATCTATCTATCTTTCTATCTATCTATATTTATAATATATACACATACACTTTCTATATGTATTTTAAAATTTAGCATTACTTAACCCCTTGGACTCTAGCGAGAGATCTCCAACATATTGCTTTGCTAATTGCAGTGGAGACTAAACTAGCATCCAAGTGGTTATATGGGAATGTCAATCAAAAATGCATGATGCAGTGTTTCAGTGGAGGAGTCAGTGCTGACCAGCTGTATACATTTTTTTAAATAAAATATCTGTCTGGTACCACTGTAGTACATATAGACATACATACATATGTGTGTGGATTTTTCCACAAAACGCAAAGTGCTTTTTCTATTTACTACACTCTGCAGCTAAAGAAACATATTCATTTATATGATCAATATATTCAGATTTTTTTGTAAATTATACCCGCTAATTCCTCTCAAGGACTATAAGGTACTCAGGAGCTGGATTACTGTAATAAGATGTTACAGGATAATAAGGCGCTCAGCAGCTGGGTTACTGTAATAAGAGGTTACAGAACAATAATGCACTCAGGAGCTGGGTTACTGTAATAAGAGGTTACAGGACAATAAGGCACTCAGGAGCTGGGTTACTGTAATAAGATGTTACAGGGACAATAAGGAACTCAGGTGCTGGATTACTGTAATAAGATGTTATGGGACAATAAGACACTCAGGAGCTGGGTTATTGTAATAAGATGTTACAGGACAATAAGGCACTCAGGAGCTGGGTTACTGTAATAAGATGTTACAGGACAATAAGGCACTCAGGAACTGGGTTACTGTAATAAAATGTTACAGGACAATAAGGCACTCAGGAGCTGGGTTACTGTAATAAGGTGTTACAGGACAATAAGACACTCAGGAGCTGGGTTACTATAATGCGATGTTACAGGACAATAAGACACTCAGGAGCTGGGTTACTGTAATAAGATGTTACAGGACAATAAGACACTCAGGAGCTGGGTTACTGTACTAAGATGTTATGGGACAATAAGGCACTCAGGAGCTGGGTTACTATAATGCGATGTTACAGGACAATAAGGCACTCAGGAGCTGGGTTACTGTAATAAGATGTCACAGGACAATAAGGCACTCAGGAGCTGGGTTACTGTAATAAGATGTTACAGGACAATAAGGCACTCAGGAGCTGGGTTACTGTAATAAGATGTTACATAGACAATAAGGCACTCAGGAGCTGGGTTACTGTAATAAGATGTCACAGGACTATAAGGTACTCAGGAGCTGTGTTACTGTAATAAGATGTAACAGGACAATAAGACACTCAGGAGTTAGGTCACTGTAATAAGATGTTACAGGACAATAAGGCACTCAGGAGCTGGGTTACTGTAATAAGGTGTTACAGGACAATAAGACACTCAGGAGCTGGGTTACTGTAATAAGATGTCACAGGACAATAAGGCACTCAGGAGCTGGGTTACTGTAATAAGATGTTACAGGACAATAAGGCACTCAGGAGCTGGGTTACTGTAATAAGATGTTACATAGACAATAAGGCACTCAGGAGCTGGGTTACTGTAATAAGATGTCACAGGACTATAAGGTACTCAGGAGCTGTGTTACTGTAATAAGATGTAACAGGACAATAAGACACTCAGGAGTTAGGTCACTGTAATAAGATGTTACAGGACAATAAGGCACTCAGGAGCTGGGTTACTGTAATAAGATGTTACAGTGACAATAAGGCACTCAGGAGCTGGGGTATTGTAATAAGATGTTACTGGGGCAATATGTTATTGAGGAGAGGTGTTTGCTGGAAGCAGATCCCGTGTGTGGGCAGGTAGCAGGGCACAGCTGAGCTTTACAACATCTGGGACACAGATGTTGGGTCCATGATTATAGCCAGAAAACAGAGAACCCTCCACCCCGTCCTAATGTGAAACTGAGAGGAGAGCGCTGAGAGAAATAGGGAGGGAGATGGAAAGAAAGGGTCAAGAAAAAGGAAAAGAGACAGAGAGAAGGGGGGGCGGGGGGAAGAAAGGGGGTGGGGAGATCACAAGGGAAGGAGAGATGTAGAAAGAAAACAAATTTTGTTGAAGGAAGAAGAAATTAGATACTCTGAAAGAGAGGGGGAAAAAAGAACTAGGAGAGAAGAATTAACCCTTTGAGTGCCAGAGGGGTACGGAACGCATTGCAAAGCAATGCGTTCCGTACCCCTCTGGCACTCAGAGGGTTAAGAAGGATTAGGACTCCAGCGAGCCACAGGACAGGAGAGATTCTGGGTGTGTGAGGGAGATTCTGTCTATGGGAGACGGGGATGGACAGATAGATGGAGAGATAGAGAGAAATGATGTGTGAGAGAGGAACAGAGAATGAGAAGAGAAACCCATAATTAACCCTTTGAGTGCTAGAGGCACGTTGCGTACCCCTCTGGCACTCAGAGGGTTAATGGGATATACCAGGGAGATGCCACAATATAACATGGCATGCAGAGAGTCAATGGACTATACTAAGGAGGTTCAGTTCTATAACATTTTACACAGACCATATAACAGTCCTGTAGTGTAAGTATGATGTATACCGGGGGGCGGAGCCATCCTATAAACTGTTGGGTGCCCTTTCGAAATGTCGCCCACTATAGGGCGGCCTACTAAACCACACATTAACCATGTCCCCTGGATGAAAAGGGAAAACATGAGAATCTCGCCCGCATCAAAAGGGCGAAATTCTCATGCTGCGGGCTTAAGCATCGCTCATTTGAGTCGTATAGTGTAGGGGTGATTTTTGTTTGTTTTTTTATTATTATAAAGGTGAAGGAGAGCAGGAGTATACACAGAATTTTTCTGGCTTCATGGAGACATTTCTATAGTCCACCTATGAAGACACACATATCAGCAAGGAATGTCTATGAGAATGATGCAGGCACTCAAATAGGGTTGCCACCTTTTCTTCAGAAAAATACCGGCCAAGGCATTCCCTCCATAGACTTAACACTGGACAGAAGCCAATTTTTTACCGGCCTGCCGGTAAAATACCGGACGGGTGGCAACCCTACACTCAAATAAGCTCGCGACATTAGAATCTCGCCCTTTTGATGCGAGCGAGATTTTCGTGTCGTACTTTTCATTCAGGTGACATAGTTAAAGGGTTAGTAATGTCTTATTTAAGAACATGTAATATTTTAGATATTAAAAAAAAATAATAAAAAAAATAACTGGTCCAAATCCTGTCTCTCACACATTTAGAGTTTGAGAGATATAAGATTTTAAAGTTCAGGTTGTGCGACCCAAAGGCGGCTCTTCAGCAGAGCTGAAATACCGCAATCTAAAAACAAATACTTCATTGGAAAGGTATACAAAGTGTGCTTACAAACCAAGCACACTTTGTAGACAGTTCCAATGAAGTATTTATTGCTCGATAGCATTATTTCAGCTCTGCTGAAGAGCTGCCGGCCGGTCCCGGGACCGGAATCTCGTTCTGTCAGCTAGAGCGTTGATGTCAGTGAAAGGGGAGGGAGGCGGGAACATTAAATCCTTATATCTCTCAAACTATAAGTGTTTGAGAGACAGGACTTGGACCAGTTAATTTATTTTTTAATAAATAAAATATTACCTGTTCTTATAATAAGACATTACAAACCCTTTAAGGCATTGTTTAGTAGGTCGCCCAATAATGGGTGACATTTTCATAGTGAACCAAATTGTTGCAGAGACCCCATAGCAGTCTTATTGTGTGAATGGGATATATACCAGGGGGGCTTTGCCATATAAATTCATGCATATACCCTAATAAGAGTCCTATAGCATCAATGTGATATACTAATGAGGTTTCATCCTGTACAATGCTGCACAGACAATATTACAGTTCTTTTGTGTGAATGGGATATACCAGGGAGGTTTCATCCTATAAATCTGTTCACATACCCTAATAATAGACTTTGAACGTCAATATAAATTGCTACACAGACCCAATAACAGTCAGATTCTGTATAAATGGGAAATAGCAGACTTGCCGTCTTACTATACAGGGGTTTAAGTTTGATCCTCAAGGGCCGTCAACAGGCCAAGATTTAAATGGATTGTAATGTCCTAAAAATAGTATCTTCTAAATGGTAGCTGCAATAAAAAAACATTTAATGCGCTTAATCCTTTCTCTCAAACCGTTATGGTTTGAGAGATGTAAAAAAATAAAGACCTTCGCTCCCTCCCCCTTCTCATGCGTCCGCTGCACAGCTGACATCATGAGGTCCTGCTTCCGGGACCAGACGGCGGCTCTTCAGGAGCGCTGTCATTTAGATATCTAAGTATAATTACTTCATCGGAATGGTCTACAACGTGTGCTTGCAAGCCAGACACGCGTTGTAAACCATACCAATGATGTAATTATACTTAAATATCCAGATGATAGCGCTCCTGAAGAGCCGCCTACAGTCGGGCGACCGGATTCTGCCTCTGACAGCTTTACAGCTCGTCAAGCAGAAAGGGGAGGGAATGGAGGACTTTATTTTCTTATATCTCTCAAACCATAACGGTTTGAGAGAAAGGATTAAGCGCATTAAGTGTTTTTTTTATTGCAGCTACCATTTACAGGATACTTTTTTGGGGACTTTACTATCCCTTTAAGGATGAGGCACAGGGGAATTAGTCAGTGGCTCATTCATTCTGATTGGCCCACCGGTGCTCAAACATGGAAACCCTTAAATCATGGAATTTTGGTAGTTTTCGAGGACCGAACTTGGACACTCTTGTTATAATATGACTCACGGGCCATTAACCCTTTGCGTGCTGGTGGAGTGTGCAATTCATTGCAAACCAATGGGGTGTTTACCACTCTGGTTTCCAAAGTGTTAAATGGTCCATTTGTATGCACTCTCTGCTTATACACCAGGACTTTTATTACAAAGAAAATATACAATGAAGAATATGTTCTATATACAGATCCCTTGAGCAGTCATATAAATATAATATATAATCGTGTAGGTGGGAGGGGGTTCATTTTGCCCCGGGGGAGTGACAGGTGTCTGTCACATCATTAGGCTGTGCCAGATAAATAGAGCACCCCCCCCCCCTTTACTGTTGAGGTGTCAGGACCTCCCACATAGAGCCATCTTCACCTCCCACAGCTGACAACCAACCCGCAATACACCCCAACCCCAAACAGCTGAACAGTGTTACCTGTGCTGCCCTGTTCCTGCTTGGCCAGTGATACAGCACCAAGAATGTTACACCGTGTGAATTCTGCAATTTTATCTTACAGATAAGAGCAAGTTGCAAGTAACAAATGGCAAATATGTTGCTCCATTCCTGTAAGTCTGATACAGCAGGAAGAATGGAAACATGTTTGCCATTTGTTAAAAAAAAAAAAAAAAAAATCTCTTTTTATTTGAAATAGAATATTGCAACATGTGTGGGTGCACAGCTTTTGACTCTCCACCTGTTGTTGAACTACAAATCCTATCATCCCCGCCCAGCAGTTGTCCACCTGAGGATGATGGAAATTGTATTCCAATAGCAGCTGGAGGACTGGCTGTGGTTGATGGAGGTTGTTGTCCAATAACCAGTGGAGGATTAACTGAGAATGATGGGAGTTGTAGTCAAGCTTGGGTAGGGCTGATTTTGTGAGGTTTTGCCAGGTCGATGATCTTATTTTTTTTTTAACCTGGTATTACAGGAGACCCGCATGGAAGTACAACATGTAAGTAATGGATAGTATACACTACCAGTGTCATGTAATGGTGTTTTTTGTTTGTTTGTTTGTTTGTTTTTTTGCTGTTCTTATGTAATACTCTGCTATTCTCTGTTATTCCATTTTGCCCTGATTATTTTGTACAATACTGTTGGTATCATGTAATGGGCTGCTGGTCTTATGTTATGGTATCTTGACCTGCTAATCTCGTACAGTACTCTCCTGGTCTCATATGATACTCTGTTGCGCTCATATAATGGTGGATTGCACTGCTGGTCTTGTGTAATAATTTGCTGATGTCATGCAGCTGTATATTAAGTTGCTGGTCTCATGTAATATTGTATTGCCTTCCTGCTCCCATATAATACTGTCCTGGTCTCATGTAATTGTGCAGTGCCCTGCTGGTCTTGTGTAATAATGTTTTGCCCTGCTGGGCTAATGTAATACTCTGCTGGTCTTATATAATGTGTTGTCATGCTGTTTCATGTAATACTCTGCTAGGCTCATATAACGGTCTATTGCTCCTCTGCTTTGCCATGCGTTGGAGACCTCTCTAACATTGAAGGGGTTAAAAGAACCATTTAAATCAAAGGGAATGATGAAAACATTCATGGGTTCCCAATGGTAGAGTTGGTTTGCCTCATAATTAAAATTTGACACATTATAATGACTTCTGAGATTTTTTAAAAGAAGCTATGAAAATCATCTATATTTATGTTAGTCATTCTTTATTTAAAACTGTAGTTTGAGATAGTGTTAATGGTCAGTTTATGCAATTAGCCAGTACTTCCTAGTAGGAGGTGGCAGTTGGGAGGGAGAGTAGAATGTTAGTGTCTGACACACCAGGCTGTGCCAGTCAGTAGTACCTAATGTCCATAAACTGACACATAAACAAGGTTAAATGTTGTGTAATGTATAGTCTATAATAATTTTAGCTTTATGTATGTGTTAGTTTCTGTACATTAACCAGTACTCCCTGGTAAGAAGTGGCAGTTGGGATGGAGAGTAGAATGTTAGTATCTGATACAGCAGGCTGTGCTCATCAGTACGGCCAAAGCACAATCTCTCCTCAATGACAGTTTTAAAGGGATAGTAGCACTTAATATGGAAAAAAATATATATTTTTTAATATGTATGCGTTATTAAAATAATATTGCAGCTCAGATATGCATTTTTTTGTGGTGCATTTCCTCGATGGCCTGGAATTTTCTAGTGGAGCTGTTCCCTACAGCAGTCTCATGTACAACTCTGGTCAGTCGACCATAAACTTCCCAACAATACTATACGACAGCTGTTCTGTAACATTTCAAGCAGTGGAAGTACCTCACCCAAAACATTCACATTTGAGCTTCAATAACATTTGAATAAAAATTTCCTCAGTAGAGAAAGTACCCTCTTTAAACTCTGCAGGATAAACCCTACAATATTAAGAATTCCTATCCCTTTAACCCTTTGAGAGCCGGAGGGGTAGTTTTTTTTTGTTTTTTTTAGCACATCTCCCTTAGAATGTGTTGAATTGCTGAGTTCTTTCTCCAAATCCACGTGCTGTTTCCCATGAGAGATTTGGACTGGGAATAAGTGAGTCATAAGAGAAGTGATTTTCAGGCTGGAGAAAGAAATTGCGAGGAGGTGGGGTTGGGAATCATAAAAACTGATGACAAAAACAGGCTGATTTACTAAACCAAGGGAGCTCTCCCCCCCAACAGTACATATTGTCCAGATAACCTCAGTTACATGCAAGAGAATGGTGATAACTTGGGCAGGTCCTTCAGAGTGAATGAAACAATGACTGATTCACCTGTTTATGTGAGGAGATCCTTAGATCCTACGTTGTTGGGGCAGAGGGTAGGTTTGAGCTCCGCTCTCCTCCTACACGGACAGTGAATCCCAAGGGGAGTTCTCTCTGGATGTACCAAGAGGTCTTATTTTAAGGATAACTGTGCTTGATCGCAGGTGGTGATCAATGGTTCAGTCATTTGATTGTCTGGCCCGTGCTTTATTTGAAATATCCTTGACATACCAGGACTGTCACTCCGGTTCAATGCTTAAAGGGATAGTAATACTTAAAATGTAAAAAAAATTATGTTGTAGGGTTTATCCCCCTGAGTAAAACAAGAGTACTCCCACTGCTGAAAGGTGTTTCATTCAAAAGTTATTAATTTTCAAAGTTGAATTTTTTAGGTGCAATATCACAGTGGCCTGAAATTGTACAGTGACGCTGTTGCTACACGATCCTATGGACAGCTCTGGTCAGTTGACCATAAATCTCCATAGGATGGTGTAGCAACAGCGCCACTGTACAATTTCAGGCCACTGTGATATTGCACCTGAAAAATTAAACTTTGAAAATTAATAACTTGTGAATGAAACGCCTATCAGCAGTAGGAGTACTCTTGTTTTACTCAGGGGGATAAGCCCTACAACATATTTTTTTTTACATTTTAAGTATTACTATCCCTTTAAGGACCAGTGACAGTCCTGGCACATCATGAAATTCTGGCGTCCCTGCATGGCTGCACACCGCAGGGACCCCAGAATCTATTGCTTAATCTATTGCATTACTGCGGTTTGTCGTAAAAGGGTTAAAACTTGAAAACTTGACCTGTTGCTGTTGTTGTTGTTGTGTCCTGGGTACTACAACTGAGAATCACTGTAAACCTATGATCCGGTTTTCTTAGTAAATCGGCCTTAGATTTAGGTACGCAGTTAATGAGGCACCAAAAAAGACGTGTCCGTCAGGTTTAGCCTTTGCCATATTTACATAAATGGGTCCCATCCCACTCTGCATGGGTGACTAACAGACTGGGGGGAGATTCACTAAGTGGTGATAAATCTGTATAATATAAATTGCTAGGCTGCGAATCTCCCTGTATGCGTAACAGCACATGCACAGTAGAGACTGCCGGAACAATGCAGTCATGCGCAGTAGAGACTGCCAGAATGATGCAGTCATGCGCAGTATAGACTGCCGGAACAATGCAGTCATGTGCAATATAGACTGCCGGAACGATGCAGTCATTCGCAGTATAGACTGCTGGAACGATGCAGTCATGCAAAGTAGAGACTGCCGGAATGATGCAGTCATGCGCAGTAGAGACTGCCGGAATGATGCAGTCATGCGCAGTAGAGACTGCCGGAACGATGCAGTCATGCGCAGTAGAGACTGCCGGAACGATGCAGTCATGCGCAGTAGGGACTGCCGGAACTATGCAGTCATGTGCAGTAGAGACTGCAGGAATGATGCAGTCATGCGCAGTAGAGACTGCCGGAACGATGCAGTCATGCGCAGTAGAGACTGCCGGAACGATGCAGTCATGCGCAGTAGAGACTGCCGGAACGATGCAGTCATGCGCAGTAGGGACTGCCGGAACGATGCAGTCATGTGCAGTAGAGACTGCAGGAACGATGCAGTCATGCGCAGTAGAGACTGCCGGAACGCTGCAGTCATGCGCAGTAGAGACTGCCGGAATGTGCTGATCCAGAGCGGGGCACTCCGAACGACTCATCGTCTGTCTCTGCTCCCGGCTCCGGGGGACCAGCAGCCAGGGCCACTGGGTGGCACTTTAGCCCATGTACACAGGCTTTCATACTAGTAGGTGATAAAGTGGAGATGACATCTCCAGTTCCAGTGTTATTCTATTGACCCTATGCACTAAGATCTCCAATCTTAGTGCATTGGCTCCATAGAATAACATAGAAACTGGAGAAGTGATAAACTGGAGAAGTTATCTCCACTTTATCACCTCTTAGTGAATCTCCCCCATAGAGTCTTTAAAGCGGAAGTTTCAGTTAATAGCAAGTCGCCATGCATTCATTAAATGCATGATGACTAGCTTGAAAATAGATGTCTTACCATAAAAAATAGCTGTGTGTAAAGGAATCCGGCCCGTTTGGAGAGCGGAACCCAGGCTAGAGTGCAGACATCTTGTCTGTGCGCCTGCACCGTCAGTCCTGGTCTCCACAGAGTAGACTGCTTTGCACCATATGGTTACCGGAAGGGACTGACGGCACAGGCGCACAGACCGCACTAACCTGCCCATCAGTCCTGAAACGGGACGGATTCCTTTAGACACATCTATTTTTTTACGGTAAGACATCTATTTTCAAGCTAGTCTCTATACATTTAATGAATGCATGGCAACTGGCTATTATCTGAAAGTTCCGCTTTAAGATTTCACTGCTTGTGCACCAGTGAGTTATTTAAATGACTGAGCCTCTAATTTATTGACCTGTCTTCAACAAGTAAAATGTAACTAAATACATAACCTGTTAATGGCAGGCATAGGCATCCTGGGGCCCTCCAGCTGTTGAAGATTACACCTCCCATCACAAAGGCTGACCAGGCATGATGGGAGTTGTAATCCTCAACAGCTGGAAAGCCTCAGGTTGCACAACCCTGACCTATGGTTCCCAACCCTCTCTTCCAGGGGTGAGTAACAGGCCATGTCTTTGGGATTTCCCTGCTTGTGCACAGGTGACTTCAATGACTGAGCTTTGATTCACTCAAACGTGATCAAGCAGGGAAATCCTAAAGGCATGGCCTGATAGGTTCCCCAGAGGATAGGGCTGGGAACCACTGATTTGGAGGAAGTCAATCCCCACCACAAAAAAATGCTCCTGAGGCCATTTCCAATTAAGAAAAAGTATGAAAAAAAAATCCTTTCTGATTCCAAAATGGCAGTTGGATATTTCTTATCTGCCTTGATACCAACTGTCCTAATTCTCAGTATTGTTCTTGAAAGATATCCACTACCTTTTGAAACAATGTACAATATCTCCAAACACAGTATTCTGCGGCAAATAATTTCACAACCTTACTGCCCTTTCTGTGAAAAAAAATAACCTCTGCCTTTTGAATTAGTCAAAATGCCTTTCTTGTAGTCTTAATGGATGATCCCATGAACCAACAGCTCTGTAGCATACAAATAAAAAAAAACCATGAAATCCTACTGATTTTAAATGTCGTTTTTAACCCCTTGAATTCTAAAGAGGTTTCTAACATAATTCAAAGCCAAATTTAAACCAGTGGGTTTTTAATTTGTTTTTCCCCTATGGTCCACCTGGTTTGCTCCAGAATTGTTCCTCATACAATAATATTCATCAGCGGCCAGATTAACCCTTTGAGTATCAGACGGATATACAATGGCATTGCGCTCACCCCCCATATCTTCTGGTAGAAGCGATTGTCAGTATGGGTAGAGGATAGCCCATTAGCCGAGCCTCACACCCTGTTTGTGCGCACAGGGCCCCAGCAGGGGTAAGGGTAGTGACGCTGTCGCCCTGCAGGATACTTCCTGGTGTTTATACCGTGATCAGACACTGATATCACTGACTGCTGGTGGAGTAGTGACAGCTGTAGTGTGTGTGTGTGTGGAGGGGGGGGGCTCTGAAGTTAAATAGAAGAGAGAAGAGCAGAGGTTTCAGTCTACATAATTCAGTCCATGGGGTGTGTAGGGGCACACACTTATAAATATAAAGCAATCAACTATTAGTAAATAAATAAATAACACAAGAGAAGGAAGAGGTGGAGGTAGGGCCACAGAATTAAAAAAAAAAAAAAAAAAAAAAAAAAAAAAAGTAACCTTAACCCTTTAAGGACTGCTCTGTCCAAGGTGGGGGGATGTGCTCTCAGTGATCACAGCGCACCTTGTAGGCGCTCTAGGATCACGAAATGTCATGACGTGCTAGGACTGTCAACAGTCCGTAACCCTATCGCCGTCATGACGGTCCTGGCACGTTACCCATTGTGTATGGGTTAACAAATCTTCACAGAATTCAAATAAACTGAATCAGTAATGAACCCTTTGAGTGCCAGAGGGGTATGCAACGCAATGCAGAGCAATGCATTTTATACCCCTCTGCCACTCAACCGGCTAACTTCTTGTAAATAACTGTTATGTTTCGACGCACCTTTAAGCCAGGATCACCAATAAATGTAAAACTTTTTGATCCCACTACTGTAGTAAAAAAACCCTTTAAAAATATAAACTTACAGGGATAGTAATGTTTCATAATAAAAGCAGCTCTAATTAATAATCATAGTATTTGGACTTTGGAGAGTATTATTTCAATTCTGTCAGAGTTATAGTTCAAGAGTAATTCAATGATAAAGTATCCCCCTCCTGCCCCTTTTACTGATGTAACACTGCTCAGCCAGATCAGAAGGGAGGTGTGCAGGTAGACTGCAGAGAGGGACAATCTTCAATTAAGATAAGGGAAAAACCTGAAAAACTTGTGAAGGGGGGCAGGGATTTCATTGTTCTCATAGGAAGAAGACTGTCCCCTTCTGTTATCTGTCTGGTCTATGGACTGCATTCCACATCTGAGAAGAGGTGGCTTACACTAGGTAAAAGGGGCGGGAGGGGGATACTTTGCTCGTGAATATCTCTCAAATCATAAAGGTTTGAGAGATAAGACTTATATCGTTCTTCATGTTTTTTTAATGCCTACAAAATAAAATAAAGATAAAATTAAGTATTACTATCCCTTTAAAAAAAAAAAAAAAAAATGGGGGTGCGGTATGGGCAAACCTCTGATACTTTAAAGGGATAGTAATACTTAAGTATTACTAATCCCTATAGGAAAGTACTACTAAAAAAAAACGTATTGCCCCCAGCGTCATCTCTCAAACCTTTATGGTTTGAGAGATGATCGCTTTTAAAGTTGCCCTCTCCCTCCCCCTTCCCCGTAGTCAGCATTGTAGCTGACTGAAGGGAAGAAAGTCGTACGACTTTCAGGTGGCTCTCCAGCACAGCCGGATCGCGTTCCTAAAAAAGAAAACTTTCACTGAAATGGTCTTCTGCGTGTGCTTGGTTTGCAAGCACACGTAGAAGACTGTTTTAGTGAAATTTTTTTTTTTTAATTAACGCAATCGCGACTCTGCTGCAGAGCCGCCTGATGATCTATGACCGGATTTCCCTTCAGTCAGCTAGCATGCTGACATACGGGGAAGGGGGAGGGCAACTTTAAAAGTGATCATCTCTCAAACCATAAAGGTTTGAGAGATGACACTGGGGGCAATATGTTTTTTTTTAGTATTACTTTGCTATAGGGATTAGTAATACTTAAGTATTACTATCCCTTTAAGCTCTGCCCCCCCCCCCAAACCAGAGGACTGTCCAAATGACCTGATTTGTGTTATAATGTGGGTGGGTCTTGATCAGGTAGAGTGAGATTTAGAGGCAGAAAGGAGACATTTGCCTAGAAGTGGGCAGATTAGTGGGTGGGATGGGGTGGGAGTGGGAGGTACAGGATCTGGAGTGGGTGGAGTTACCAGGAGAAGCAGAGAATCTGCCTCTGTCCTGGAGACCTGCTAATAAAGTCTGATAAAACAGAATCTCCAGGGCAGATATGGAGAAATCCCGGGGATGGGTATAGGCAAAGGCTGGCAGGTTCTGGTCAAGGCCCCTCTAGTTATAACCCCCATTTCTCAGCGCAAGCCAGGTGAGTGCTCCCAATCAGAAGGAAGGTTGATAAGCATACTTGGGAAATCTCCGGATTTGCCCCGGAGACTCCTGTTTTGACAGAGCTTTACCGGGTCTCCGGGGCAGCGGCTGAGTCCTCCGGATGTGGGGAGTTTCTATTGAACCTCCACCCATTTCCACTTTTTCCCCCGGTGTATCTCCTTCCCCCCTGCCTTCTTTTAAGCCCTCCCCCGGCACTTGCGTTATGACTCGCCCCTTTTTGACGTGATACGCGTCATTCTTCACACCATCCATGGCAGCAGAGGACTCCCCTCCGGGGAGACAACAATAAAAAGTTCCCAGGTATGTTGATAAGATCCACAGCTCCCCAGTCAGGTTAACCAATCCCTCAGGTAAACGTTTCCACTCAATGACTGCCGTACCTAGAAACTTTATAATTGAGCCAACCATATACCTCCCAACTGTCCCTCTTTAGGAGATATTAGGGCTCCATACCTCCCAAGTGTCCCTCTTTAGGAGATATTAGGGCTCCATACCTCCCAAGTGTCCCTCTTTAGGAGATATTAGGGCTCCATACCTCCCAAGTGTCCCTCTTTAGGAGATATTAGGGATCCATACCTCCCAAGTGCCCCTCTTTAGGAGATATTAGGTGTACTCACCTCCCAAGTGTCCCTCTTTAGGAGATATTAGAGGTTCATACCTCCCAAGTGTCCCTCTTTAGGAGGTATTAGGGATCTCTACCTCCCAAGTGTCCCTCTTTAGGAGATATTAGGTGTACACACCTCCCAAGTGTCCCTCTTTAGGAGATATTAGAGGTTCATACCTCCCAAGTGTCCCTCTTTAGGAGATATTAGGGTCCATACCTCCCAAGTGTCCCTCTTTAGGAGATATTAGGGATCTCTACCTCCCAAGTGTCCCTCTTTAGGAGATATTAGGGGTCCATACCTCCCAAGTGTCCCTCTGTAGGAGATATTAGGGCTCCATACCTCCCAAGTGTCCCTCTTTAGGAGATATTAGGGGTCCATACCTCCCAAGTGTCCCTCTGTAGGAGGTATTAGGGCTCCATACCTCCCAAGTGTTCCTCTTTAGGAGATATTTAGGCTCCATATCCCCCACGTGTCTCTGTTTTGGAGCTATCAGGGGTCCATACCTCCCGAGTGTCCCTCTTTAGGAGACCCAAACCCCTCTGTCCCTGTGTTTAGGAGATCAGACTGTGTGGTGTGTATATAAGTGTATCACCCTGGTGTCCCTGTGTTTAGGAGATCAGACTGTGTGGTGTGTATGGAAGTGTATCACCCTGGTGTCCCTGTGTTTAGGACATCAGACTGTGTGGTGTGTATAGAAGTGTATCACCCTGGTGTCCATGTGTTTAGGAGATCAGACTGTGTGGTGTGTATATAACTGTATCACCCTGGTGTCCCTGTGTTTAGGACATCAGACTGTGTGGTGTGTATAGAAGTGTATCACCCTGGTGTCCATGTGTTTAGGAGATCAAACTGTGTGGTGTGTATAGAAGTGTATCACCCTGGTGTCCCTGTGTTTAGGAGATCAGACTGTGTGATGTGTATAGAAGTGTATCACCCTGGTGTCCCTGTGTTTAGGAGATCAGACTGTGAGGTGTGTATAGAAGTGTATCACCCTGGTGTCCCTGTGTTTAGGAGATCAGACTGTGTGGTGTGTATATAAGTGTATCACCCTGGTGTCCCTGTGTTTATGACATCAGACTGTGTGGTGTGTATAGAAGTGTATCACCCTGGTGTCCCGGTGTTTAGGAGATCAGACTGTGTGGTGTGTATAGAAGTGTATCACCCTGGTGTCCCTGTGTTTAGGAGATTAGACTGTGTGGTGTGTATAGAAGTGTATCACCCTGGTGTCCCTGTGTTTAGGAGATCAGACAGTGTGGTGTGTATAGAAGTGTATCACCCTGGTGTCCCTGTGTTTAGGAGATCAGACTGTGTGGTGTGTATAGAAGTGTATCACCCTGGTGTCCCTGTGTTTAGGAGATCAGACAGTGTGGTGTGTATAGAAGTGTATCACCCTGGTGTCCCTGTGTTTAGGAGATCAGACTGTGTGGTGTGTATAGAAGTGTATCACCCTGGTGTCCCTGTGTTTAGGAGATCAGACAGTGTGGTGTGTATAGAAGTGTATCACCCTGGTGTCCCTGTGTTTAGGAGATCAGACTGTGTGGTGTGTATAGAAGTGTATCACCCTGGTGTCCCTGTGTTTAGGAGATCAGACTGTGTGGTGTGTATAGAAGTGTATCACCCTGGTGTCCCTGTGTTTAGGAGATCAGACAGTGTGGTGTGTATAGAAGTGTATCACCCTGGTGTCCCTGTGTTTAGGAGATCAGACTGTGTGGTGTGTATAGAAGTGTATCACCCTGGTGTCCCTGTGTTTAGGAGATCAGACTGTGTGGTGTGTATAGAAGTGTATCACCCTGGTGTCCCTGTGTTTAGGAGATCAGAATGTGTGGTGTGTATAGAAGTGTATCACCCTGGTGTCCCTGTGTTTAGGAGATCAGACTGTGTGGTGTGTATGGAAGTGTATCACCCTGATGTCCCTGTGTTTAGGAGATCAGACTGTGTGGTGTGTATAGAAGTGTATCACCCTGGTGTCCCTGTGTTTAGGAGATCAGACTGTGCGGCGTGTATAGAAGTGTATCACCCTGGTGTCCCTGTGTTTAGGAGATCAGACTGTGTGGTGTGTATATAAATGTATCACCCTGGTGTCCCTGTGTTTAGGAGATCAGACTGTGTGGTGTGTATATAAGTGTATCACCCTGGTGTCCCTGTGTTTAGGAGATCAGACTGTGTGGTGTGTATATAAGTGTATCACCCTGGTGTCCCTGTGTTTAGGAGATCAGACTGTGTGGTGTGTATATAAGTGTATCACCCTGGTGTCCCTGTGTTTAGGAGATCAGACTGTGTGGTGTGTATATAAATGTATCACCCTGGTGTCCCTGTGTTTAGGAGATCAGACTGTGTGGTGTGTATAGAAGTGTATCACCCTGGTGTCCCTGTGTTTAGGAGATCAGACTGTGTGGTGTGTATATAAGTGTATCACCCTGGTATCCCTGTGTTTAGGAGATCAGACTGTGTGGTGTGTATATAAGTGTACCACCCTGGTGTCCCTGTGTTTAGGAGATCAGACAGTGTGGTGTGTATATAAGTGTATCACCCTGGTATCCCTGTGTTTAGGAGATCAGACTGTGTGGTGTGTATAGACGTGTATTACCCTGGTGTCCCTGTGTTTAGGAGATCAGACTGTGTGGTGTGTATAGAAGTGTATCACCCTGGTGTCCCTGTGTTTAGGAGATCAGACTGTGTGGTGTGTATATAAGTGTATCACCCTGGTGTCCCTGTGTTTAGGAGATCAGACTGTGTGGTGTGTATAGAAGTGTATCACCCTGGTGTCCCTGTGTTTAGGAGATCAGACTGTGTGGTGTGTATATAAGTGTATCACCCTGGTGTCCCTGTGTTTAGGAGATCAGACTGTGTGGTGTGTACAAGTGTATCACCCTGGTGTCCCTGTGTTTAGGAGATCAGTCTGTGTGGTGTGTATAGAAGTGTATCACCCTGGTGTCCCTGTGTTTAGGAGATCAGACTGTGTGGTGTGTATATAAGTGTATCACCCTGGTGTCCCTGTGTTTAGGAGATCAGACTGTGTGGTGTGTATATAAGTGTATCACCCTGGTGTCCCTGTGTTTAGGAGATCAGACTGTGTGGTGTGTACAAGTGTATCACCCTGGTGTCCCTGTGTGTAGGAGATCAGACTGTGTGGTGTGTGTATATAAGTGTATCACCCTGGTGTCCCTGTGTTTAGGAGATCAGACTGTGTGGTGTGTATATAAATGTATCACCCTGGTGTCCCTGTGTTTAGGAGATCAGACTGTGTGGTGTGTGTATATAAATGTATCACCCTGGTGTCCCTGTGTTTAGGAGATCAGACTGTGTGGTGTGTATATAAATGTATCACCCTGGTGTCCCTGTGTTTAGGAGATCAGACTGTGTGATATGTATCACATTCCTCCACAGCAATAAAACTCCCATTTGGTTACACATCAGTATATGTGTTTATACACTAACCAGTATAAATAAGATTATGTGGTCTTACTCTAAATCAGTTATTCAGTTATACAAAGAGATGTCAATAAGTCATTAAATTACCTAAAAATTCTCTGTAATGCCCCGCCCACCAGCCACCTATAACACAAATGTCCCTCATTGGCCAAGTAAAATGTTCTTTGCCTGCTCCAGTTCTACCTCCACAATCTCTCCCCACCTCTCATTCTCAGTCCTGACCTCTCTCAGTTTATCTATAATGTGATTCCCCGCTACCCTCCTTCCCTGTTTCCCCCCCACACCCCATTCTCCCTCTCTCTCTCTTCCCTGGGTACCAGACAGCCTCCAGCTGTTTGTCTGTACTGAGTCTCTCGGGTTTCCCTTCTCCCTCTTCCCAATCTCTCATCACTACTCACTGGCCTCTGGCATTTGTGTAACTTGAAGCACTGTGGGCCGTATAAAATAAGGAAAAGTGGAGTAATTCTGAAGCAAACCAACTGCACCATAGGGGACGAATAAAAATTCACATTCATAGAAATCAGGATTTTAGCCCCTTGAATACTAGAGAGTCCCCCAGTGTATTGCTTTGGAATGTGTAGGAGACCTCTATGTTATTCTAGGGATCATAAGACTCAATTAACCCCTTAAGGACCAGCGCGCATACACGCGGCCGGCACCTGCGGACCACGGGACATTTTTTTTTCTTATTGCTTCCAGTTCAGGGCTTCCGCCGCTCCGGGAGCCCTGAACCCCATGCCGTGCCAGGACCGTCATTGGTCCTTAAGTCCCGGACCGCCGTGACGGTCCTGGCACGGCAATGGTCCTTAAGGGGTTAAATAAACCTTAATTCGGGGATATTTTTATTACTGCCCTATGGTGCATTCAGTGTGCTCCAGGAATTGCTCCACTGCTCTTTTTAACCCTTTGAGTGCCAGAGGGATGCTCAAAGCATTGCTCTGCAATGCGTTGCATACCCCTCTGGCACTCAAAGGGTTAAAGCAACCTTAACATGTAAAATGATCTGTTGTTATGCAACTTTAAATTCCTTGTACTCAGTTCTAGCATCTGTAAATATGCTCTGTTAGGTTTCCAAGGCCTAAAGCCAAGTCCTATACACTTTCTGACGGCTCTCATTACTGCATTATGATAGAAGGCCTGATAGGGTTTCTCAGAAGTGATAATGTTTTATTGTCTGTTAGTGGGTCTGAGATAAGATATCAGCCTTGCTGAATAAATGAGCAGTTGGCACTAGTCTCGTTACATTAATCGCATTAGCTCCGTACAAACAAGTAATCAAATTGTGTGTATATAGGGAAGTCTACACATGCAATAAAATGCACGTTTGGTATTACATTATAGGGATCTTGCATAACATTTTGTAGATGCTTGCTGGAAGTACATAATAATAAAAATTATATAATCCAGCTTAAAGTGTAACTATCGCCTCAACTAAAGTCGCCCTGCAATACTTAGGCAGGTGGCGACTAGCTTTGTAATCATTATTTTACCTCTCAAAAGTGCCCCCGAATAAAGTTATCCTTAAAGGGATAGTAATACTTCGTTTTAACTTTATTTTATTTTGTAGGCATTAAAAAAACATGAAGAATGATATAAGTCTTATCCCTCAAACCTTTATGGTTTAAGAGATATTCACAAACAAAGTTTCCCCTCCCGCCCCTTTTACTGATGTAACACTGTTCAACCAGATCAGAAGGGAGGTGCCCAGGTAGACTGCAGAGAGGGACAATCTTCAATTAAGATAATGGAAAAAGCTGAAAAACTTGTCAAGGGGGGAAGGGCTTTCATTGTTCTCATAGGAAGAAGATTGTCCCCTTCTGTTATGTCTGGTCATACAACCAGATTCACATCTGAGAAGAGATGGCTTACACTAGGAAAAAGGGGCGGGGAGGGGGAAACTTTGCTTGTGAATATCTCTCAAACCATAAAGGTTTGAGAGATAAGACTTATATCATTCTTCATGTTTTTTTAATGCCTACAAAATAAAATAAAGTTAAAACGAAGTATTACTATCCCTTTAAGCTTCCGAGACTGGAAGCCAGGCCTCGCAGCGGACATCTTGAATGCGCACCTGTGCTGTCAGTCCTCTTCACCCTTCATAGGCATTGCACTGGCCCGTACGGCTCTGGAAGAGACTGACGGCGCAGGCTCACAGGCTACAGTAACCTGGCCGTCAGTCTCGGAAGCTTAAAGGGGAACATTCGCATAGCAAAAAAATTGGAACACTGGTGTTTGTTTTAGTTTCCACTACCTAGGAGAGGAGATATTATTCTTTAAAAGGTGCCACTTCCGCATACTGCGGCACCGTGTATGTGCATCAGTAGCATCTTAAACTGAGCTTGATGTAACGTTAGCCCACAGCAATACAGCTCCGAAGTGAAGCGAGAACGCGCTCTCGCTGGGGCAGCTGGGAGGGAAGTCCTGCTGCTCTGTGCCGCACATACACGGTGCCGCAGTATGCGGAAGTGGCACTTTTTAAAGATTAATATCTCCACTCCTAGGTAGGAAAAACTAAAACAAAACCCAGCTCTAATATTGTCTTAGGGGTTAAAACCAGTGCTTCAATTTTTTGGCGATGTGAATGTTCCCCTTTAAGGATAACTTTATTCGGGGGCACTTTTGAGAGGTAAAATAATGATTATTAAGCTAGTTGCCACCTGCCTAAGTATTACAGGGCGACTTTAGTTGAGGTGGTAGTTCCGCTTTAATTTTTGATTTTAGTGTTCCTTTAACATAAGGGAATAATGGTGGGACGCAAGAAACATGCACAGTTGTTATTTCCAATGTGAAAATCACTAGCGAATATGTTTGTGCATGATTTTGTTAAATTGCACATGAAAAATCAAGATTAGCGAACAGCTGAGCATATTCTTTTGTGGGTGTAGTCAGGATTAACAAATCTATCTGACTGGAATAGCGAATGCGCTTAATGCAGGAAGCTCTATTGCGGGCGATTTTATACATCTGTGTAGTTTTGTCATGAAAGCTAATTGTTTATGAGCTTTCCTATGCAAATATCTATTTGCATAGGAAAATGCCTTTAGCACATGCGCACGCTTCTTCCGTGCCCTTATATGGGTGCAATGCAAGCATTTGCTATTTTATAAAAGCCGTACATTTGTGTGCTATTTGCGATTGCTCATGTTTTGATGCAAGAAACCTATTAACTCCTTGATACTGAATATAGGGTGACCACGGGTCCCGGAACGTCCGGGACTGTCCCTTATTTCAGGGCTATGTCCCGCGTCCCGGGTCCCCTTCAACCGGGACAATGAAGTGTCCCGGAATGAAGCCAAGCTGCCCTGGATGTCAGCCTGCAAGTGGTGTGTCACATCATGGACGCCGCTTGCGGCGTCCATGATATGACACACCGCTTGCAGGCTGACATCCAGGGCGGCAATGCAGCTTACCTGGAGGCAAGCGCTCTAGTAATACAGAGCGCTGGGAGATGACATCATCTCCCAGCGCTCTGCATTACTGAGCACAGCGCGCGGGAGCTTCAGCTCTGTGCCGGAGGAGGCACAGAGCACTTTCCACGCCGCTAGACCACCAGGGACTTAAGGTATGACGGGGCAACTAGGGTGACCACGTCCCGGAATGGCAGAAGGGAAATGTGGTCACCCTAACTGAATAGCACATGCACAGTTAGTACAGGTCCTAGATTAACAGCAAAGTTAACCAGATGAATGAATGTGTGTGCTAATTGCTTTGCTGTATTAGGTGCAATTGCTAATTCTCTCACAAAACAGCTGACATTTTAGCCACACCCACTTTTTGAAAATCGAGCAAACGTTCGCTAATTGAGGAAGAAATATACTCAATTCAGCAGGGACGTGCACAGACATTTTGGGGGGCAGGGGCTCCAATGAAGAAAAGGGCACTTCTCAAAATTATTTTTTTTTTTTTTTTGTTAAAAGGGCATGAGGGCACTTTGGACAAAAAGGGCAGGTGCTCAAGCCCCCCCATGGTGTCTATGTGTGCACGTGCCTGCAATTCAGTAGGATTTTGGTGCTAATCATTTTGCCATCAAAAGCACACTGTAAATAGAGATTGCACACGTTTATTGCATTCCGCCCTGTGTGACAACAGCCATTGTAAGTGTGTGTGCATTACCTTACACTTGAACACTTGGTAATACCAGAACGTGTATGTTATATTAGGCTGACCAGACCTCACCTTTAACCGGGGACACATAGGAAATAGGTATATTTCAGGATTGTACTGAAATCAAAGGAGCCCTGCAGTATGCATTTTTCATATGTGTCCCCGGTTAAAGGTGAGGTCTGGTTACCCTAACATATATACACACATGCACACATACACAAACACACCCTGTATAAGCACACAAGCAAACAGACCCACATAGATACGCACCTACAAAACAAACACATACATTACATCATACCTCCCAAGTGTCCCTCTTTTTAAGAGTAGGGTTGCCACCTTTTCTTCAAAAAAATACCAGCCAAGGCATTCCCTCCATAAACTTAACATTGGAAAGAAGCCAATTTTTTACCGGCCTGCCGGTAAAATACTGGCTGGGTGGCAACCCTATTTAGGAGATCAGACTGTGAGTGGTATATATAAAATATTATCGGTAAAGCCCCGCCCACAAGCCTCTCCCCCAGCAACACCACCTTACACAAAAGTGTCCCTCTTTCGCCATTTGAAATGTTGGGAGATATGTTATACAGACACACCCACCCACTACACACGTGGGTATAGAAGTGTGAATATCTTTGTGTAACAGTTATACGAATGTACAAGTTACAGTATCTGTGGATATTAGTACAACAAACTCGGTAATCGCTGTAAATATATTAGTGTCATTGCTCTGTGCCAAGTCATCTGTAGAAGTTTTTCCATGGCTCTGCATTCCTCCCGCTTGTTAATAAAATCTGAGTGATCCAAATAAGGGCAGGCGGAGCCCCTGACACACTCTGATCTGCATGCTAAGGACCCACACTGATCCTTCACTGTTGAGTCACAGAATTAACTCCATGAGTACACGATGTGAGTGTATGTGCGGGGAGAGGTGTGAATACAAATGGAGAACATTGATGTGCAAAGGTGTGAATGCACTTCTAGACCAGTGTGTGTGTGTGTGTGTGTGTGTGTGTGTGTGTGTGGTGTGTGTGTGAATCTCCAAAGGGATGTGAGTGCATGTGTAGAACTGTGTGTGTGTGTGTCCTGAGCGGTGTGTTTGCACATGCTGAACAGGGAGCATACGAGCCAACTGTCCCGATTTACGCAGGACAGTCCCGATTTTAGGGACCCGCTGTCCCGCCTCATTTAGAGTTAGTCCCACTTTCCTGGCCTCTTCCCAGCTTTCTAAGCATGTCTGTACCGCTCCACCATCCTTAACACTTTGTTTATATCACCTCATCATGTGAGGGGCATTCAGCGTGTGTGTCACTCTTTATATATGTGCACGCACTCAGTGTTCTGCTGTGTACTCCACCTTTGCCAGCCTGTGTATGGCCACAAGTAACACCCACATGCTGTTCCGGACGGGGTGAGTTGCAGACTGCCTCACTCAGTGCCTGACCTCATTCGTAGTGACACGGAGGAGGTGCTGAGGATGTGATCTGTGATGTACATTAGTCCTGACTGACAGCCAGCCTCATGCTGTAGTTCTGGGCCTTGGCTCAGCTGCCTAGCAGCTTGGTACTGCGGGGCATGAATCCTCAGGTGACTTTCCATGGCACTGGCACTCAGAAATAAGCAATGTATGGTTAAGTAGCCTCACATCTTGCTCATTAATAAATGTTGTTGCACTATAATTATTTTAGGTTAACTACATTGCATTGGAATAAATCCTCCCTTTAACCCCTTAGATGCTAGAAATGTGCACATTCAAGGGGTTAAAGGGGGGATTGATTCCAATGCAACATAGTTTGCCCAACATAATTATAGTGCAACTACATGTATTAACCGTTAATGAGCAAGATGTGAGGCTACTTAACCATTTGACTATGTTGCTCATCTCTCTGATACTTAACCCTTTGAGTTCCAGAAGTGAATCCAGTGCTTTGCAGTGCATTGGTTTCCTCTCTGGCACTCAAAGGTTTAAAGGATAGGCAGATCTGCCACATCGATGAGTAGAAGAGTTTTGGTGTAGGTCAGAAGGAGATACATGTCACTTTTTGGACCCCAAATCCCTCCATCCCACCGTGATGTCCCTGTGTTTAGGAGATCAGACTGTGTGGTGTGTATAGAAGTGTATCACCCTAGTGTGCCTGTGTTTAGGAGATCAGACTGTGTGGTGTGTATATAAGTGTATCACCCTGGTGTCCCTGTGTTTAGGAGATCAGACTGTGTGGTGTGTATAGAAGTGTATCACCCTGGTGTCCCTGTGTTTGGGAGATCAGACTGTGTGGTGTGTATAGAAGTGTATCACCCCGGTGTCACTGTGTTTAGGAGATCAGACAGTGCGGTGTGTATAGAAGTGTATCACCCTGGTGTCCCTGTGTTTAGGAGATCAGACTGTGTGGTGTGTATAGAAGTGTATCACCCTGGTGTGCCTGTGTTTAGGAGATCAGACTGTGTGGTGTGTATAGAAGTGTATCACCCTGGTGTCCCTGTGTTTGGGAGATCAGACTGTGTGGTGTGTATAGAAGTGTATCACCCCGGTGTCACTGTGTTTAGGAGATCAGACAGTGCGGTGTGTATAGAAGTGTATCACCCCGGTGTCACTGTGTTTAGGAGATCAGACAGTGCGGTGTGTATAGAAGTGTATCACCCTGGTGTCCCTGTGTTTAGGAGATCAGACTGTGTGGTGTGTATAGAAGTGTATCACCCTGGTGTCCCTGTGTTTAGGAGATCAGACTGTGTGGTGTGTATAGAAGTGTATCACCCTGGTGTCCCTGTGTTTAGGAGATCAGACTGTGTGGTGTGTATAGAAGTGTATCACCCTGGTGTCCCTGTGTTTAGGAGATCAGACTGTGCGATGTGTATAGAAGTGTATCACCCTGGTGTCCCTGTGTTTAGGAGATCAGACTGTGTGGTGTGCGTATATAAGTATATCACACTGGTGTCCCTGTGTTTAGGAGATCAGACTGTGTGGTGTGTATAGAAGTGTATCACCCTGGTGTCCCTGTGTTTAGGAGATCAGACTGTGTGGTGTGTATAGAAGTGTATCACCCTGGTGTCCCTGTGTTTAGGAGATCAGACTGTGTGGTGTGTATAGAAGTGTATCACCCTGGTGTCCCTGTGTTTAGGAGATCAGACTGTGCGATGTGTATAGAAGTGTATCACCCTGGTGTCCCTGTGTTTAGGAGATCACACTGTGTGGTGTGCGTATATAAGTATATCACACTGGTGTCCCTGTGTTTAGGAGATCAGACTGTGTGGTGTGTATAGAAGTGTATCACCCTGGTGTCCCTGTGTTTAGGAGATCAGACTGTTTGGTGTGTATAGAAGTGTAACATCCTGGTGTCCCTGTGTTTAGGAGATCAGACTGTGTGGTGTGTATATAAGTGTATCACACTGGTGTCCCTGTGTTTAGGGGATCAGACTGTGCGGTGTGTATATAAGTGTATCGCCCTGGTGTCCCTGTGTTTAGGAGATCAGACTGTGTGGTGTGTATATAAGTGTATCACACTGGTGTCCCTGTGTTTAGGAGATCAGACTGTGTGATGTGTATATAAGTGTATCACCCTGGTGTCCCTGTGTTTAGGAGATCAGACTGTGTGGTGTGTATATAAGTGTATCACACTGGTGTCCCTGTGTTTAGGAGATCAGACTGTGTGGTGTGTATAGAAGTGTATCACCCTGGTGTCCCTGTGTTTAGGAGATCAGACTGTGTGGTGTGTATATAAGTGCATCACCCTGGTGTCCCTGTGTTTAGGAGATCAGACTGTGTGGTGTGTATATAAGTGTATCACCCTGGTGTCCCTGTGTTTAGGAGATCAGACTGTGTGGTGTGTATATAAGTGTATCACCCTGGTGTCCCTGTGTTTAGGAGATCAGACTGTGTGGTGTGTATAGAAGTGTATCACCCTGGTGTCCCTGTGTTTAGGAGATCAGACTGTGTGGTGTGTATAGAAGTGTATCACCCTGGTGTCCCTGTGTTTAGGAGATCAGACTGTGTGGTGTGTATATAAGTGTATCACCCTGGTGTCCCTGTGTTTAGGAGATCACACTGTGTGGTGTGTATAGAAGTGTATCACCCTGGTGTCCCTGTGTTTAGGAGATCAGACTGTTTGGTGTGTATAGAAGTGTAACATCCTGGTGTCCCTGTGTTTAGGAGATCAGACTGTGTGGTGTGTATATAAGTGTATCACATTGGTGTCCCTGTGTTTAGGAGATCAGACTGTGCGGTGTGTATATAAGTGTATCGCCCTGGTGTCCCTGTGTTTAGGAGATCAGACTGTGTGGTGTGTATATAAGTGTATCACACTGGTGTCCCTGTGTTTAGGAGATCAGACTGTGTGATGTGTATATAAGTGTATCACCCTGGTGTCCCTGTGTTTAGGAGATCAGACTGTGTGGTGTGTATATAAGTGTATCACACTGGTGTCCCTGTGTTTAGGAGATCAGACTGTGTGGTGTGTATAGAAGTGTATCACCCTGGTGTCCCTGTGTTTAGGAGATCAGACTGTGTGGTGTGTATATAAGTGCATCACCCTGGTGTCCCTGTGTTTAGGAGATCAGACTGTGTGGTGTGTATATAAGTGTATCACCCTGGTGTCCCTGTGTTTAGGAGATCAGACTGTGTGGTGTGTATATAAGTGTATCACCCTGGTGTCCCTGTGTTTAGGAGATCAGACTGTGTGGTGTGTATAGAAGTGTATCACCCTGGTGTCCCTGTGTTTAGGAGATCAGACTGTGTGGTGTGTATAGAAGTGTATCACCTTGGTGTCCCTGTGTTTAGGAGATCACACTGTGTGGTGTGTATAGAAGTGTATCACCCTGGTGTCCCTGTGTTTAGGAGATCAGACTGTGTGGTGTGTATAGAAGTGTATCACCCTGGTGTCCCTGTGTTTAGGAGATCAGACTGTGTGACTTGCTCCTAGCGTTAGAGCAAGCTCCGGTAAGCATTATACTGAGGCTGCGTCTCATATGCAAAGGGGTTAAAATTCCTATTTAATCTCTTGAAAAGCAGAAGTGCATGTAATGCATTGCACACTCTTCTGGTTATGAAGGGGTTAAATCAATGAGACTGTTTCCTCCCTGGTAATTTATTCCACCCCTTTTGTGGCAGCTTCAGAAGGAGGTAGGCAATTTTAGGACAGTAATTACACAGGCTGTCTCACACAGGTCAGAAAGCTCAGCTCTGCTGAGGTTAAAAAGTCCCTAACTGTTAAAGCAAAAATCTCTAAAACCATTATACTGACGGAAACACTAAAGATAGTTCAATAGACATCTGTACTGGGTATCGTATTGAAATGTTGCCCTTTATTTGGCGACCATCAAAAGGGCGACATCATAATATCGCCTGAATCAAAAGGGCAACATTGCTTGAAGAACTTCATCCCTATATCATATAAGGTTTAGTCACCCCAGCAGTCCCTTCACCTCCAACCAACATGATGATGCACAGAAGGGGACTGTACCCTGTACTGAGACTAGAAACTGGTAGGTAGCAAATACACTTTATATTGGATCTTGGAGGCTATGGGGAGTCAGTGTAGGACCTGGCAGAAGCCCATAGTGAGATGAATGATTCTGGCAGCAATGTTCATTGTGGACTGGACAGAGGACAGTCTTAGGAGCACAAGACCAATAACATAAAGTGGGAATCAATAAAGTTTTAGTTGTGTTCTGTATAATTTAACCCCTTAATGACAGGGTTGTTGTTTTTTCCCATTATAGCGAATTACTTCCTGGACTTACCAGGTAAGTTGTCTGTCACTAAGGGGTTAATATTTTCTTATTGAGCTGTTGCATAGGTGAGAATGTAAGAGGAATAGGAAGGGGTATAATTGGAGGAGAAGTAAGGCAGGAATGCATGATGTTGGGATGGCCCTGGCTCACTTGATTTGGACTGTCTACCCAATTTTCCGTTAAAATTTACTGCTGAAACCTCAGGCACATTGCTTCTCCCTTCTTCCATTTCTACCATTAGCCCCAAAGTATTTCGTCACATCTGATTCACAATTTCAGAAGCTGCAGAAAAGTCAAACATGGTTACTAAGGAGATGTGACCCATAGGCCACAGACGTGGATATGTACAAGTCTGTGCAGTTTTTTAAATTTCATCTATCATATGGACAGTGGCCCATCGGGAGACCATTTCACATGGGAGTAGACTTGCGGATGACACTGGGGCTGCATTTTGAGCTCTGGCTGACCAACTCCACGTCTACTCCAATGTAAAAAGGTCTGACAATGGGGCACTGTCCATATGATAGATGAAATTTAAAAAACTGTGTATAGTGGGGGTCTGAAAAGAGACCATCTTCTCTCGCTTCACTCCCACAAGAAGGGACTGAAGTCTGAAAGCTGAGTTTTTTTGGGTTGCAAACAATCATCATGAACAGTAGGAAAGGACTTCTAGGCTCAACACTGATTATGTGGAGGCTACATGTGCATGGTCCAGGCTGTGTTGCAGCCCTGTGCTCCACCCCCACACCCCCTCCAAAAAACAAAAAAAAAAGGTTGACAGGAGCCCCTTTGGAGCTAAACAGTTCAGCCATAGGTTGTTTACTAAATCTCCTCCCATAGAAGACTAACTAAGTAAAATATGATAATTGGCCTTAAATGCAATCAGAGTAGAGTGGTGAGTGAAGGAGTCAGGTTGCAGGTTCTCATGTAGTGGAGAGGAACTTGGACATTATAAACATGCTGCTCAAGTTGCTTTGAGTCTAGGGGAGTAGGGTGATGGGATGGCAGCTGTCTAGAGAGGGTTTATTTAATATGGGTGCAATTAACATACCTGGAAACTCTCCTGGTCTGCTCTGGAGACTCGAGTTTTCAGATTGAATTACTGAATCATCGGAGGACTGAGGCTAAATGTCCATCTTGTTGAATTCAGCTAAAAACTCCACCTACTTTCCAGCCCACTCAACTCACTCCTGTCCAATTCCACCAACTTTTCCACCCGCTTAAAGGGAAACATTGTAATTTCAACCACAAAATCACACCCAGCCATTTAAGCTCCACCCACACAATACACAAGACATTCCCTCAGCTCCACAGTATTTCTCTGAGGACATGGGAGAAGAAGTCTCCCATGTAGGGAAATTAGTGCTATTTACTTAGGAAGGAATAGGTACAGCACAGTAGCATGACAAAGGTTAAAGGGATAGTAATACCTAAAATGTAAAAAAAAATATATATATATAATCTTGTAGGGTTTATTCCCCTGAGTAACACAATGGCACTCCCAGTGCTGAAATATGTTTTATTCAAAAGTTATTACAGCTCAAACTTGAATTTTTTAGGCGCAGTATCACAGTGGCCTGAAATTGTACAGTGGTGCTGTTGTAACACCATCCTATGGAGATGTATGGCCAACTGACCAGAGCGGTCTATAGGATTTTGTAGCAACAGTGCCACTGTACAATTTTGTATAATAGAAGAAAAGGGTTTGCACCACCCAAATAGACAATCTCTATAAAATATCAAAACCAAATGGTCAAGGTTCACTAAGGGTGCAAAGCTACATGAAACTACGAACAAGGATAAAAAATGGAGCCAAAAGGCCACATAAAGTCTCCTTGAACTAAGATACCCATTATTGAAGGCACACTAAAGGGATATAGGAAAGTAAAAAATAAACTTTATTAACCTCTTAAGGACCAGCGGTCCCAGGGTGTGCGGTCCTTTAAGGACCAGATAGGAAACTTTGACGTGCCGTCCCACGTGACTGATCACATGGGGCGGCACCCCGAACGGGGGACTGATAGAGATCACTCCGGTCTTGGAGCGATCAACTTCAGTCCCCGTTATTACCACACGGGTGCGCGGTGCGTAAAAGTACGTGATGTGCCAGGACTGTCACAGGTCCTTAAGTGCCGGACCAGCGTGACGGTCCTGCCACGTCAATGGTCCATAAGGGGTTAAATACAAAAAAATCACAAAAGTGGCAATAACAAACATTAAAAAAAGCCCAGGGGCAGGCTAGACAAATAATGTAAAGTAAACCATATGCAAGTGTAAACACATCCGGTAAAATCCCAGACAAAAATAAAAGTATCCTAGTCGTGCAAATGATGAAAATATACAGACAAAGACAGTGCATATAATAACGAAGTGAATACAAAGAATATAAACAGTGAAAATACTTATCAAGGCAGATGGTAATCGTATGGAAGTCCAGGTTCGTCTGTCTGCCCCACGACTGTACAATTTTGGTCAACTGGGAATGTATTGAGGTGAGAGGATGAAGGAGACTTGACAATATTGCCCTTTGACACTGTGGTGGAAGAGAAGAGCTATGGTATTCTTCAGGGTGACTAGAGAACTTGGATGTTTGGGGTGACGAAAATATGAAACCTGAGAAGATAAAATAAGATGTCATTCGTGGTTTTGTTAGTCTTGACCTTGAAGTTGTTGGCAAGGATGTGAGCAGCTCATGTGGTGGTGGTAGTAGAAATAGATGGGGAAAGAGAAAGTAGGGAACGCTGACCCCTGCTTAATGACAATGAGCTATTGAGACCACATCATTATACACAAGTAGCATCTCCTTCCAGAATCTCCTGGCCTGCAGTTAAATTGCCTCTTTGTTTCACTTGTCCTTATTAGCCTCCCTCTAGTAATGAGGGACCTGCTCTAGAATTGGTTATGGGTTGTGTTTTATGAGAGGGATGAGGATGCCTGAATGTGTATATGTTAGGCTGAGGTATTAGAGCAATTTTGGAGCAAATCAATTGCACTATAGGCAACAAATAAACATTCTCAATATTCCCATTTCTTGAAATGAGGTTTTGCAAGCATTCAAGGGGGTTCCGATCCACAAAGTTAATTTTGGAAATGTTAAATTATCTCAAACTTGTTCCTGTTTGCTTAGGGCGGCTGAAGTACTGAAGACCTTTCTGTGATGATGATGATTATTTTGTCAGTATAGCTGTATAACCTTCTAATCTTCTCTGTGAGTTTTTGGGTCATAACAAGCTGTTGTTTTCTGCTGGATTAAAATGCGGTAAACAGGGTGAGACTTGGTATACAAGGAATTGATGTGACTTAATCTGAATCATACCTTGGAACGTTCAAAATTAGCAGATCGTGGGATCTTTGAAATATTGATCCTTAAAGTTCCATAGAGTGTAGGTTATAGGTAATATGTTCCTGCGGGCACCCAATCCAAAGGTGCTCCTAACAGTTCTCAGGAACGCTATACGTGATAGAGAGACATCACTGCTTGGAAACACAAAGATAACCAGGACGTCTTCCACTGTGTTTCTGGTACAAATGGTAGCAATATAGATACTAAGTAAGTAGTTAGTGCAGAACATGTATTATTATCACCCTGGGAATTTAGCCCTTCACCCTGAGATTTGATTCAGTACCTTGAGTCTCAGGGTCAGACCCTAAGAGTCCCCAGGTATGATCTGGATGGTATTGACTTGGTGTATCTAAGTCATAGCTAATATAAAACAGCCTCATTGAGTTATGGAAGAGACAATTGTTTCATCAAGATGCAAGGAAATTGGGATGGCAGAGACAAGACTGAACAACTCCTTTTGTGTTTGATAGTTCAAGGCTCAGGACAATGCAAAAAAAAAAAAAGTCAGAGATGCCCAGCTAGGCTCATGAGCATGCAGTGGTATGCAAAAGAGCTCACTAGGACTGGTGTCCTGCACCCAGGGAGCAATCTTTTAGCTCACAAGTGCCGTATAAAGAGAGGAAATATTCTGAACCATATCATACAGGTCCTGCCTAAATCACAGTCCATCCACGAAATGCCAGACAATTCCTCTCTGAACAAGGGAGACCGCAAACCTCAGATTTATGTTTCAGACTTACTGGGCCTCGCCGGTAAGGTGCATCTGAGCCCTCTGGCTTGGCTGATGGGTGGAAGATTGGACGGTTCTGCCTTGAGATAAGTGGGGGAGATGAAGGTGTGATAAAGCGAAGATGACTTCTCCAGTGATATCACTTCTCCAATCCCTATGTTATTCTATGGAGCCTATGCACTAAAATTATTCAAGTGAAAAAGATCTTATTGTGTTGTCTCCATAGAATAACATAGGAATTGTAGAAGTGATATCACTGGAGAAGTCATCTCCACATCATCACCACTTTATCACATTTTAGTGCGTCTCCCCGTGGTGCCCATTCAAGTAGAGGCAGGCCATGGGGACTTCTTGTTTCCACCAGTGGAACGGGGAGTTGAGGTGGCTCCCTGTATCCAGGGCCAGTTAACAATAGGGCAAATAATGAATTTCATACAACAGTTTGGAACCCTCTGCGCCTCCCTCCCCCTGTGATCTGCGACACACAATACAATCTGTTTATTTTCACAAGCTACTGTAGGTGTCAGTGCATAGCATTATGTAAACGAGATGAGATCTCAGCATTACATGCAGCTGATTGAATGTAGCTTCAAAATTGTGTTGTTCTATTTAGTTTCAGTACTCCATGTTATCAGAAGAGAACAGCTATAGTTATTACCTAACCTCTTACCCCCCCCCCCCCGGTTAACCCTTTGAGTACCAGAGCGGGTACTACTCTGGCACTCAAAGATTTAAGGGGACCGGCTATTTTATCATGCCCAGGAACCCCCCTGTGGCTTAAAATCAGCCTTTTCTGTAACCCATAGTTCACAGTGAGAAGTGGGAAAGACTGGATTTTCATCTGATGCCCCCTGGTGGCTTACTGGAAGTGACATCAAAGTATAAATCACTTCTTCCTGGTGGGTAGGTGCACAGGGCATAGATGTGAATTTATACAAACCCAGGGCACTGCAGCCATTTGTCTGAAAACTGCCACCTTGATTTTGCGGATTCTGCAAGTGGATAATATGTATACTGGGAACTTTCAGAATGAGCCGACCCTGAGATCTCTGGAATATTTATCCCTTAGAGTTCCTTAGAAAGTAGATTTCAAGTGATCTGTCCCTGTTTGCTCTAACTGGTTGGTGTTCTTATCGTCCTCATGGAACCTTTAACATACTGTACAAGGCCAGATTTACACTCTAGATGCCCTTACCTCTGCCAATGGCCACTCCCCCCACCCCCAACATAACCCCACGCCCAATCTCATCTGCTGTTAAAGCAAGTAGGGTAAAAAGCTTTAACCCCTTGGTTGCCTCTCAATTTGTTCGCTATCTCTCTAGCAACCAAGGGTTTAAATTAGAGCCTGTAAACGGGTATAAAACTGTTGAATGAACACTGAGACACCACCCACAATCCAGAATGTGGGTGTGGCCACAACAGCTAAGTCACCACCCCTCAAAATCTGTAGCTCTAGGCAGACACCTATTCTGTGTATTGGGAAATCCAGCCCTGATACTGTAACATAGCGTCACTTCCTGAACATACAGAAGAGACGCAGGGTGTATCCCTCTGTCCTTTTGGTAGAAATAGCAGCAATTTAGGAACTAAATAAGCAGTTAATTGGTGCAGATGAGATAGTAATTAACACTGGGGTCTCACCCAGAGAATATGGCCCTTCACCTAGAGATTTGGGTCAAAACCCTGAGAGTACCCAGGTATGATAATATGTAACTTTAAAGGGATAGTAACACTTAATATGTAAAAAAAAATATATATATATATATTCTGTAGGGGTTTTCCTCCTGAGTAAAACAAGAGCACTGCTGAGAGGTGTTTTATTAGAAAGTTATTGCAGCTCAGACGTGCATTTTCCTATATGTAATATCTCAATGGCCTGAAATTGTACAGGGGCGCTGTTGCTACACCATCCTATGGAGGTTTATGATAAACTGACGAGAGCTGTTCATACAATGGTGTAGCAACAGTGCCACTGTATAATTTCAGGCCACTGTGATACTGCATCTACAAAATGTCTGGGCTGTAATACCTTTCAGCAGTGGGAGTACCCTTGTTTTACTCAGGGGGATAAACCCTGCAATATGTATTTTTTACACATTAAGTATTACTATCCCTTTATTGTCCCTTACAGAGATCTCCCCGTGTTTTTGTTTCCAGGGAGCTTTCTGTCTAGGACTGTGAAATCAGGGAGAGTGAACTAAAAAGACTGCCTCCATGCAGGAGGAGGGGGAGAGACTGGGATCATTATCATATCTTTCTGGTGTAAATGTGTTGATGTGTTGGGGAGGGGAGATTTCAGCACCAAGAACAGCAGCAGTCCTCACTAAATCCTCTGTGTGCCAGTGGGGTAAGAAACACATTGCAGAGGTGCCAGGCCCTGTATCCCTGTGTCCAGTCCTAGAGGTGCCAGGCTCAGTATACCTGTGTCCAGTCCTAGAGGTGCCAGGCTCTGTATCCCTGTGTCCAGTCCTAGAGGTGCCAGGCTCTGTTTCCCTGTGCCCAACCCTAGAGGTGCCAGGCTTTGTATCTGTTTGTTTAACCTAGAGGTTCAGGCCTTTTCTTTGGTCTTCTAGTCCACAAGGTGCCAAGCTCTGTGAGTTGAGTTAATTAGGAAACAGGCATATAATCCTTCTTTTCTTTTGTTAAATGTATCTTGTATTTACTCATTTCGCGGTAAAGTGGTTTGGCCTACAGAGTCTGCTTGTATCGCTGCACCACTGTAATGGAAGGTGCAGACCCCATGTCCCATAGCTCCCTCCTGTCTGTGTCACCCTGCAGTGGGAGGGACAGACTCCATGTCCCATAGCTCCCTCCTGTCTGTGTCACCCTACAGTGGGAGGGACAGACCCCATGTCCCATAGCTCCCTCCTGTCTGTGTCACCCTGCAGTGGGAGGGACAGACTTCATGCCCCATAGCTCCCTCCTGTCTGTGTCACCCTGCAGTAGGAGGGACAGACTCCTTGTCCCATAGTTCCCTTCTGTCTGTGTCACCCTGCAGTGGGAGGGGCAGACTCCATGTCCCATAGCTCCCTCCTGTCTGTGTCACCCTGCAGTGGGAGGGACAGACTCCATGTCCCATAGCTCCCTCCTGTCTGTGTCACCCTGCAGTGTAAAGTCATAGAGAACCAGTGCTCTGCCTTTCTGAGGGGTTTCAAGAATCCAGCCCCAGCTTGGAATGTGTGTGAGGGTAGAACGAGCTCTGGGAGGTGTCTGTCTGCTCCCTGGTGTTGAAATAACCCATTTCATGCAATTCCTCCTGAACTCCTCACACACTGCTCTAATCTTGTGCCAGGGGAGGAGGTGGTCGTCTGCTTTCTGTCACTGACAGGGGAGGGGAGGCTGCATTATTAACTAATTCACCGTCTGGAAGATGCATACAATATGATCCCTCACTTTTCCCATTGACGCATATGACACGTCTGTAAATAAGTTAATTACACTTTTATAAGTATGTTGATTAATAACTCCTCATATTGTTCAATATAGAATTACTATATCTGAACTTTGAGAATAGAGGCCACCTCTGATTAGCAACCATATTTAACCCTTTGGATGCTGGTGTGCTAATTTAACCCTTTGACTGCCAGGGAGAAATTTTATTGTGTTGCAGTGTGTTGGAGGATAGTTTTCGGGTACTCAAAGAGTTAAATATAGCAACAGTAAGAGGCATTTTAGCATTACTCTCTTACCAGTACTGGCTCAATGGAAGCACTGGGACCAGCACTGACATTAACTCCAGGCAGGCAGCTCTCTGATCTGAAGTTCTCACTCTGTGAGGGTGTGTCTGACAAGTCACCCTCACACAATTACACAACTCACGTGCTCCTGCAGCAGTGAAACATAGTTACATGTTGTGGTTAGTATAGAGAAGCTTCCCACACTTACCACAGACTACGTAATAGAGAGAAAGGAGAAATAAATACAAGTAAAGCCAGGACATTTACAGCATAATTTAAAATTCCAGATAAGTCCCCCAAAAGAGGATATCCTCTAATATAAGGACATATGGTAACCCTAGTTCAGTATATCTTCTCCATATAATCTAAACTGGCCAGAATTCACCTTTAACTATTTCAGGGTTTAACTCAAATCAAACAGCCATGCAGTCTGCATTTTTATATGTGTCTGCAGGTAAAGGTGGTCATCTTATCGTAGCTCCTCCTACTGCTCCAAATAACTACTCCCATTGATCCATAGAACTCCTCCCTAAAACTCCTCCTATTCCTCCACATAAACCCTACCTATAACTCCTATTGTTCCATATAACTCCTCCATATAACCCCTCCTACTGTTCCATATAACTCCTCCCTATAACTCCTCCTATTGCTCCATATAACTCCTCCCTATATCTCCTCCTATTGCTCCATATAACTCCTCCCTATAACTCCTCCTATTGCTCCATATAACCTCTCCCTATAACTCCTCCTATTGCTCCAAATAACTCCTCCCTATAACTCCTCCTATTGCTCCAAATAACCCCTCCCTATAACTCCTCCTATTGCTCCAAATAACCCCTCCCTATAACTCCACCTATTGCTCCAAATAACTCCTTCTATTGCTCCATATAACTCCTCCTATTGCTCCAAATAACTCCTCTCTATAACTCCTCCTACTGCTCCATATAACCCCTCCCTATAACTCCTCCTATTGCTCCATATAACTCCTCTCTATAACTCCTCCTATTGCTCCATATAACTACTCCTATTGCTCCATATAACTCCTCCCTATAACTCCTCCTATTGCTCCATATAACTCCTCCCTATAACTCCTCCTATTGCTCCATATAACTCCTCCCTATAACTCCTCCTATTGCTCCATATAACCCCTCCTATTGTTCCATAGAACTCCTCCCTATAACTCCTCCCATTGCTCCATGTAACTAAGCAACCTTTGGCTATAGCATTTCACAACTTCCATCAGTTTTGGGATGTTGGGAGCACTAGTCCCCAGCACCTACCCTGAGCTTAACCCCTTCATAGAACTCCTTTTAGTTGTTTAAGATAATCATTAGTTACTCTGATACAGACACGATCACTTTTTCATTTACGTGAGTTCTTGAATAGTTTTCAACCTTAGTGTAATTTTCCATACTTGTGATTACTATTATTATTATTATTATTATATTTTAAGTAAGAGGGACTTTAACTATAAACAGAGCGTCTTGGTCTCTGCTGACCCCGCAGGACTCGGAGGGGGTGAGGTTGCGCTGGCAGGAAGCCGGCTAGTAACCAGAGTGGGACTGAAATGTTTATTTATAGAGAAAATTAATTCCATATACGGGGAAGGGATATGGGATGGAGGGGGCGAGGGAGGGATATGAGAAGTAAATGAGTGTTAAGGGGAGAGATGGAAGGGGCGGATAAGAAGAAATGTTTAGATTGTAGGAGGGGAACACATTTGTACTAGAAATTCTAGATCAAGCCAACTGCACCATAGGAGACAAGTAAACATTCTGTAAATTCCCACTGATTTAAATGGGGCTTTCAACCCCCTACAACCAGGGCAGGATTTCCATTCCAGGCACCCCTAGGAAAGGCACTCTAGGTGCCCTTAACCCCACCCATAGCCACACCCCCAATGCTCACATGACCCCACCCCCATTCTCATCTACTGTTTCCTGGCACAGAAAATACCCTTGGCCTATAACAAGCAAGAGCAAAAAAAGTTTTAACCCCTTGTTTTCTAGAGAGATCTCCAATGCATTGCTCCACAATGCACTGGAGATCTCTACAGCACCCAAGAGGATAAATAATAGCCTGTAAATAGGTATATAGACTGGTGCACAGGACATTGAAGCAATGCTTTGGTAACCTCTATAACATTCATGGGGATCAAGTCCCAATAGAAGTGGGAAGCATTCATCTGGAAGTTTTTTTGGTCCCCTATCATGCAGCTGGATTGTCCCAGAATTACTGCAATTAGTATGTGAGCCCCATTGTGTGTGCCCACAAGCGCGCCGCTGGAGATCCACTAGCAGTAGCCTTCAACGCCTGCAGTCGGGGAATGCAGTTGCACATATGATCGATTAAGTGCATACCAGCACACAATCCTCCACTGTTAAAACAGAACTTTCACATGGTATAAAGTCTCCCCGCAATAATTAAACATATGGCGACTAACTTCATAATATGTCTATTACCTCTCAAAGTGACAGATGCTAAAGTAAGTCTTAACCCTTTGAGTGCTAGAGGGGTACGTAACGCATTGCAAAGCAGTGTGTTCCATACCCCTCTGGCACTCAAAGGTTTAATCTTCGGAGGTACACTGCAAATGGTGTGACTTTACTCAGTTTCCATACACGTGCTATAGGGGCAGGCATCTTGGGCTAGCTGACATTTAAAGGGGATCTATCACCTCTTTACAACTTTGTGTAAATAGTTTTATTATATAGCGAATATGCTTTAAAGTTTATTCATTTTTTTTTTTAAACCACTTGTTTGCAGAAATTAGAAGAATAAATAAGCCCTGCACCTACTTCCGGGCAGGCTGCGGTTACCTGATCCTTTCCACAGCCTGCCGTTCTGCCTCTCTCTATCCAGCCTCCTCTGATGGCGGAGGCTGTCTGTCTGTAAGCTGGAGCGCTCTCATTGGCCAGAAATCGATCTCTGCCAATCAGAGTGCTCCAGCTTACAGACAGATAGCCTCCATCATCGGAGAAGGCTGGGGAGTGGGAAGGGAGCAGAGGCAGTGTGGCAAACTTCGGCAAGAGTAGTCTGTGCGGAAGATGGCGCGGGGCTGTATTTATTTTTCTGATTTCTGAAAACAGCCGGTTAAAAAAAAAAAAAAAAAAAAAATAAACTTTAAAGCCTATTCGCTATATAAGAAAACTATTTACACAAAGTTGTAAAGAGGTGATAGATCCCCTTTAAATGTCAGCTAGCCCAAGATGCCTGCCCCTATAGCACGTGTATGGAAACTGAGTAAAGTCACGACATTTGCAGCGTACCTTGTTTAATAATGCCGTTACACTAGGATCGTATGAAAGGAACGCCCAAAGCAACTTGTTCTCTCCCCAACCCTTGAAAGTAGTGATGTCTAGGGAAGAATTCTCGGAGTAAATACATTTGTAAATTGACATAAGGTAGGAGTAGGACCGCAGAATCGATTGTAACTCTTGGTTTAGCGAGGAATTGTATTAGTACATTCACTTTTTCGTTGTCTAATGCAGTGATGGACAATTTGTGCGTGTGCAACTGTTATTGGGCTACACTCTCCCATAATCCTCAGCCCACCATACGGGTCTCTCTGGCTTTTTGTTGGACTTTAGTGCAGAAACTAAGGAATCCTCCAACTGATTGGTCTTGCTCACAATGAGATGATCATGAAGGCGTTAAAGAAGTATCACCTGCTAATAATTATCCTTCCATATTGCCTAAATTCTAGCATTCCCTATAAATGTTGCCCTTGTGCCTTTAAGAGATAACATCTTTAGTCAGTCTTGAGTGTCACGTCTATGAAGGCAGACATGACAGTTGCCAGCAGGACCACAGGACCTCAAACTCTGCTCACTGCACTTGGTAAATCTTAACCAGAAAGGTATGCAACGCACCTTTTTGGCACTCAAAGGGTTAAGGACCAGAGGCATGCCCTCTGCTTGGTTCAGCCTGCAAAAAATGGCCATCATCTGTCATGTCCACCTCCATATACATGAAGATGTTATCACTTGAATAAAGGCACAAGCATAAACCTTGGGGATCATTAGGATTTTCTGGTCATATTACAGTAAGTAATGAGTTATTATGTAGAGATATATTATTATATAGAAATACTGCATGTCTGTTTATACTGGAGGCCTGGCAGGATTGTGTAAAAAGCCAGCCATAGGCAGAACCGTTTCTTATGTTCCTAAGGAAATGGCTGTTATGACCAAGAAATGTGTGAACCATTAAACTGTTTATTGTTCTTTATTGTATATAGACTTGTTATGGCTAAAGTCAGAGATTGCCTCAGAGTGGACTTGTCATCCTAACATATGTGTATCATTTTAAAGAGAATTACAAACTGCCTATAGTTTGTTCTTACGGTTTGTTTGTAATTCAAATAGACTTTAAGAACTAAATCTTCATTTACTGGTGATACAGTCTGGCACCTTATGCTAATGTTCTGAGGGCCCTGCAGCAGGCACCCGCCCCTGTAGCATTAGGGGGGTACCTACCAGGTCATTCACACTGGATCAGAGGACCACCGGACAGACCTGGGCCTTTTGCCACTGGATCTAGCTGCACCACACAGAGGAGGAGTGGTCAAACGGATTGGAAGTCCTCCAGGTGCAGCTAGTCCAATGGAGAGCAGTGACCTGGGTAGGGACTTGCAGATATCGTCCCCTCTGCCAGGAAGGAACTAGCCCCTCTTCCCTGGCAAACCAATACCACCTTTAACAAAGCACTTTTAACTACATGGGCCTGGTGTCAGCAAGCCCAACCCCCAATAACAGAGCCTAAACATCTGCTACAGAAGTAGAAACACACATATCTAAGTTTATTGAAATCGAAAACCAGGTCTTTCACAGCCTACATTTAACTTGGGGCGAAATGACATTAACTAAATATCACAATACACAGAAGAACAAACATACAACCAACACTACTGAGTATCACAATTTTGGGGTGTAGGATGGGGGAATATAATTAAAACATTTAAGAGAAACTGGAGGTGCCAGAATGCAACAGTGACATATTTGTATACTTGCATGGGACACAGCAATGCTGCAATGTATGTCATGAACCAATAGATGGCAGTGCACCAAACAATGTTGCTATGCTTGCCACCAAACATTACAGAGTGTCACAATTTTGGGGTGTAGGATGGGGGAATATAATTAAAACATTTAAGAGAAACCTGAGGTACCAGAATACAACAGTGACATATTTGTATACTTGCATGGGACACAGCAATGCTGCAATGTATGTCACCAACCAATAGATGGCAGTGCATAGCACAATCCTGCAATGCAAGGTTCAACCAATAGATGGCGAGGTCGAGTTCAAATGACTTGAGATAGGAACAATCCATAGCAGATGTATTGCTATAATGTCCATGTAATCCCACAGTCCTCATATATCACAGGGACATGAAAGTTTAACCTCCTGTTTCTTCACAAATGTATGGCAGTTTATGGTAATGAATTTATGTGCTGTGCCACACTGCTATGAATGACTCTAAGCAGAGCCCACAAACTGGGGGGCGTGTCTAATAGAAGAGCGACCAATATGTTTGGCCTAGAACAGAAGTAATTAGCATACAGTGCTGTGAACTGACATTAAATGTCACACTAAGCCATCAAAAGTTGATATCTAAAAAATGGTTAATTTTACACAAAGATGTGCAGTACACCATAGAGGCAGCTTTTAATTTTCTGTGAAATGAATTTAACAGGTCCATTTTATCCAGTGTGTGCCCCCTCTGGCATTTAAATGGTTTTCATTTGGGGCAATGAGCAATTGTGATTTGCACAAAAACATTCACTGGAATTGATTTACACCTGTGTAACTCCTGTTTACTAAGCTAATTATTCCAAAAATTCTCCCCTTATCTCTGCTTAACCCTTGGTGTGCCAGAGGGGCACACAACGCATTGCTTTGCAATGCATTGCGTACCCCTCTCGCACTCAAAGGGTTAAGCCAAGGAGAAGGAAGTGAGGGCTGTTGAACTATTTGGGGCTTCTCTTTCCTCTACACTTTGATTAAGGTAGTATATTAACCTTTTGAGTGCCAGAGGGGTACGTAACACATTGCAGAGCAATACGTTGTGTACCCCCTCTGGCACTCAAAGGGTTAAGGCATAGTACAGGAGAATCCATGTTCAGTCCTCAAGGGCCACCAATAGGCCAGGATTTAAGCATAGGTAAGTTGATTGACCCACCTGTGCTCAAACAGGTTGCAATGCTTGTATACCTCTCTGGCACTTAAAGGGTTAAAGTGTTAACTGTGGTGGGCTGTGTTTCCCTGTCTGTATGTACTACATTGATCACTCTAGTGCGTACCCAGCACTACAGCTACTGGCAATGGAGAATAACATCAGTGGAGTCACTTGCAGATTTGTACCATCACATTAGTGTTTCCAGACTTTGACGTGATTCACCCTTTTTGTTTGTACCAAACCCTGAATTCTCCTCCCCCATTTTTTGTTTTAATTTGTCAGATGTTTGCGCTCATTTATATTATTAATATTAATTTGTATTTTATTTATTCCTGAAAATATTTTGAAGGAACCCAATCATTATATATCCTTTTCTTTGCATCAGACATTTCTACAAACCAACAGATACTTGTATTTTTGGTAGGAGTCTATTTATATATGTACTAGCAGTGTGGGACGGCGTTGATCTGCTATGGCGTACGTGTCTGAAATATAGACCCACTGATAAACACAGGCATATGCAACACACAGGCAGCACATACACACAGTGAGTGGCAGAGACATGCAAAAGTAATGCGCACACACATACACACCGGAGATGCACACAAATACAAACACATGTAACAGAGATGTACATACAGACAACAGAGAGGTACACACACACACACAACAGAGAGGTACACACACACAACAGAGAGGTACACACACACACACATACACACATGCAACAGACATGCGTAGACACACATGTGCGTAACAGACATGCTCACACATAAGCAACAGACATACACACACTGGCAACAGATATACACACACAGAGGGGACACTGACACAGTGATAGTGTAGGTTCTGAGTATAGAAGTGTGGGCTTTGGCCACCCTGGGATTAGTGTAGGAGCTTTACAGTGTGGTAGGAATAGGCTGGAGAAGTGGGAGGGAAATGGAAGTTTATAGTCTGAGCGTTTAGAGGATGCTTTTCCCTATGCTGCTTGTCTGTCCTGCGGGGTAAAAGTTGATACACAACCCTGTGGCGGCCAGTGGGTTAGGTGTGTACCTGATGGCTGCTTTCCCTCTGTCTTGCATTGTAAATGTTGACACCCATGAAATAATTGAGCAATGAGGGCCTACCTTATACCTTTCAGTGGTATTACGTTGCCCCCAGTGCTGCAGCTTCCCTTCAGTGGCCATACTACAGGTCCAGATGAGGCCACTGTGAGTTAGAGTAAGTGAGTGAGAGTGTGTGGTATGTGTGTATGCATATGTGTGTGTATGTATGTATGTATGTATGTATGTATGTGTGCCACAGTGTGTGTGTTGTGTGTGTTTCGGTCATGTTTCTTTTTTGTTCCGAAGGAAGTTGAGGGAGGGTAAACTTCTTGCACAGATTTTAACAGGAATGGCCAGGGGCCTTTGGGCCCTGCCCACTTCTGTCAAAATCAATCCCCCCTGTATATCCAGCATTGGCACTAAGGAGATTTCTATATCTCCTGCTTACTGCCGCCCCTGGGTGTGTGTGTGTCTCCTGAGGAGACATACATTTTGTAATGAGCCATTCTCTTCTATATGTGTCTCCTGAGGAGACATAAATTATGTATAGAGGCTTTCTCTATACACACATATATATATATATATATATATATATATATGTATAATATATATAGCTATAAACATATCACAGGTAGAAAATATGGCAGACTGTTTTTTCTGACTGCATTATATTAAATACATGTTCACATATTGGAGGCAGATAGGGACTTGCCTTAAGCTGGGGTGCCTTGATGGGGCAGGTTAGCGTTCTATGCCTTTGGCCAATAACATGGCTCTAAACCCCACCGTTTTATTTGTAGCAAGTCATAGGTTATTTATTTGTAAAACTCAGGGTTTGATGAGCCGCAGACACATTTTTTTGTTTACTTATTCTTTGAACAAACTTTCCAAATACTATCCACAATACAGATACGGTCACGTTGCCTAGCAACATGGAATTTTGGTGCTAAAACAAAACTTTACTCCTTGACTGGAAGCATTTCCCATTAGCCGGTTGGGACATTAGAGAGATCATTTTGGCAAAATCATTTTTACCTTTTTCTTATTCAAACACCTCTAATGAGCATTTTATCTATATACTAGTATTGAAGGCCCATTTACTCGGGCCAAAGTGCCACCCAGCAGCCTCGGCTGCTGCCCCAGAGCCACGAGCAGAGACAGGCGGTGGGCCGTTGGGAGCGCCCCGCTCTGGATCAGACGTGCCTCGTACTGGAGGCCGGGATGTTCTGGCAGTCTCTACTGAGCATGACTACATCGTTCGGGCTGTCTCTACTGAGCATGACTACATCGTTCGGGCAGTCTCTACTGCACATGTGCGGTGTCGCACACAGGGAGCTTCGCAATTTAGCAAATTATGTTATAGGAGGATATGTAAAATTCTGTTTCTAGTTTTCTGTTTGCCCAGGGTGGCAAAGGGATGGAAATCAGTGGCAGACAGCAAATCAGGTGTGGAAATTTTCACAGGAGTAGGAATGGGGCAAAGCCCCCATGCCAACTCCTTTGAAACTTGCTGAAGCAATACTTACTGTTGCAGTGGTTCAGCAGCTCCCAGAACTGTACAACGTGCCCAGTTGTACAGGAAACGCTGTATGTATATTCGCTAATTTAAATAATATGCACCCAGTTTCTGGCTGTTTATATCTAAGACTGGCACTCACACTGTCCCAAATGCATTTCCTGCCCAGAGACAACTGCAGTAGATACAAATCCCTGTCGGCAGCCTGTTTAAATTTGCTGCTCGTTTCATTGCTTTGCAGTGTTCTTTTGGTTCCTCTCCTGTCAGTTCTTCATTGTGCAGTCTCACATAGGATAACCAGCTGTGATACTGATGGTTAATTGGTTATCTCCTATGTAGACGCAGTGATGTATTTAGGCCTGAGCCTATTGCAGCAGATTTGCACAGGCAGTATTTTGGGTGGCTTTGGTCAGGTCAAATTCTTTATTATATAGCAATTTAATTTTCATATCTCCAGGAATGCTGAAACCCTATGTTAGCTCCTTTTAGATTGTGTGGTTGCAACATTACACATATTGTGGGTATAGTGCAACAGAGGAGTTTAGAGCTAGGGGAGCGCTATTCCTCTAGTGCTTGAGCACAGCCCAGTATTTATAAGGGTCTTGTATGGATCATTTACTTATCATTTAACAGTCCTGGTCAGCTTTTGTCTGGACATTAGGATAGGCTCCCAAAATCTGTGACTATCCCGGGAGAAGAGAGACCGGTGCGAGCCTACATATTTAGCACCATACCTGGGAACTCGATGGTCCTGCCCCTGATACTCCAGTTAGTAGACTTAGTTACCTGGTCTCCGGGGACAGAGGTGATCTGAGTCATTTAGACATGCTCACTCGCAGCACATGACCCCTCTTCAGGAACTCAAAAGAAGAAAGTTCCCAGGTACGTTTATCACTGAGCTGTAACTACCTTTTAGTGAATGTGATTCTTCCTTCTGTGCACTGGTTCTGTAACAACGCTTTGTTGATCTGTTCCACTTATAGGGCTCTGTGCATATATAAAATGTGAGTGAGACATCAGCTGCGATTAACACTGCATGTGTTTCCTATTAGGTGATGCTTTGAAGGTCTGTTATGTATCTATTTTGGTCATGCTTGTATGCTTTTTGTGCGTTGACTATACACATGTTCACTATAGCTTCTTCGAGTAAACTAACTATACCATAGCAAACACATCCCAAACATCATTGATTTAAATTAAGCTTTTAAAGGGACAGTAATGTCCCATAAAAAAATGATTCTTGTTTTGTAGACGTTATAAATTATTTGGCACCAATCCTATCTCTCAAACCTTTATGGTTTGAGAGATATTAGCCGCTAAAGTTCTCTCTCTCCTGATGTCAGCTGTAAAGCTGACAGCGGGAGATTCAAGTTGTGCGACTCGAGGAGACTCTTCAGCAAAGCCATAATTGCGTTATTTAAAAAGAACTACTTCATGGGAACGGTCTACAAAGTGTGCTTGCAAACCAAGCACACTTTGTAGACCTTTCCAATGAAGTAATTCTTTTTTAAAGCGGAACTACCACCCATGAATAAATCTGGCCCAAATAAATACCCATCTGGTGACTAGCTGCTCAGTATCACTAGTTGCCAGAAATATTACCTGGTGTTTGAGAATTGTTCGCTGTTCCCAGACTGACCATAGTGACGTCTGCGCACCTGCACTGTCAGTCCCAGCCAGCTTTAGGAGGCGTGGTAGGAGCCGTTTGGCTCCAAAAGGGACTGACAGTGCAGACGCGCAGATATCACTATGGAAAGATGTCTGCGCTGTTTCCTGCCTGTCAGTCTGGGAACAGTGTACATTTCTCAAACAAAAGGTAATATTTTAGGAGACTAGCGCTATTGAGAAGCTAGTCACAAGGTGAATATATATTTGGGTCAGATTTATTCATGGTTGGTAGCTCCACTTTAAAGAATGTGATTTCAGCTCTGCTGCAGAGCCGCAGGTTGGTCCCCGAACCAGGATCTCCTGCTGTCAGCTAGACGCTGACGTCAGGAGAAGGGGAGGGGAGAACTTTAGAAGCGAATATCTCTCAAACCATAAAGGTTTGAGATATAGGATTGGTGCCAAATAATTCATTTTTTAAATGTCTACAAACCAAGCATAATTTTTTATGGGACATTAGCATCCCTTTAATGCTTTGCATATACCCAAGAATTTCAATGACAACAGCCCTCAGCATATTAAAAAGGGATGGGAATGTCAAAATATGGGTGGGAATTAATGAGGATGGGTGAGATTAGGGAGTAGAGTAGGTGGGGTTTATCCCTAAACTGGGTTGAATGGGATGTGAGGGCGATAGGTGGGTGGGGTTATCAGAGAAGGAGCTTCTGTTGCTGGCGACTTGGTCATGAACACTGGAATCCAGAATCTCCAGGACAGATCCGGAGAACATATCTGCTGGTGGTAGCCTCAAGTGTCAAGCATGGGTGTGGGTGTGTCCAAGTGACACAATTTGTGTCACAATATATGTGGGGCTTCATAGAAGTGGGTGGGACTGGTGAAGGGGGAAGGAAGGTGGGGATTTGTCCCAAAAAATGGGTGGAACCAGGAGGGGAGTGGACAGAATGGGTAAGAAAGTAGGTGGGGTTACCACATATCTCCCTTACCTAGTGAATCCCCTTCTGTACCCAGAAACCCAGTAATTAAAGGAGCAGTAAACTTTTATTTATGAAAACACATATTTTATAGAGCTTTTCCTGCTGAATAAAACAAGGTCACTCCCATCGCTGTCAGATGCTTTATTCAAAATTTATAGCAGTTTAAATAACCAGGAAGTGAACTTACTGTGTTTACTTCCTGATAGTTCTAACTGACAGGAAGTGAATTTACTGTGTTTACTTCCTGATAGTTGTAACTGACAGGAAGTGACAGGCAGTTTCTATCACATTCTATGGAGAACTGTATGTCTCTGACTTTCCTCTCCATTTAGGGTTGCCACCTTTTCTTAAAAAAAATACCGGCCATGGCACTCCCTCCATAGACTTAACATTGGACAGAAGCCAATTTTTTACCGGCCTGCCGGTAAAATACTGGCTGGGTGGCAACCCTATCTCCATTAGAATCTAACAGGAAATCTAATTAGAATTTGACCACTAGAGGGCACTCCTAATGTAAAAAAAACATGGGTTTAAACTGTAATAACTCTGGAAATATAAATCTCTCAGCAGTGGGACTACCCTTATCTTACTCAATAGGAAAATCCCTACAATATATATTTTTTTATAAAAAAAAGTTTACTGCTCCATTAAGTCAGAAAACCACAGTCTCCAGGCATGTTGATGGTGCACTGTTCCACATTGCTGTTTTACCGTTGACTATAAGGTACTAATCAATGGAAAGATTACTTAGTATCTGCTATATTTATTCTACTTTTTACCTGGTGAGCAATGTGATGCCCTCCATGCTGATTCCAAACTACAACTCTCATCATGGCTGGTGGGGAATGCTGGGAATTGTAGTCTGGGAGCAGCTGAAGGGCCACACTTTATTCATCCCTGCTATATGAGATGCCATGTTGTTGTTTTTTTTATTTTTCATTCCCAATTATTTTTAGATAACTATTTCACACCAAGTAAATATTATTGTACGTGATAATTTCAGATACAAATTAGACAGGAATGAATCAGTGGGAAGTTTAAAAATAACCCCCACTTGTTTAGTATATTCCATCTGATGACTCTGAGCAGTCAGTACATGTGAGGACCCTCTCACACAGGTGCCACCAGTATCCCTGGAACTCTCCGAATCTGCCCCTGAGACTCTGGGCTTTAGGGTTAATTACTGGATCTCTGGGGACAGAGACTGATATTGCGGCTGTGCTGAGTTTACTATGAAAATCTGCCCACTTCTCCTCCTTCTCATGACCTTCCTCCCACCTCTCCTCCTTCTCACCACCGTCCTCTCACTTCTCCTCCTTCTCACCGTGTTCCTCCCACTTCCCGCCCACATCTCCTACTTCCCACCATGTTCCTCCCACTTCTCCTCCTTCTCACTGTGTTCCTCCCACTTCCCGCCCACATCTCCTCCTTCTCACCATCTTCCTCTCACTTCTCCTCCTTCTCACCGTGTTCCTCCTACTTCCCGCCCACATCTCCTACTTCCCACCCTGTTCCTCCTACTTCTCCTCCTTCTCACCATGTTCCTCCCATTTCCTGCCAACTTCTCCTCTTTTCCACAGTGTTCCTCCCACTTCCTGCCAACTTCTCCTCCTTCCCACCATGTTCCTCCCACTTCCTACCCACTTCTCCTCCTTCCCACCATGTTCCTCCCACTTCCTACCCACTTCTCCTCATTCTCTCTGTGTTCTTCCTACCCACTAAGGTGACCACATAACCCTTTAAATCAGGGACACTTATAAAATACACACATTGCAGGACAGCACATGAATCAAAGCAACCGTGAAATGTGTGTATTTTATGTGTCCCTGATTTAAAGGGATATGTGGACACCTTACTACCCACTTCTCCTTCTCACCGTGTTCTTCCCACCCACTTGTCCTCCTTCCCACCGTGTTCCTCCTACTTCTTGCCCACTTCTTCTTCTTCTCACCATGTTCCTCCCACTTCCTACCCACTTCTCCTCCTTCTCACTGTGGTCTTCCCACCCATTTCTCCTCCTTCTCACCGTGTTCCTCCCACTCCCTACCCACTTCTCCTCCTTCTTTCCATGTTTTTCCCACCCACTTCTCCTCCTTCTCACCATGATCTTCCCACTTCCTGCCCACTTCTCCTCCTTCTCACCCTGTTCCTCCCACCTTCTGCCCATTTCCCCTCCGTCTCACCCTGTTCCTCCCACATCCCCTCCATCTCACCCTGTTCCTACCACTTCCTGCCCACTTCTCCTCCTTCTCACCCTGTTCTTACCACTTCCTGCCCACTTCTCCTCCTTCTCACCATGTTCCACCCACTTCCTGCCTCCTTCTGCCCACTTTTCCTCCTTCTCACCCTGTTCCACCCACTTCCCACCCACTTCTGCTCCTTCCTGCTCACTTCTCCTCCTTCTCACCATGTTCCACCCACTTCCTGCCTCCTTCTGCCCACTTTTCCTCCTTTCCACCCTGTTCCTCCCACTTCCCGCCCACTTCCCCTCCGTCTCACCCTGTTCCTCCTACATCTCCTCCATCTCGCCATGTTGCTCCCACTCCCTGCCCACTACTTATTCTCCTTCCTACTCTGTTCTGCCCATTTCCCGTCCACTTTATGACACAAGGACAATAAGCCTTGCCCACCCGATTAAGCTCCGGGCTTAAGAGGACGATGTTCCCAGGTATGGCCACTATACTGCATTGTTTGATGTTGCCCGTTCTGAAACGTAATATGGTGGGCTATGGTAACTGTGACACGGGCGACTTCCGACTCCCATAAATGCGTCAAAGTCTGGAATTCTGCATCTTTACTCCATTCACATGTATTGTTGAGATTACTCATCCACATGACCTACGTGCGTGGCGGCCAATAATATTTGGCTTGCACTCATGTGAACCAGCTGGGCAAGATGCCTCTGCTGCATCTGGATTGGTGGAGAAATTAAGGAGAAAGGTTAGTTTCCAACTCAGACACAGAACATTATCAGGGGTGTAACTAAGTTCTCATCCCTGGCAGAATTCCTGCACTAACTCAGAATATTAACCCCTTAAGTGGTCCAGGAAAGTTACCTTCCCTTAAGGACCGCTTTGATCCTTGCCAACGCGTGACATGTGACCTGTTACGCGTACCAGCACGCCACTTTGAGGCCTAAGCGAGATCGCGCTGGTCTTGGATCGGTCAATTTTAGGCCCTGTTTTTACTTAGAGCGCTCCCGGTAGAGCGTTGTAAGTAAAAAGTACATGATGTACTATGACCGTCATCGGTCCTTAAGGGTATAAGGACCGTGACGGTCATAGTACGTCACTTGGTCCTTAAGGGGTTAAGATGTCCTGTATGTAATTATCTACATGACTTAAATGGTGCCTACAAGAAAAATCTAAATATCTATTACACAATAACAGGAATTAGTGATTGTGATGAGAGGTGCTATAATTAATGGTAAAATTCAGTAGTGTGATTCATTGGGCATATAACCATTTTATTTACCATATCTTGAATTATGTTCTGTGACCACTTTATCTACAATGGTCAATCAGACTCAGTTCATAATTAGACATTAATAATATCCCCAAATAATTGCTTGACATGGCATGCTGTTGCAGTAATTCAATTCCAAAGGTGATAAATACACATTCCCATCCCCACCATTAAAATGCGATAGAATCACTACTGAATTCTAGAAGTATTTGTAAATGTAAGCACCTCCCCGCACAATCATTATTCAAGTACTTGCAGTGTGGATTAAGAATAATGGTGGTGGTGGTAATCAGGCCCGGAGTGGGACAAAAAATAGGCCCGGGCATTTTTAATTCTGAGCAGCCCATTTTTATTTTTTGAGCAGCCCATGGGTTGGGCTGTCGGCTGACGGAGATCGTGGGCGGAGCTTAAAATCACGTGCAGTGCGCCACAAGGCTGCACGTTGATTGCCCGCCCACTAGGAAACTTGTAACAAGGTGTCCGTCTTTCAGAAAGTGAAAGATGGCCCAAACTCGTTTAATGATTAATTTTTTTTTAAACACCCGGACCGGCCCACCAGGCAAATGCCCGGTATGCCCGATGGCCAGTCCGGGCCTGGTGGTAATCTGTTTTAACCCTAAAGAGAGCTTTGGCACTCATATTTATTACTGTACATAAGAGGCTCTCAATGTATGGATCTTCAGTCAATGGAGTACTATAACTACTGTGATAGGATAATGGAAATTATTGTTCAACAGCAGCTGAAGAGCCACATCTTGAGCACGCAGGGTGAAGGGAGGGGCTCCACTGGAAGAAGATTAAATCGGGCCGCAGAATTCCTGGAGCCAGCCCTACCCCTCTGTCAGTGAAATATTTAAAGGGATAGTATTGTTAAATATGGAAAAAAAAATGTATATTGCAATATTATCCTGGTGCGTAAACCAGTGGGACACCCACTTCTGAGAGATGTTTTATTCAAAGTTGTTACAGCTCAAATTCATTTTTGCATCACCTGAAACTGCATGGTGGTGTTGTTGCTGCAATTTATGGACTGCTATTATCAATAACAATACTGTATAATTTCAGGCAGTGGATATACTGCACCCAGAAAATACAGGTGTGAACTGCAATAACTTTTGAATAAAATATTTTGCAACAGCAGCTTTAATCACGTGGATGTTAGAGACATCAGAAATGAAATTAGAAAAGTTTCTAGCACCAAAGGAGTTAAGAAATAGCAGATAAAGATGAGGTAAAACAGAGACTGTCCTAAGGGTTAAATTCTGCATCGGATCAGGCAGAAGATTTCCCTGAAAATTATTCATTTGTAAAATAGTTGGAGATGAGAAAAAACAGACTCAGCAAAGTGTGAGAAACAGACCCTCACTATAAATAGAGCCATTCTGTGACAGCGGCGCTGCAGGGGTGTAGTGACACAGGGGTGTGTGTGTTTGGGGGGGGTGAGGTCTGTGTGAGGAGAGGAGGGATTATTACAGGAATAGCAGAGAGCTGTGTGTGAGGAGTGGAGGGGTTATTACAGGAATAGCAGAGAGCTGTGTGTGAGGAGGGGAGGGGTTATTACAGGAATAGCAGAGAGGTGTGTGTGAGGAGAGAAGGTGTTATTACAGGAATAGCAGTGAGTTGTGTGTGAGGAGAGGAGGGGTTATTACAGGAATAGCAGTGAGCTGTGTGTGAGGAGGGGAGGGGTTATTACAGCAATAGCAGTGAGCTGTGTGTGAGGAGGGGAGAGGTTATTACAGGAATAGCAGAGAGTTGTGTGTGAGGAGAGGAGGGGTTATTACAAGAATAGCAGTGAGCTGTGTGTGAGGAGGGGAGGGGTTATTACAGGAATAGCAGAGAGCTGTGTGTGAGGAGAGGAGGGGTTATTACAGGAATAGCAGAGAGGTGTGTGTGAGGAGAGAAGGTGTTATTACAGGAATAGCAGAGAGCTGTGTGTGAGGAGAGAAGGGGTTATTACAGGAATAGCAGTGAGCTGTGTGTGAGGAGGGGAGGGGTTATTACAGGAATAGCAGAGAGCTGTGTGTGAGGAGAGGAGGGGTTATTACAGGAATAGCAGTGAGCTGTGTGTGAGGAGGGGAGGGGTTATTATAGGAATAGCAGTGAGCTGTGTGTGAGGAGGGGAGGGGTTATTACAGGAATGGCAGTGAGCTGTGTGTGAGGAGAGGAGGGTTTATTACAGGAATAGCAGAGAGCTGTGTGTGAGGAGGGGAGGGTTTATTACAGGAATAGCAGAGAGCTGTGTGTGTGAGGAGGGGAGGGATTATTACAGGAATAGCAGAGAGCTGTGTGTGAGGAGTGGAGGGGTTATTACAGGAATAGCAGAGAGCTGTGTGTGAGGAGGGGAGGGGTTATTACAGGAATAGCAGAGAGCTGTGTGTGAGGAGAGGAGGGGTTATTACAGGAATAGCAGTGAGCTTTGTGTGAGGAGGGGAGGGGTTATTACAGGAATAGCAGTGAGCTGTGTGTGAGGAGGGGAGGGGTTATTACAGGAATAGCAGAGAGCTGTGTGAGGAGGGGAGGGGTTATTACAGGAATAGCAGAGACATGCGTGTGAGGAGGGGAGGGGTTATTACAGGAATAGCAGAGAGCTGTGTGAGGAGAGGAGGGATTATTACAGGAATAGCAGTGAGCTGTGTGTGAGGAGGGGAGGGGTTATTACAGGAATAGCAGAGAGCTGTGTGTGAGGAGGGGAGGAGTTATTACAGGAATAGTAGAGACGTGTGTAAGGAGGGGAGGGGTTATTACAGGAATAGCAGAGAGCTGTGTGTGAGGAGAGGAGGGGTTATTACAGGAATAGCAGAGAACTGTGTGTGAGGAGGGGAGGGGTTATTACAGGAGTAGCAGAGAGCTGTTTGTGAGGAGGGGAGGGGTTATTACAGGAATAGCAGAGAGCTGTGTGTGAGGAGGGGAGGGGTTATTACAGGAATAAGAGAGAGCTGTGTGTGAGGAGGGGAGGAGTTATTACAGGAATAGTAGAGACGTGTGTAAGGAGGGAAGGGGTTTTTACAGGAATAGCTGTGTGTGAGGAGAGAAGGTGTTATTACAGGAATAGCAGAGAGATGTGTGTGAGGAGAGGAGGGGTTATTACAGGAATAGCAGAGAGCTGTGTGTGAGGAGGGGAGGGGTTATTACAGGAATAGCAGAGAGCTGTGTGTGAGGAGGGGAGGGGTTATTACAGGAATAGCAGAGAGCTGTGTGTGAGGAGGGGTTATTACAGGAATAGCAGTGAGCAGTGTGTGAGGAGGGGAGGGGTTATTACAGGAATAGTAGAGACGTGTGTAAGGAGGGAAGGGGTTTTTACAGGAATAGCAGAGAGCTGTGTGTGAGGAGGGGAGGGGTTATTACAGGAATAGCAGAGAGCTGTGTGTGAGGAGGGGAGTGGTTAATACAGGAATAGCAGAGAGCTGTGTGTGAGGAGGGGAGGGGTTATTACAGGAATAGCAGAGAGCTGTGTGTGAGGAGGGGAGTGGTTAATACAGGAATAGCAGAGAGCTGTGTGTGAGGAGGGGAGGGGTTATTACAGGAATAGCAGAGAGCTGTGTGAGGAGGGGAGTGGTTAATACAGGAATAGCAGAGAGAAGCAGATTATAATGGAGGTGTAGGGACAGAGCTGTGTGTGAGGTGGGGAGAGTTTACACATTTACATAAATATAATGGTTACACCCTTAACATAAACCATAAGTCCATCTTGAACAACTTTTGACACAGTATAGTCCAGAAAATGAAAATTAATTCTTCCCAGCTCCTAGAAAGATGTTTGACTCTTTACCCGATAAGTCTCCTAATCTATTGACATAGTATAAACCTGTATGTCCCCTTCAGCTAGAAATGCGTCTGATCCTCTCTTAAATGTTTCTATTGTCTCTGCCATCACCACATCCCTAGGTGCAGAATTCCACAATTAAACGTCCCTTACTGTAAAGTTCCTTTCTGTGCTGGGGATGAAGATGAGATGGGTAGGAGTTATTGCTAGAATAGTATAGGGGAAGTAGGGTAGCATGGAGGCGAAGTGACAAGAATAGCATAGAGCATTGACAGTGTTTTGTGTGTGTGTGAGTATGGGATGTTAGTAAAGGACTTGACGTATGAGGAACGACTAGACAAACTTGGTTTATTTACTCTAGAGAAAAGACGACTAAGAGGAGACCTTATCACATTGTACAAGTATATGAGAGGTCAATACAAGGATCTCTGCGATGAGCTATTTATTCCAAGACCTGATCAGGTGACCAGGGGACACCCCTTGAGATTAGAGGAAAGGAGGTTTAAACATCAGCAGAGGAAGGGTTTTTTTTACGGTAAGGTCTGTCAAATTGTTGCATTCTTTGCCCAGGGAGATAGTTATGACAGATACAATGGATACATTCAAGAGAAGATTAGATACATTTCTTTCCAAAGGGAGCATACAGAGTTATACTGTTTATCAGTAGGCTGATCAGGAAGGTCTGATAAAGACTAACTTATTTGGTAGCAGGAAAGCTATAACATTACTGGGGTATGAGGAGAAGGTTGAACTTGATGGACTTGTGTCTTTTTTCAACCTAATTTACTATGTTACTATGTAAAGGAATAGCAGTGATAGAAGTAGTGAGCGGACAGATCTGTAGATGATGAGTGAAGGAATGGCAAAGATGGTGGTGTAGGGACAGAACTGTGTGTGTGTGTTTGTAGTCATTGATTCTTTGAGTGTCAGAGCTGTACGAAATGCTTTGTAATGCATTGCTTGCCCTTCTGGCATTCAAGTGGTTAAAGGAATGACCAAGATGAACCAATAGAAATGAAGTGTGCGAGTATATAGTGTACTGTGGTAGTATTAGTAAGGCAGCCTGTTTATATCCCAGCGCAGAATGGTGGAGTAGTGACGCCATCATGTGTGTATATACTTTGTGTGTATATTGTGTATACTGTGTGTTTGTGTATACTGTGTGTGTGTATACTGTGTGTGCGTGTGTATGTACTGTGTGTGCGTGTTTATGTGTGCTGTGTGTATGTGTGTACATATACTGTGTGTGTATGTACTGTGTGTGTGCGTGTTTATGTGTGCTGTGTGTGTGTGTGTGTGTATGTGGGTACATATACTGTGTGTGTGTATACTGTGTGTGTGTGTGTGTGTGTACACTGTGTGGGTACATATACTGTGTGTGTGTATACTGTGTGTGTGTGTGTGTGTACACTGTGTGTGTGTATACTGTGTGTGCATGGAGGTGGATGTATACTGTGTGTGTACACTGTGTGTGTATACTGTGTGTGTGTGTGTGTGTATACACTGTGTGGGTACATATACTGTGTGTGTGTATACTGTGTGTGTGTGTGTGTGTACACTGTGTGTATACTGTGTGTGCATGGAGGTGGATGTATACTGTGTGTGTACACTGTGTGTGTATACTGTGTGTGTGTGTGTGTGTACTGTGTGTGCGTGGAGGTGGATGTATTTGGAAGGGTGAGAGAGCCTGGGAGGATCAGAGACACAGTTGCAGCTGCACAGTCTGTAGGATACTGTAGCTTGGAGCTAATACACAGTGACCCTGCTGTCACTTCTGTGCAGAGAAACGTCTGTGACAGGGAGGGACAGGCAAAGCACAATAAGTGTGTTTGTGAGGGAGCCCTGGGGGGGACAGATTGAGAAGGGGAGAGACAGAGGAAAGGGGGAGAGGGACAGAGTGTTGGGGGGAGAGAGATAAAGGGACTGATAGAGAGACAGGACAGGACTAGGAGTGATAAAGTGTGGGGAGTGGGAGAGAATGAGGGGGGACTGAGAAAGGGAATGAGACAGACAAGGATGAGGAATAGAGGGATAAATGTGTGTTGAAGACACATCTAGCATGCAAGGGATTAAGTATATGTTTGGTAAAAGAGCAGCACAGGGTAACATATGAACACATACTTAACAATAATAATAACTAGTATTTATATAGCTCCTTTCTCCCAGTGGGACTCAAATCGCTTTCACAATTAACTAAATCTAAAATTAAATAAAATTAAAAATAGTACAGAGAGAAATGGGAAGTGAAAACAGTACAGAGAGAAATGGGAAGAGAAGATGGTACAGAGAAGGTTTAGAAGAGAAGATATGACAGAGAGAAATGGGAAGAGAAGATATGACAGAGAAGATTGAGAAGTGAAGATATGACAGAGAGAAATGGGAAGAGAAGATATCACAGAGAGAAATGGGAAGTGAAAATAGTAAAGAGAAGATTGGGAAGAGAAGACAGGACAGGGAGGAATGGGAAGAGAAGATAAGACATGAGGAATGGGAAGAGAAGATAGTACAGAGAAGATTGAGAAGTGAAGATATGACAGAGAGAAATGGGAAGAGAAGATAAGACATGAGGAATGGGAAGAGAAGATAAGACATGAGGAATGGGAAGAGAAGATAGTACAGAGAGAAACGGGAAGTGACGACAGGACAGGGAGGAATGGGAAGAGAAGATAGTACAGAGAAGATTGAGAAGTGAAGATATGACAGAGAGAAATGGGAAGAGAAGATAGTACAGAGAGAAATGGGAAGAGAAGATAAGACACGAGGAATGGGAAGAGAAGATAAGACATGAGGAATGGGAAGAGAAGATAAGACATGAGGAATGGGAGGAGAAGATGTCCCATTCAGCCATATTACTTACACACATTTCCCATGCCTGGTGGTGTTTATCTGTGAGAGATGTTGTTACTTTGTGTACCACCATGGACCAGGTCTAGTATATTAGACCCACGTATAACATGATCTTAGTAAATAAATTCACCTTTGTCATTCCATGATGTAACATGTTTGGCCTGTGAGATTTTATACAAAAACATATGAGCATTTTTATTAAACCTTTCTCTTACATAAGTAACAATTTCTTGTACGGTATTATCATCATTACCATTTGTACCAGGTACCTGTAGATTTTGATTTTCCGCGGCGCCCTCAGGAGGCATTAAAAGTCTTAAAGTGACCTGCTCTCTGGAATTCTGTTTAGTAAACACCAAGTACGTCTGCAATACACTCGTATACGTCTTTATTTCTTCATCTTCTGATAAATCATTTATTTGTAGCATGTTTGCAATTTCTATATCAGGCTCACCTGAGCACCGTAAATGGTCCATATCTTGTTTAGTCAATAGATACATTATCTCGTCATTCTCCATTAACTGTTATTCAGGAGGCCCATCAATAATAGCATAGTAAATCCTAACTAAGACACAATAAAGCCACCTGATTGTTTCACCAGATGGATTTTTTTTTTTTTGCAATGTGGAACGTCCTGTTGCTGAGGGTTTTTATCATTTTTCTCTACTTTTTTCAAACTAGATTTTTTTATGCATTTTAAGGGAATTGGCCCTTTAAGAACATTGAAGGCTAATTTCCATATGACAGATACTAAATCATTAGTGGCACCACACTGAATAGACTTTCTTTCATCTGGCGGGGCTTTCATTAAAGCTTTTAAAGGGGCCCAATTTCCTCTTAGTCTGTTAAGCATGTTTACGGCTGCGGGCACACTACAAAACTGATGATTGTGTCAGTTGGAGTGCTTTCGAGATCTGGATTGTTTTTAAAGATGTACACCGCTGGCATGTCTGGTGGAAAGAGGCCCATTCTCAAACGGTACTCTTAAAGGGGAACTTTCACCTTCACATGACCGGGTCTCTGTCCTTTCTTCACCCTCAGTACTCTAAATCTATGTTTGCACAAAAGTTCATAAGTCTATCTAAATCTTGTAAAAGAGATTCGAAGCTTGTACCTCTTGACGTCACGTAGGGCAACATCAGTACTGCGCTGTACCTTAAGGTGCATAAGTCACTCCCACAGGGCATGTTCAGTTACCTTGCATGCAGCCCATCTGAATCACGTGACCTGGGAGGTCCAAGCAACTTGCACGTACAGGTCTGGCAAGGAAAGTGCAAGCACGTTCATGTAATGCTCTCCAACTATTTAAGCAAGTAACGTAAATGTTAGTATTCACAGAAGCAGCTAGATACTCCAAGTTTTAAAAAAGTAGTGCTGAAGTCCAACTTAGCGCTAACACTATGAACCAGCGATAGTCTGAAAGATATGTCAAGCAATTGCGAGGACGTACATAAATATAACGTGACATAAAACATTGTTACGTCTCATTATTCAAACATTGCCAAATTTAAAACATATAGTGCAGCAGTTCAACTTCGTGCTAACGCTATGAACCAGCGATATTCCGCAAGGTGTCAACCAAGTGCGTGGACATACATAACTAGACCGAGCTCTAAAACATAATGTTGTTTCTCAATGTTATTCAAATAATTATGTCATACCAAGTTTTAAAACCTTTATTGCAAAAGAGCAACAGAGCGCTAACTAACTCTATGCGGATCACAGTCTTATAAGTCTGGCAGATAAGGGGTTAAGTTATTATTCAATAATAACAAACATATGATAAAATATTCATAATTATTTTGTAATGAAATTAAGCCACAATATAATAAATATGCCTCATAGGATTGCCTAATATCTCCGTACCGCCCGGTGCAGGATGTTGTACGCATGGCCAGAGAAGCGAGGCGTTGCTAATACTAATTTGCATACTCGCCATACACACGTGCACGCCAATCGGGAAAAAAAAAAGTTACTATGGGTTGGCTATTACACTGTGATTGACAGACACAGGGAGACCTAACGCATGCGCAGATACTCTTCAACGGCAAGATGGCCGTGCTCTCCAAGAGCCTGAAGCTTAGATTAAAGGTACTTTTTTAATACATACATGGATTTATTTATTACTTGCTATATATTTTCTGGGACACGTTGTGGACATACACTGAGATAACCGCACTTCATATAACGTGAAAGTTCCGCTTTAAGGGGTATTAGATGTTAAATCCATCAGTAAGTAACCTAGGGTGACCACATTTCCATTCTGCCATTCCAGGACATGTAGACACCCTAGTCCCACGGATGAGGCTCCCGCCGACGCCAACCAACTTTCTGAGGCGGACACAGAGTAACAGTTCCCAGTGGGAACAGCCTTAGAAAGATGGTCAGCGCCGACGGGAGCCTCAGCCGCAGGTCTCACTTGCAGCACCAGCATACCTGCTCCATCCCAGCTGTCTCGCACGCACCAGTCCAGCCAGCCAATGAAATGTATTTGCTATATAGTCTTCATTGGCTGGCTCAGCCAAAACACAATAATCATACAAAAATCATCAAAATATATATCAGCAATATTCCTTCAATTTTATCAGTATTACAGACCGTGGATATTCCGGGAAGAATTCATGTGCATGAACAAAAGAGAAATATTTTTCCTTTTTAAAGGGATAGTAATACTTAAAATGTAAAAAAAATATATATGTTGTAGGGTTTATCCCCCTTAGTAAAACAAGGGTACTCCCACTGCTGAGAGATATTTTATTAAAAATGATAGCTCAGACTTGAATTTTTTTAGGTGCAATATCACAGTGGCCTGAAAATTTACAGTGGCGCTGTTGCTACACCGCTCTATGAATTGCTCTGGTCTGTAGACCATAAATCTACATAGGATGGTGTAGCAGCAGCGCCACTGTAAATTTTCAGGCCACTGTGATACTGCACCTACAAAATTCAAGTTTGAGCTGTTATCATTTTTTAATAAAATATCTGTCATCGGTGGGAGTACTCTTGTTTTATTCAGGGACATAAACCCTACGACATATATTTTTTTTTACATCTTAAGTATTTCTATCCCTTTAAGTAGGGGTTCGAAGCAGCTGCATAATAAAATATAGATTGTTATAACATTTAGTATCATTTTTGAAGAGTATATTGTATTTTTATAGTGCTCACATATTTAGATCTACTATTTAGAAAGCTGCTTTTTGCAGGATTGATCTTTATATGTTCACAACAGAAATCAACACCCTCCTTTTCTTTGTATGTCTGAATATATTGCATTTTGGTTTCATCGTTTGTACACCAACTGGGTAACTGAATGCCTCCTGCTTACCACTGTGGTGTACTTTTATGTATTATGCAAACAAATCATTAGTCCGTCTTTTAAAATGCCATATTTCATAGATTTCACACAGCCTGTATCCATTATCTATGGATAACTGTACCTCTATTGTACAGTGTGTTCTTGAGAGAGCTCGCGCTTCATCAGTATATGCGCATGGCGTCACCTGATTTTTTTTTGTGGCGCATGTGCAGCATATTGAGAACATGAGTTTGCCATTCATTTTTACATGTAAAACTGGAAAAAAGACCTCTCAGTGTGTAAACTTTTAAATTCATTTTTCCAGCAGGGTATGTTTTGTTCTTATTGACAAAGGCATACAAACTTGTAAAACCATAATAGGGAATGGTCTCACCTGGCATTACATAGATACGTAGCAATTTAGGTTGAAAAAAGACTTGCGTCCATCAAGTTCAACCCTTTTTCTATTCCTGTTGACCGTCGTTGATCCAAAAGAAGGCAAAAAAAAAAACCTCGATACAACAATTTCAAATTCTGCTTTGAATAGGGGAAGAAAAATTCCTTCTTGATTCCAAATGGCAGTCAGATTTCTCCTTGGATCAACAAGCTTTATCTTGTGGTACAATTTAATAGCATCTGTACAACCCCCATAAAGGGCATCGTGGGGGTCCAGGGCTTGTGGGAACTGTTGGATGAGAATAAAGGCCTTTAGTGTGTCATCTGTCTCCAACATGCTCCCATAAAACACGTACTTTATAACCACATTTTTGCAGAAATTTTTCTTGATTTGGGTGTCGTGATAAAGTTGGCCATAGGATGTGTGTTTCACATCATTTGTATCATTTTTATTGAAACAGACAGGACAGCCATGGTTAAAACATCCACAAAATCCAAAGACTGCGAGGACGCCATTAATCAGCGTAACCATTTAAAAATAATTTGCCAACCTGTTTTTCCCCATGATGCAGAGCATGTTGTATGGCAATACCCTCTGTATGTGATATATACATAATCCATTGTATGGCTAGGGTGGAATAACGTTTTTGGGTTTTGTGATAAATATCATACAGTAAACGCTATAGTTTTTATCCGGTAAGAATTTGAATCTGTACATAGTCATACAAACAGAGGCCAGTGTAGTGAGCTGAAAGTAGCGTTGCCACCTTTTCTTCAAAAAAATACCGGCCATGGCATACCCTCCATAGACTTAACATTGGACAGAAGCCAATGCCGGCTGGGTGGCAACCCTAGCTGAAAGGAATCTATTCTCACTCAAAGGGCTGTTTACATTTGTTGAATCCAACAGATTTTCTGACTGTAACGGGCCGTAGGCCGTTACTTGGGATGTTGTGTAGAACATATGGAAAGCCAACACTAGTTAAAAGGCTGAATTCACCATGCCAGTAGAACTGCAAGAAGCCGCTATGGTTTTAAATGTCGTCCAGCTCCCGATTGGCTGATCAAAGTTAAAGGGCTGCCATTGACTTAACATGGAGAAAAGTAGGTCCCTCGTTGGTTGGCCACAAGTTTAAAGGGACTGGACTATGGGCTTGCTGGATTGTCGAAAGCCTGTAATACATCCGAAAACCAGCGGGTATCTCTGTCTTGTTTCAGTCAAGACTCGACATTATGTTGAGCATTGTGTTGCTTGGGAAGTAGGCAGCTTCCTGATTGGCCAAAGCCCTGGGTGACAAGTTTAAAGGTCCCCCATATAGTTAACATGGGGGAAAGTAGGCGGCCCAGGGATTGGTCGGTTCTCTGCCCGCCCAACGGTTCTGATAGGCCAAGATGGTCATTACACTCTGGACCAGGATTGGTCAGCCATTTCCAGGCTTCTGATTGGCCAGGGGTTGAAGCGGAATATTCAAACAGACTAAAAAGATGCTTCAACCCCTTGGCCGTAAGATATGTATTCGAGCCCCTCAGCCTTTTGTCCCAGTGTTTACCCCTCATCACTTCCTTTCACTAAAATAATGTTATCATGTCTGGACCTCTGTATTATGTATGCACCCTTTGTCTCTGTCTTTTGTGTGCTTTGTTTGGTATTAAGTTAAGTTGTGATGTGATTAACGTTGTATAAAAGAGCTGGAGTTTGCCAAATAAAGTGGGTTCCTGTTGGAACTTCATCCGTGTCCTGTCACTTTTTCACTGGGTGGTATCAAGGGTCTTCTTTTGGACCCCATCCTAGGAAGGAGCTCTGGAGAATGACCGGCAAGGCTACCTGCTTGTAGCCCACCTCAGGAGAGAGAGACCCGGCACGACGACCTGAGTCCATCTGCGGACTTAGGTACCCGTTACACTGACCGTCACAGCCATTACACTGTCTCTGTAGAAAGTGCAGGCTTTTCTTAATATTTCTACATCCTGAATACAATATTTCCTCAGTTCAGTTTGAAAGTTAAATTCAGCTTGTTTGTTCTCATCGTACCAAATCATGAATTCAGACTTCTCGTCACTCATAATTTATTCTACACCATAGTGTTCTATGGCGGCATAGGGCCTACATAGTCCTGGTTCTATGCTCATTTGAATAAATGAGGGAAATAGCCTTTAGAGCCACTTAAACCAAGGGCCTTTTGGCAGTTTGGCAATAAGCGAATCAGTAAATCTTACGTCTGAGTCGGGCATTTTGACACAGTAATTTACCACCTTTTGCCAGACGTTGTATAGGTATTTTCTCTTTAATTAATTGTTGAATCATATCTACCACCATTGTGTGCTATGAATATGTAATCTGTAAAATTGTCATCTATTAAAGACTGTGAACCCAGTTGTTCTCTCCATACAGGGTTGGTATCGTACACAAATTTTGAAAATAGGTGATGGCATATCAGTGTGTATCTCCACATCGTTGGCTGGACTAGCATTAGATGTTACATTCTGTGCTGCGTTAAAGGGATAGTAATACTTCGTTTTAACTTTATTTTATTTTGTAGGCATTAAAAAAACATGAAGAATGATATAAGTCTTATCTCTCAAACCTTTATGGTTTAAGAGATATTCACAAGCAAAGTATCCCCCCCCTGTTCAACCAGATCAGAAGGGAGGTGCCCAGGTAGACTGCAGAGAGGGACAATCTTCAATTAAGATAAGGGAAAAAGCTGAAAAACTTGTCAAGGGGGGAAGGGCTTTCATTGTTTTCATACAAAGAAAATTGTCCCCTTCTGTTATCTGTACTGTCATACAACCTGATCCACATCTGAGAAGAGATGGCTTACACTAGGTAAAAGGGGCGGGGAGGGGAACTTTGCTTGTGAATATCTCATAAACCATAAAGGTTTGAGAGATAAGACTTATATCATTCTTCATGTTTTTTTAATGCCTACAAAATAAAATAAAGTTAAAACGAAGTGTTACTATCCCTTTAACAGGTTGTACAGGGCACGTGTCATGCACAGGTGAATTATACATTGCGGTGGATAGACACCTCTGCTATGTCTCCTGGAGACCATAGAATGTCTTTCTCTGGTCAGAGGTTTTATAGCCATTCTTACAGACTTAAAGGGATAGTAAAAAAACATGAAGAGCGAAATAAGTCTTATCTCTCAAACCTTTATGGCTTGAGAGATATTCACAAGCAAAGTTTCCCCTCCTGCCCCTTTTACCTAGTGTAAGTCATCTCTTCTCAGATGTGGAATCCAGTCCATAGACCAGACAGATAAAAGCAGGGGACAATCTTCTTCCTATGAAAACAATGAAAGCCCTGCGCCCCTTGACAAGTTTTTCAGGTTTTTCCCTTACCTTAATTGAAGATTGTCCCTCTCTGCAGTCTACCTGGACACCTCCCTTCTGCTCTGGCTGAACAGTGTGACATCAGTAAAAGGGGAGGGAGGGGGATACTTTGTCATTGAATTACTCTTGAACTACAACTCTGACAGAATTGAAATAACACTCTCCAAAGTCCAAATACTATGATGATTAATTAGAGCTGCTTTTATTATGAAACATTACTATCCCTTTAAGCCTTCTCTCTTTTATAAGTTTCTGCTGAGTCAATTTTTCTCTAATCTTATCAAATCCTCTATGTCCATATCTAGTCCTACCTGTTTCTTAAATTTTTGCATGCAATCCTGAAGACTTTCATGAAATTGCAAAAATTTCAGGGTGTCAGGGTGTCACATTCTAGCTGTTCACCAGGTTGTTGAAACATAGTTTTAAGCATATCAGCGCCTAAATTTGAATTACTCTGTAAGAACGTGTTAAGAACAGGTAAAGAGGTTTACATGGACTTCCAAAAATAGGCGGTGTCAGTGTTGGACTCCTGCACTCTGTACAGCTTTTGTTATCTAACAAACAAGTAGAGGTATTTAATCTCATGTAAAGGAATTCTAGGACCCAGTTTCATTAAGCAGTCAGTACTGTTCATACCCGTGTTGTTTCTTTCAACACCCTGATTTTGTTTGTTTATCCGCTCTTTATTTTAAGGGCCTGTAATATTACATAAATAATTTCTACAGAACATGTTTTGTTCATATGTTACATTGCTTGTAGGCGTTTGGGCATCTATTATATTTTGTTGCAGGCCTGATTCATGTGTTGATGACTTTTCCCTTGAATACCTAGTATTGATAGCTGAGTATCATGATTTAGGGTTTAATGTTGTTGAGTCTTTTGGGACACAGGTGTGTTAAAGTGCTATGTTGTAGGTACTGAGACATAAAAGGTTGAAGTGTACACTTCAGCATCAATCTGGTTAGTGTTGAGTTGATTTGGGGTTTTTGCCACTGTAAAATAGAATGTATATATTACTTAAAAAACAATGATTCACTATTACCAACAGATGCTGTTGGACAAGCATATCTTGCAGTTGTTGAGCTGCCTGTAGCAGTCTATCAAGATGTTTTCACTTGTGGTTGACTTGCATCTGTATACATGGATGCACAATACTTATTATCTTTTGAGTCAAGTGTTGCTGAAATACAATAAGATAGACAGACATACTGTTTGCACATGTGGACCGGATAAAAATAGAAGGGCGATCTTGTTGTTACTAGGTGTTAAACCACCATTTTTGGTATTTCTTCCTTTTCTACTGTAGAACAATGGGGTTGGTCCAGGAGTTCAACATATAACATGTTTCATTGTGTTATTTTCTTACATCTGTTATATCTATCAGTCGGATAACAAAAAGTAAATCTTGATGTAACTTACACACTGGTGTGACAAAACTAGGAAACCCACTTGTCTCTGTTGGACACTTATTACTTAAATCCTGGCAACATCAACAAATTATATTGCATTAGAAAATACAAAATAATTAAATATTTTATAAACTGAACATAAGTTAATTTAAAAACAGTATTAGAAAGCAGATTCTATAGTCTCTTGCACTAAAGACTTACAGGCATTTTACAAGCACTGGTCTGAGCAGACGGCCATGTTGTTTGAACAATCTGAGCGTGCTCAGTGGCAGACATGTTGGTTGGACAGTCTAAGCATGCTCAGTGTTGGTCGTATTAGAAGGCCTAGTCTGAACACATGTTCATTGGCAGCTCTGAAAGAAGGCCTAGTCTGAGCACATGTTCATTGGCAGCCCTGATAGAAGGCCTAGTCTGAGCACATGTTCAGTGGAGGCCATGTTAGATTGCCAAGTATGAGCACATGTTCATTGGCAGCCCTGATAGAAGGCGTAGACTGAGCACATGTTCATTGGCAGCCCTGATGGAAGGCGTAGTCTGAGCGCATGTTCATTGGCAGCCCTGATAGAAGGCGTAGTCTGAGCGCACGTTCATTGGCAGCCCTGTTTGAAGGTCTAGTCTAAGCACATGTTCAGTGGAAGCCATGTTAGATTGCAAAGTCTCAGCACATATTCATTGTCAGCCATGTCAGAAGGCCTAGTTTGTTCACATTTTCAATGGAAGCCATGTTAGATGGACAAGTCTGAGCGCATGTTTATTGGTAGCCATGTTAGAAGGCCTAGTATATGCACATGTTCAGTGGAGGCCATGTTAGTTGGACAAGTCTGAGCATGCTGCGACAGATTTTGGTGCCTACAACAAATCAGGAAAAGAGCAGATCATGTAAAAACATCAGCTTTTGGACTCAACAACAATGCAACTAATGATCAGAAAATGTAAAAATGTGACAGATGCCAAAAGTATTAAAACTACATAAACACAGGTCTACAGGTGGTAGAAAAGCTGGCATCTACTAATCGACAAACATACGTACAAAACTATGAATGTCAAATTAAACACTGAGCACCAGAGGGATGTCCAGAACATTGTAAAGCAATGCTGTGGACAATCCTGACCCTCAAAGATCATCTAAAGAACATGTGGAATAACTGCGGTGTACATTTAAAATCACTAGCAGCTCAAAGGAATAAAGACTACAACACTAAACAGACAACATATCAAATATAGACAACCCTGTGCATTACTGGATGCCATTTCAGCAGTACAGGAGGCGGATATTTCAAGTTGATACCTTTATTGGCTAACTAAGCAGATTTAGGATGCAAGCTTTCAAGACCTCTTAGGTCTGTTCCTCAGACATGTTATACAGATAAATATGAAAACATCTCTTATATACAAGTACACATTACATTGTTTATAATGGAAAGCAGATAAGATCAGCTCATTCCAGACCCAGATTCTTTGATTTTATCTGCTTTCTAAACAATTCAGTGTGTACTTGTATTTAAGAGAGATGTTTTCATATTCATCTGTATAACAGAGGAAGAGGCATGAGAGGTCTGGAAAGCTTGCATCCTAAGTAGGAAGTAGGCACAGGCAAGTCGTGCACTTTCCGTGGTTAGACAGATGCTAGACTGATACATTAAAGGTTTGAACTTGGAGGGGTCTGTGCTGGACATATATTAACCATCCCCCTCCCTATACCAGATGTTGAACGTAAGTTGACCAGACCTGTCAGACACATATAAACAACCCCCATCCTACACTATCTTTTAGCATACTAAAGGGTCTTTAAAAAATAAATAACTAAATAAATGCAGTATGGCTGAATTCACAAGACATCATGTTAAACATACTAGAAGTTAAAATGTCATAAATGCATAATAAAGGCTCTATTCAAGCTAAATCACACAGACTAATTGCATAAAGTCTGAAGAATGAAAATTCAAGGCTTGATTCTTCAACACAAACTTATCTTTATTTAAAAACTTGTAGGTACTTTAAAGCGAATGCACAATATCAGAATGAACGAGACAGCATTATGTTAAACACATGCATAGCTGCCAACTGTCCCGAATGATGCTGGAGATTCCTGATGGATCCCAGTCCTGCTGTCCTTCCTCTTTAAGTCAATGTCCCGCTTACCAGGCTTTTGCCTCTCTTATTGTCTCTACTCATGAGCCACACAGTGATTCCCATTCGCGTTCCCCCATAGAGCCCTCAGCCACATTAGTTATGCAAGCCGCCCCCCTCCCCCATGTCAGGAGCCATGGGCACCCACCCCTGGTGTGATCATCTCCTGTGGCAATGCATGCTTTCTCACGCGGTGGAGAGACCCCAAATAAGTGATAGTCACATGCTTCACGCACATCATAAAATGCGCATACAACCATGTAGCATAGTCCACCCTTAACCTCAGTACTAGCAGCATGCTGAGGAAGTCATAGAGCGGAATGCATAGTACGGCATTCATAGACTGGCTGAATCACTCTCAGGCCTTCTACAGGTACTTATACAATGTGATTTAATTTGCAATGGGCAGAAGAGGCATCAAGAAAAGGGTTACATAATTTAGGTAATGAAATAACCCTCGATAATTCCTCGCCCACCAGCCATGCCCTCAGCAACACCACTTAAATCAGAAGTTTCCCTCATTCACTATTTGAAAGGTTGGGATGTATACACATAGCCACTGCTGTTTTTTTTTACAAGGCTGAATACATTTTATAAGTAACAAGGGCTTATAATACTTAATACCCATGTAATGTAACAGCGTATTACTTGTTTTGATAACAAGATATACAGTATAGTACAGTGTCTCAATGCAA